>VXBJ01006237.1:433567-477463 GCA_013400055.1 Nycticryphes semicollaris
GCAGCCTTACTGAAAGCCCCGCGCAAGCTCCCGCGGCCGCCTTCCCCGGCCAGACGAGGCCTCGGCGCTCGGGTCCACCGAGCGCAAACAGACTGAAAACGGGTAGCCCGCCGGAGGCACCCCCCGGCAAAATGGCGGCCCTTGACCCCCGCGCTTCCTCTTCCGGCCGGGGTTGCCATGGCGCNTTAACGAAGTACAACTTCCAGAAGGTTCGAACTTCGTGGGGGATGCGGTATCGCTCCTTGGAAACGTCTTCAGGGAAAGATTCCTCCATTAAAACCCGTATCGCTTCCTGCGGCGCTGTGAGGGCAGGCGAGCAGCGTGGGGGCCGGGCGGGCGGGTGCCTGCTCCCTCCGAGTGCTTGTGTGGGTGCGGAGACATCGCCCCGCTGTCACCGGGCTCCTTCCCTCACGCACATCCATCGCGGTGCGGGCGGCTTCACTCCCCGGCAGCCGCGGGGTTGTGCGCTTTCGGCATCCCAGCGGCTGCTCTGGGGCACGCCTGCCCTTCCCGGAGCCTGGGGCAGGTCGTCGCCATTCTCCTGAGTTGGCTGTGGAAAACTATCGGGGGGGAACGGGAGAGTCCGATCCGGCCGGCAGCCTCGGTGCCCCGGGAGAGTCGGGTGCCGGGGCCGGCCCGGCTGTAAAAGTAGCCATACGCTGGCTCTCAGGTGAGCGGTGGCCTCCTCAGTGCTGGAGGTCAGCCTCAGCCGCGCCGTGGTACTGGGGTTTTTTTGGTGGTGGTTTTTGTTTGTTTGGTTTGGGGTTTTTTGTTGTTTTTTTTTTGTTTGTTTTTGTTTTTGTTTTTTTCCCCACTATATTGTCATATCTGTTTAATTTGCAGGTGTATGACTTTTTAAAGGGTTCCTCTCTCATTAATCAGTCTGAAAGATGAGGCACACCGGACATTCCCTGTCTCCTGAGCTCATCTAGCAGTAAAATAACATATTGATGAACTAGATTGTAAGCTCTTGGAGGCAGAAACTGCATGTTGCTATGGTCTGTAGGTCTGTACTGATCCTGATGGAGAATTTTGGCTTAGGCCTTTCTCCAAGCCTCTGAGTCAAGTAAGTATGTGTTAGAAGTTCCCCGGCATGTTCAGGTGTTGGGTTCTGGACACACATATTGGTCTCTTAGGTTAAGGATCATCTCTGCGCGTGAGGAGCTCTCTACTATCACTGTATGTGCAGCTAACAGAGGAAAGAAATACATCTGTTTCCAAGTACATGAAATAAATATATATATAAAAAGAAAGTTCCCTTCTGTGCAGTGTTATTTATTTGTTTTGCTTTTTGTTCAAAACCTGATAGTAAAGACTACTGTTTTTTTTTTTCTTTGTGAATGCTTGTTAGTTCAAATAATATATAATAATATATTATGGGGCAATTCTTGGTAAACAGTGCTATGGGCCTGGGTGAGTTGTTGACTTATACTGCAAAACAAAAACCTCAGGTGTGCTGGCCGAACAGTACATACAGTTTAAGGCCAAAAATGAAAAAAATTAACTTCATCTTCTCTTCTGTTGCATGCAGAGTAAACCACTGATGGTTCTCGCTAAACCTGTGACTTCTGCTGAAGTCCTCTTCTGCCCCACAAGAGCGGGAAAATTTTGTGGCTATTTTAGGTAGTCTTACTTAAAATATGGCAGATGTGAGGGGAGTCATGTTCAAATTCTAAGGGAAAGGTGTGTGTTTGGGGAGTCTTTTTTCAATTTTGTTAACAAAACATTGGGTATAAGCACTGTGTAGAGCTTTTCAGTATAAAAGGGTTCACGGTTTTTTCTTTGGGTAATTGTTTGCAGTGTGTAATTCTTTCCATACATACCACCTTTTGCTGTAGCAGTTGTCTCAGTTTCCTCTATGTAAGATCATTGCAGATGCATGATTTAAAGACTTAGGCTAGGGGTGTGGTAATTAAGTAATATTTTAAGTTAAATAACTTTTTAAATTAGCAAGTGGAATGCACCAAGTGTTTGTGCACTTTGATGGAAGGGGAAGGAAAGGAGAAGTGGGGTGAAGGGGCGTCGGTGCGGTGTGGGAATAGGATCTGAATCCTTCTTATGGATCTGCTCACAAATAGCTCAGCGTGACTTTAAAACAAACCAAAGTTTAAATTGTTGACCATTGCAGGAAATATTAGAACCACGCTTTTTGAAAAGCTGTATCACCTGTTTCTCCCCGAACTGTTGTTATGTTTTGGGAAATACATTTGAGTTTGTGTATATTTGGTGGTGTTGTTTGTGAGCCTTTCTCATTGATGCTGGTTAGTAGGTTGCTGAGAAGGCAGGGCTGTCAAAGTAAAACAAGTTGATGGTAGTATGTATAAGGATGGTCTGCCTATACACAGGAGGGAAAGAAGCAGGTGAAGAGAAGGATCTAATCACTGATCTCTGATTTTTGCTGAGGAAACTGAAGCTTGATGTATTTTTTAAGCAAATCAACGTAAGTACCCTATGAAAAAGGTGGAGTGAAATAAAGTAGTGTGGCAAAGTCATACTTTAAAGCTTGAGGTGTTGAAGCTGGATTAGATTCAGTATATGGTCTCTATGCATACTTTGTTTCTGTTCCCATCTCTTTCAACCAATGGCAGCGCTGAAGGGTGGTACCTCTGGGTCCTTTCAGGCTATGGAAAATAGAAAACAGGTTGAAGCCCCTATTTCCTGCACTATGGGACACAAATGAGAGGCCGTCAGCCTGGAAGTGGACTGTTCCTACACATAGCAATATTTAAGTGACTTGTGATGAATACTTCCAAGAGCATTTGCTTTCCTTCAAGGGCAGATTGTCTTGATGGCAAAGAAATACACCTTTGCAGGCTGCAATAGGACCCTGGGTAAAAGATCAGTCGGGAGGGAGGGCAGTTTTATTCACTGTCAAAGTGGAGAATTGTGGGGAGATGATCAAATCCCCAGTGTCCATCACACTGTCAGCTACCAGTTACTGTCCCACAATACAGTATGTTCCCCGTATTCTTCTGTTGTAAGCACTGTATTTCTCAGGTCTGAGGCAGCACTGGGGAATGTGCTTGTGTCTCTGCTAACAGAGCTTCTTCTAGCCTTATCTTCAGCCAGCAAACAAATCGGGGCATCAGTGTAGCCTGTGGTAGCTACCTGGTACCTTTGCTGTTGCAGCGACTGCATCTAACGCTGCTCCTGTTGCTGCTGTAACTTAAATCCAGAGTCAGAGGAATGAAAGGCACTGGGAGTGTCAGATCGTAGTGAAGGTCATGCTTGGGAAAGCAAACTCAAGATGTGATTTCAGCTACATACCTTCTCCCTGTTTTATTGACTTCAAGTAATTCTCCAAAGTAGAATGAGAGCTTGTGGTGCTTTGGCATGTGCTCACATTTAAGTTATGTATTTTGGGATAAGACAGGTGTCATAAATGTCACATTTTCCTTCTAGAAACTTAAGGCTATATTTAAAAGAACAAATGTGAACTTACTGCCTGTAGTTCTTCTGTTTTTTTGACTGTCTGTGATACTTGATGTCAGCAGATGAATCCTAGAGACCAGATGAAGGCAAGGTATTTTGAAGATGAAGCATCAAAAGTTATGGAGAGCCTGAGTAAATACTTTTCTTCCTTGTGTTTACAGACAGCTCTGTTCCTGAAGGATGCCGTGGATTGTCCTGTCAAAACTTGATGTGTATGTACCTGTTTTTTGTAACGTGTTTAGCAGGGCTCTTGACAGTAGAAATGAAAAGTACTTAGGAAAGAAACAGCTTATAAAAAGGGGAAGAGATAAAAGGTATTGCTTTCTATGGAGTATATAGTAATCTTCTTTTTTCCTGGCATGTAGTGCTAAATTTCTTATAAGAAAGAGAAGGAGAGTGAATGTAAGAGAAGGTAAAAGGGAGCGTGAACTGTATATTCTGCAGATAATTCTGACTTTAATATTTGCCTAAGACTGGTTATATCCATTTTTCTTTATCGGTGAACTACCTTAAAAACACTTTGGTTGTTTTCCTTTCCCAGTGTTTCAACTGAATTCCAGAGAGATGGGAAGAGGTTACATCCTTTCAAATTTCTGGGCAAGGTACATGCTTACATTGGTGAAGGCAGAAATAGAGCTCTTCAGCTGTTTCTTCAAAAGAAATGTTGTTGCTGGTTAAACTTACTGGAAGTCACAAAAGTGGCTTGTTCTTGTGTCTTAAGTCTTAGAGTCTTAACACTTCTGCGGAGCTGCTTAAGGTCTAGTGCAATTCTTGTGCTTCCTTTCAGTCTAAAAAAAATCATTTTGGAGGGAGTCTGTGGGCCTTGCAGATCCTCAAAAGTAAAAAGCAGCCATTGCCAAAACTATTGCTGCCAGAATGAATTTTACTTTGTAATTGTGTTGCTTGTGTTCATAACAATCAAGTGTTTTCTTTATCCGATGGCTGTTTAGTTGCTGAGTGAAGTAACTGTGATTGGAGTCCTGTATGTGGCAAGTTGTGATCTTCTTTCAGTTATTTTGAAAGAAAATGAGATCTCTATGAAGCCTGAAATAAAAGGGACGTTATTGCTGGCAGTGCTGCTGGCTGTCAAGTTTAAGGCATGCGAGCTTGGTGTGAAATTGGAGGCTTGATAGTACTGGAAGTTGTAATGTTTGTTCTGTAGAGTAAGTAAATATTTTATCTTAAATGTTAAAACACTACAACAGCAACAAGCAACACTGAGCTCAAAGAACTCTGATCTGAGTTAAAACTCATTTGTAAGGAAAGAAACAGACTTGACTACCTAGTCATCAACAAAATCAACTGAAAATTTGTGTGATAAATACAGCATATTGCAATCTCCCAGCTAATTCAGAGATGTTTGATGTTTTGCAGAAAATGCACTTTGAAATTCCTAATGAGGTAAGGAAACAGAAACAAGTTCTGGAGTGAATGAAATTCTTTATTTTTAACTTCAGTTTCTATAATTTAAAATGACTTTAGGTGCTTCTGGAACAACTTTTTAACTTCAGATAGATTTGCGGCATTATTTTTTTTTTGTGTGTGTCTTAATTTAAAAAATTGAAGATTTTTGGCAAGATGTTCAAATCTAGTCTAGTGATGCCTCTTGTGACTCTTTTAGGGGGAATGCTCATCTTTCAAGTTGGGTACATGCTTATGTACTTTGAATTCAGGTTTTATTGTAGAAATTACTATGTTCTAGTTGCAAGAGCCTTTGAAAAAAAAAATCAACTTGTTAAAGCTAAAACAGTAGTTGTGCACTTCTAAGGAAATAAATGTGTGGAAATCAGGTAATTCAAGTTGACCATGTGAGACACTGTTAAAAAATACTGCTTCACGCAGTGAAGCACTTTGGGGTTGACTGTTTTGTTTTGGGTTTTTGTGGTTTGGGTTTTTTTTTTTGCTTGGTTTTTGGTGGTTTTTGTTTTGTTTTGTTTTTTTTTTTTTTTTTTTTTGTCCCTCCTTGGGAAAATGNACTGAGGATAATGGAAAGAGTAATATTTCTTTTAAAGTCTCTAGCATGGTTAACAAAATCTTAATGACCTGTCATATAGGCCTATATTATGAAGTAAAGGACTTCTCATTTTCAGACAAATTTTTCATGCTCTCTGCAGCCTTCTAGCCTTCTAGAGTGGTACTTCTACATCTCATTAAGAAAATGGAAAATATTCTTTTTGCAGTGTGCATTAGCTCACTTCTTTAGTCCAAGTAAATCTGGCATTGATCATTAAATCCACCTGTCAAGGACCTGGCTGGAGAAAATACATTTTGCTAATTGTAGTTATATAGACAGTGCAATAAAACTGCAAGTCATTAAGTGTTATTTTTTTCTTGGTTTTGATTCACCAGCTCAGCTGTCTGAGTGAACTTTTTCTCCTGACATCTTTGTTGATGGACAGTGAATGACTGACAGGATGTAGGAAGGCTTCTTCCTCCTGAAATAATTTAAATCAGTGATTGGTCAGTTGTCAGTGTGAGTTGATATTTTTGAGATATTGTTATTGGTAATTATTTAATTGCTTTCAGATTAGTTTGCTGTGATGCCAAGTCATGCTTTGGTCCTACATCATTCCAGGTTGCACTGTTCTCTTTTTTCAGAGTCTGTTAGATGTTTCTGTAATAACTTTTTTCCTCTGTTAGCCTGGCCCCAACTTTAACCATTGCTAGTGTTTTGAGTTATGTTGTGAAATGGAACTTTGTCATGTAACTTCTTTTTTCCAAACAAATGCAATTCAGCACAGTCAACTTCTGAATATACAGAGTGTTCTGGACAAGGCATACCCTTCCATGTGGAGGTAGTATTTTAAACTAGAATCGATAGCAAATTATGCAGCCTCTTTCAGGGTAAGTTTTCAGCCTTTACCCTGCTGCATGGTATCCTTTGAGACACTGGTTAACCTGCCCAGACTGAGAAGCATTTTCGTTGGACCAGGCTAGTATGTGATGAAATGAAGCATGGTTTGTTTTTTGAAAAACACTCTTTCTTTCTTTGCTGCCATAGATTTAGTAGGTAAAATTCTGATGTAAAATAAATGGTTGATCAAGACAAAATTCAATACAATAATTAGTTCAAAATTCAGAACTGTCTGAACCACCAGTGAGCAAACTGCATGGGCTTTTTGATGTATAAATGATGTTATTTGCCCCATATAAAGTATAAATGTAAAAACCGGACTGTTTACTGGCTTGCTGAATAGAGAATAGATTGTGGTGTCACTAGTGTTGTTGAAAAGTTATTTATGCCAAGTAAATACTAATTAGGATTATGCACAGTACAAAGTTGTTTCATTGCTGTAGAAATAGGATTTCACTCTTCTACTGAGAAAATAGAACTCAGTCTTGATTTGTAATTTGCAACATTAAAACTTGCTCTTGTTGCCTCTCTTCTGCAGTCCCGTTGTGAGGACAGAATCAAGTGTTGTTAAAATCATAGCCTCCCTAATGTCTGTCCAAATGCAGAGAAGAACAAGTAATCTAAGCAACTTTTCTAGTTCTTTCTTACAGCATACTTTGAACAAAGTGCTATGATTTTACACTACTGTCATCCTCAGCATTTCTATTTCTGTACTTTCCTTTAGTGTTCTTGGGGATTTATAACTGCAACTGAAATTCCCCTTGGGCTGAAACCTGGCACAGAAGCTCTCATTATGAGCGAACCTTGTTTTGCAAAATTAAAAGCAAAGCATCCATCAAGAGGCTTTCTTAAACCTACAGGAAGGCAAAAAAAAATGTTTACGGTTGCAGATCAATTTTTTTACCCTCTGCAGGAAAAATCCAGCCAACTTTGGACACCCCAAGGGCATGGGTGTGTGATCAATAGCAATGGCAGACTCGGTGGAACATTCCTATTACATTTAGAAAATTTTAAATTGAAGTCTTAATTCCACTATATGCTGAAAATTCATTGCTGAAGTAAAAGCTGCAGCTGCGTCATGCCCGCCTAACAGAGGGGCAGTGATAGTTTCAAAGTTGTTTCTGCTGTCGGAGTGTGGTTGTCTGAGCAGTAGTGTATATGGAGATGGTTGTGGAGTTAGGTGCTTCAGCTGAAGCAAAGTACCTGTAGACCCTCAGCTCCCTGGGACAGGGAACTACCCTACCCAGTGTCTGCTTGTTTAATATCTAACTTTTTTTTTTTAAGCAAACAACCCCCTTGCTTTCTGTAGAAATTGAGGCTTCTTTTTGTGTAGAAGCAGAAAGGACATTCTGAGCCACAAGCCACTCAAATATGGAGGATGGAATAATTTCCTTTGATTAAACATGAATTATTAAAGAAGTTCTGAGGAATTTCATAACGCTGATTGGATAGAGGAGAGATCCCAAATTAACACTGTCACTAATGATGTCATTGTAGGAAAGCCTGATGAAGGTCAGCTTTGTTATTACTGGATCTGACAATCCCTTTGGCATTTGCTCACATTCAGCTCAGTCATAGTATGTATCATCTTACACAATTTGGAGGAAGTGAACCTGGGATTAGGAGAGCTGGGTTTTTTGTGGTTTTCGGAAGGGGCAAAGTATGCAAATATGCAGGAAACCCTGTAGCTTTTAGTCTTGTGGGCATGCAACAAGTATTCTTTCAGCATAATGCAAAAATAGTCAGTGCTCTCATTAAGATACTTAAAATACATCATTGTAGTTTCCCAAAGCACTTAACAAACTGACCTACATGTGGGGATGACTTCACTTGTTTCTTCCCACAGACCTACTGAGTCTTATAATTCTTTAGGGGTGCATCTATCCTTTATCTTCTTGGTTAAACTTTTAATACATTTGGTGCTATATAAAAGAGTGTTGGACCTGTGCTGAGAAAGCTTACGTGTGAAATCGCCAATGTGGCGATGTGCCTCTGCTGCCACTAATTTTCCTAAACTAAATTGCTTTATTGGGGTTGTGCCTGCATAGAATACCAGGTCTGAAAGCCAGTGTTAGGAAAGACAGAGAACACGTGATTTAGGTTGGCAGTTGAAGTTTTGTGTAGAATGAAGTGGGTTTGACCTTGTGGGTTCTTAAGGAAAGGCTTTATGAGGAATGAGGCAGTTCTTAACAGTGAGAGAAGTGAGATTCTAGGCTCAAGTCCAGAATAGAAATAAATGTGAAGATGAATGTCAGAAAGGGGAAAAACTGGAGTAAAGGATTCAGGAACAAGAATGGAAATAAAAAGATCTAGGTCAGGAAATAAATAACACTTTCACTTGAAAATGCACAGAGAAAGCAGTAACTGAAGCTGCAGATTTTAGAATTCCAAAGGGTAGTCTAAGAACTGAGACACTAAGCTGCAGCTGAACTCATGGCTGTGGGCTTTACATTTCTCCAGCTTGTGTCCTGAAAGGGGGAAATGATTACTAGTAAAATTGTAAAATTTTCTTTTGGTTTTGCTTATCTGGGTGGGGTTTGTTTTTTGGTTTTTTTTTTGTTTGTTTGTTTGTTTTGTTTTTTGGTTTTTTTTTTAAGAATACTACTGTTCCAGGGAATGGCAAGAAGGAACAGCGTTACAAGTGCTTCTTGGTTGGGAACAGCAATAAAGTGTCTTTCTATTAGTAGTCATAAACTGAAGGAAACTTGAAGTTATTTGCTGCAAAGTTATTCAATTTCAGTAATTTTTCATAGGATGGATTCTTTATATTTTAATTCCCCTTCAGTATCTTGTGGAAAATACTGCCCCTCACTTAGGTAGGAACCCTTTTGCTGTCATGCACGGATTTATCACAGCACTTGTAAAATATACAGCCTTTAAATATACTGAAATTCTGAGCATATCACTGAAGTTAGTCAGAATTATTCTCAAAAGTTGTGCATTCCATGAAAGAGCATGAGGTGTAGTCTGAAGTGCTTATAGGTGATTTGTTGCGCTTGTTTAGTTCAGTACTGGTAGTCTTCTTCATCCATTAATACATAGTCTTCCATAAAACATCGCATAAGACAGCAAGCAAACACCAATTTACTGGGTCACAGCAGCCCATAATAGCTGAGTTAAACTGCACTGTAATGTAAGGTCAGTAGTCATACGGTGCGATCAGAGCGTAGGATAATATGTTCCCCAGGGAGATTCTTTGAGAACCCCTGTAGGTTTTTTTTCCCTTGATCTTTATCATTTGCTGTGTTTATACAAACCTTTTCGGTTTCCTTGTAGTTTGTTGAAACTGGTGGGAGGGACGGAGTGTTCACTACCTTGGACTTGGCACATCCATCACTTCAGTTTGGAAGGCTGGGTATTGCCTTTGCTTTAGTTGCCCTTCTGGTCAGCACAGATCTTGTTTTAAAATGACATATGAAAATTGCCACTAAATCTTAATAGCGCTTATAATGGGAAACTCGTCAGTTGCTGAAAGGAATTGTATGATGTGATTGCTTGTGAGAGCAGGGACTGTATCTGGAGAGCCAAGAGGTTTTTCTTAGTTACATGTTCCTCGGCTCCATGGCATAACCTAACTGATCCTGTAATAATGCTTGTTTAAATCTGTGCTCCTTCAATGGCTTAGCGAGGATTGGAACAGCAGTCTCAATTAAAAAGGCTATACAAACATTAAATAATGGAAAGAATATTGTATGGTTAATTTCTGAATATTTATGGTTGTTTCTGAATTGCTGCTCCATCTTCCTGTATCTGAGATGCTCCTGGAGGGAACATAAACACAAAAGCAACATCTGTGTACAGTACTACTTCCATGGCTTCAGCTCCAGAGGATCATTATAGAATTGCTGGACACTGCATGGCTGCTGATCTGCAAGCCAATAACATACAAAGTTGCATGCATCCCATTCTCCTGTCTGTCTGTCAAGGATCCTTAAGAATGAAAAAACAAATGTAACTGATGCCTCATTCTCGAAATAATAGTATTAAAAAAAAAAAAAGTTGAGACCAACAACTTTAACTGTATGTAGTTATATATGTATGTATAACCATAACTTAGTTATAAATCCTCTTAGAGGACAATTTCATGGAATATTTGATTGTTGTAGGCTACTGAGCTGCCAGTATGTAAGTATTGATTGCAGCAGATCCAATGAATTGAATGCAGCAGATTTAATAAAAAAGCAATGGATGTGCTAATATAAGATACGCAGCCACTGTAATGAGACTTTATAATCTTGTTAATTACGCCTGCCAGTGTTTAAGCCCTCGGTATTACTTCTAGGTATGGATATGGGAACCTAGGATCCCACCTACTGTTAACTGCTTTCCATTTTAATTACGTAGTGAAATTCAGTACCAGCACATTTATTCACTGGTCTCAATGATTAAGCTGATAAGCTGAAGTCTAATAAACACAAATGTTTACAAGACTATTCCTAGAAGCTCCCTGTATTATAGGTAATTATATAGAGAGATAACATATCAATGAGGTAAGGACTTGGGTTGTTCTATAGAAAACATTTCTAACTTCATTTTAGGAACTAATAAATAGAAAGATTTCAAGGTTTCTTGAATAAAAAAAAAGTAAAGTTTTTGGTTACTTGATATGCTATGCTCCAGTCTTGACTGTGTTTTAAATTTTTAACATTGTTTTGCAATAAAAAAAAAATTGTAGATCAGGTTTTTTCAGTGCTTTTTTGGGGGAAGATTCTCAAAAGAATACAGGAAATGCATACCAAACACTGTTCAAAGTATGCTGGGTTGTGATTGTTATTAGGTAGTGTAAAAAATCTTTAAAAATTCTGGCAGTTTGTTAGCTATTGCGAATGTTCTGTAAAACTATAATCTTGGATTGTGTATTTTTCTTCTTTGGGATTTCAGTACGGAGTGTTAAAGGTTTGAAATGGAAGTAGATGATGGCAAACAGCATCTCAGCTGTGGACTTTGAGTGGTCTGTAGTGGTCTGTTTTCTTCACAGCTGGATTTGTTAGTATTAGCTTAAGGCTAAGGTCGACCTTCAACTAAGATAAACCTGTATTTCAGGGTATGTGTTGTCAATGATAACCACCCTTCTGGAGAGTTGTATTGCTAGTGAACACTAAGTAATAGTTCATGTGTAAGAAAAAACCGTGCCACCACTCACTTTTCAAAGCATTTTGCATCCTCTTTGTATTTAGGTAGACAACAGGAACTACAAGCCCAAGGAGCATCACTATCATGGATTGTTGTTGGGTCTGTCTCATGGTAGCAAAGTAAGACTACTAACTAGTTTGAAGAAGGAAAGATACTCTTTTTCTTACTGGCTCTTTTAGTCCCTGGAAGTCAGATTGTCTCCTTGGCAGCGTACAGTTATTAAGGACCTACAGCCTGCAGTTTGCCAAGTGCAGAGGGGTCTGTTACTTTTTCTTTTAAAAATTAAAATAATTTTGGTGTTGCAAACTGGAAGGTGCAAGCAAAGGATTTGGATTTGAGACCACTTCTAGATTAGGAGCTATAGTTGTGGTTCAATATGTTTACATTGATGCCTCATGTCTTACATGTCTACATCTTTTCTATGAAAATAAATATTCTGATTTGGTTATACTAATGCACTCTTGTCTTCTCCTTCTCTGTGTAGCATTAATGGGTAGGAAAGAGATGTGTATAAATATTTTGCTTGTGGTTGATGTGGAAACTTATTCAAATGCAGAGTTCATATTCAGTTGCTCCTACCCAGAATTGTTTACATGTTCTTAAAATCCAGATCATGTTATTTAGGTGAAGTGAGGAGCTGCTCAGACCTCAGTGTTGATAACTGACTTCTGGGTTTGATATATTTTTTTTTTTTATTGGACTAAGCCAATTCGTTACTTTCTCATCTGTACCCTGTGGCAAAAAAAATGCAAAGTAGGTAAATAACTTAGATATCGTTTGCATAGTCATAGATGACAGAAATCAAGGAGCTTTGTAGCTGTGCCTAATGTTTACTCTGCTGTTACTTTAAAAAAAAAAAAAAAAAAAAAACCAAAAAAACAGGAGGGTAGGAGCAGACAATGATTGTGTGTGCAAAGTGAGTTCAGCAGCCTTAAATACAAGTGAATGCTAAGTCTACGAATCAGATAATACTGCTCATGTGCTTCCAGCAGCCAACATTGAAGGCTCTTTCCAAGATCCTGAAGGCTGGAAAGTGGAAATCCAAAACTTTGGAGGGCAATCCGGTAGTTTTTCAGGAGTGCTTAGTTCAGAATGTTACACATACAGCCACAAATGCATGTACAGGGGCACGTAGGGGAAAATGACATGGTCAGTGGACTTGGATGGGTTAGAAAATTGTAAAGCAGTTTGGTTTGTCTTCCTTTGAAAAATGAGGTGTGGGATCATTAGTATAACCCCTATTGATCTCCTCCTGTATTGAACAGGCCAGAGACATTTCAAAACCATGTCTTGGTAAGGCAGATCAAGGTTGGGGTGTTTTTCCTGAAAATTCCAAGTGATGGTGAATCTGGTGCTACCCTTGGTAAATAGGGATTTGAATTTATTATTGCATTGTGTGTTTTAGAAATAGTAATTTAGAAATTGTGAATTGTGCTTCACCATTCAGTTCCTGGTTTTTAGTCTACTGAGACCCTTGTAACTTTGCTTGCTAGCTTGGAGAATCCTCTTTTTTCTTCCCCACTTCCTATAAGTAATGTGGCTGCAAACAGATCTCCCAGCAGTTTTCTTTTTCATCAGCGAAAATGAGCTCCTTGTGTCCTTAATGTCTGACATACTATCTGATCCTGTAATTATTTCTGTGGTTCCCTTCTGAACTTTCTCCAATTTACCTCTTCTCGCTGTTGTGTTCTGCAGGGACCTAGCTTGGAAACACAGATGGTGGAAGATGAAACTGAGACAACAAGTGAAGAGCTGCCGCCTCATCTGCGGGAAGAGCCTCCTGAAGGTACAGTACTAGCAGGCAATATAAACTCTTTGCATTAAAGTGGGAAAATGGTTTGGCCAAGGAAGTCTTATTTATCTGACTTGAGAGCCTACCTCTGCCTATCTTCTGAAGGGGGATAAAGCCTTGTCAGTGCTGCCAGCTGAACTAACCTCCAAGCCAGAGGTCTAGCCTTTTGCATTCAAAGAAAGTCTCACCCACTGAGGTGTGGACGTTGTTCTCCATTCTCTTTGACAATGTGGTTTCTGATTAAAATTGTCCTCCTTGATTATTCTGTCTGTCAGCTTAGGAATATAATGCCTCCTTTACTGTCTTGTTTCTAATGTTTTGAGCCATCATTAGGGAAGGCTTCTGAAGCAGTCATCTGTTCTTTCCTTACTTCTCTCTGCAGCATCCTGATGTTGAAATTGTTCCCAGCAGAGACTTGTCAAAGTTGGGTATTCTAGTGATTTTGTTTCTTCCACCATCTCTCTTGGAAGCCAGTTTAGCCATCTGAGGAGGAGGCACTGAGACACTGTCAGTCAGTAGGAGGCTCAAAAATGCTAGTTTTAATTAAAACCCTTGTTTGCAATGACATGCTCTGGATTTATACAGGGAATGGATTTTTCCCACTGTGTGAATGTTGCAGACGTTGTAGAGTGTTGTAGGTATTGCTTTCTCTTGAGTAGAAGCTGCTAACATTGCTGCAAGTGATGATACATTTTGAGCACCGTCTCCATTTCAGTGACTTTTAAAACACAATCACTCATAATCACTGTGGATGGCTTAACCCAGAGAGTGCTGAGATTCCTATTAGCAATTTACTGGTAAAATACAATGACACATCTCTAGGAAACATAAATGTGTTTTATATTTTTCCTCTAAGAGAATAGGATGCTGATACAGCTTTTATACTGACAGCCATTCTTAAAGGAAATATCAGCCAAGTAGATGGTTTTAGGAATTTGCTGGTCCATCACTTCTTGTTGAACGTTCTGTTACAGTTTTCTCATTAAGTTGTAATTTTTTGTTCTGCTACTTCACATACTCTGTTGGCAATTACAGTACATAGAGGTAAGTGAAAGACAGGTTTCTTTTTGCAACTCCTATAAAGACAGAAGGAAACAAATGTGGAAAATGTTGTGATTACTGTATATATACACACAGAGGCTATAATCTTGATTTATTTTTTTGTCCTCTCCCCCTCACTGTCCCATTAGTAATGCCAAGTCAGCCTGTAATGACAGTGCGCTGTTGAAGTAGGAATGCTGGCCACTAGCCTGAGCAGATGATTACATGAGCCTAGGGACCATTTTCTGAAATGTAAAACACAGGACATCATCTTCTCTCATCAGTGTATCAGGAGTAGTCTTAGACTTTTGAGCTATGGCTTTGGATTTTGTAATCAGAAGGGTGGTGTTTGGTTATGTTGTTTGTTTTTTTTTTTTTTCAATGTGGCAAAGTGTTTTTGCAAACCAAGTTTTTGTAATTGAAAGCATTTGCTTCTGCCTGCAACCCTGCTGGTTTGAGTGATGATGAAAAATGTCAGTATTAATATTCCATTTCTGTCACTTGTTGGGTGGTCTGAGAGAAGTACGTGCTCTGGATATGCCCACTTTCCCAGGGTGAAGAAAAAAAGAACTGTAGCAGTTGAACTGATGTGGTGGTACAATAGATACTGTGAATTCCTGTAAAGTCTGAGCTCACTGTGTACTACTTAAATTTACGATGATGTTAAGAGTAGTGAAATAGGAGGGGTATTGAGAGCACAACTGAAGCTAGAGACTGGTAGGGAGGAGAGGTGGAAAAATTGCTCCTGAAAGAGCCATCAGGATTATGCTGAATTTAGAGCTGGCTCTGTGTATTAGTGGAGCGGAGTAGCAGGAGTCCTTCCTTAGAAGCTGGCAAAGTCCACCATAGACCAACTGGACTTATTGCAAGCATCATGTAGTTGCAGGAGCGATTACAAATATCCCATGAAAGAAGCAGATCTCTCACGTACTTTTACTAGTAAATGCCATACAGTACTATCTTCTTGTTCTTGCTCCTCTACTGATTTCTGTTCTCTTCTGATAGCACTTTCCTAGTTAAATCAAATGCTTTGCAATAAATAAATAAACCATGTTGTCATGACTGCTGCACTCGTTTCCTGGGACGTACGAGTTGAAGACTGCGTCTGCTCGTTGTCTGGTAATGCGCGTGTAAGGGATGGAAAGCTCTCCAGAGCACAATCCATCATTTCACTGGATTGCATCATAGTGACTTTGTTTTCTAACTTGTACCTCCTGAAAGGAGGGGAACTGGAAGCACTGTGTCACAAATACTGCGGTGAAATGAAAGGTGACCCTTCGGGGGTTGTCCTGTTTCTGAGCAGTGTTGCAGTATGGCCTTCTACAAATAAAAGGATGATTTTACAAGTCCATCATGTACATAACTAAATTGAGTAAGTGTTAGGTGTAGGTAGCAGCGGTGTGGAACAGCAAACGGTTTCAGGTTCTGGTAGTGGAGAGAAGAGAAGGTTTTGTGGTTTAAAATGTAGATTAACCGAGAAATCCCTGAAAGGTAAGGAAGGCAGAGGCTAGTATCTGTGTGTAACCTGGATCTGTTTATTTTATCTGCTGTCCAAGTTGACTTAAATACTGTAAAAGTTAACAGAGTTAAAGCACAGCCGACGCAGGATCCTGCGAGTGACATTACATGTCAAAAAGGGCTTTTCATTTTATAACGAAGGCGCGTTGTCATCGATGGCGTCGCTACACCGTGCCCCGTCCTGGAACGAGGCGGAGAAAGCAAAGGCCGGTGGGTGAGGTTTCCCCGGTGCGGGGGGGCGCTGGCTGCTGTGCGGCACCGCTCCCGCCGTGCGCGGCAGGGCCGCGGGGAGGCGCTGCAGGCCCGGCAATGCCGCTCCCGCCCGCCCGGCGCCGCCGCCGGCTCCGGCCTTCAAACAGCTCCTGCACCCGCCGCCGGGAGCCAGAGAAAGTAGTTAAACCTATTAACTCCTCTCACATAAGCTACTTTGAGGCCTTACAAGGGAAGCTTGCCACACGTTCTGCCTCAGGAAGGCTGCTTATCCCCTAATGATATTTTACCTCTTGACTTCGAGATCTATCTGCCAAATTCACAGTTTTATCTTTTATTCCCCCTTCATCTTGCCTTTCTCTTCGATCTTGTTAACATACTTTCCCCCCTTTCCCACCCCCTCAGTTAAAAGGCAAGTGTGGGGGAGCAGAAGCAATTAGCATTTGGAGTGCCGCTCCAAATGTGTGCTTAATGCTTCCCGAGGAAGGCTACGCAGATGGCAGAGCTACTGTCACCAAACAGTGAAGGGCAGCAAGCTCTGGAGGGGGCTCAGCCTGTTTTAGATGGTACGAGCTGCTTTCCTCTTCACAAGGTTTCTGCAGTAGCTGATCTGTGTTGCCACATGTTCAAGTGCTGTGCTACTTTCAGGTAGATTCTATGTGAGCCCGGATGTTTGCTGTTAAATGACAGTCTGATCATAGTGAGAGAACTCCATTCAGTTACTCGAGCACAGCAACATCTTGCTATACCTGTTGTTCCTTTATCCGCTATTTCAGACTTCTCTTGCTGATTATTTGATACAGTGCCTTGCTAATTGTTGCCACTGCCTTGCTTTTCTGTCCTTTTCCATTAAATTACCCAAGGAAGGTGATGGCAGTGAAATCTGATGGTGATTAAATCTTCTGTAAATGTTCAGTTATGGAACAGTAATGTCTCCCTTGTTGGACAATTCAGATCTTGATCTCTTCTATTTGATGAGTCAGTGACCCTGACCTTATTCCTGCTTCTGCATCCTCTTGCCAGTAGACTAAGGAAAGTGATCCTTCCCTTTTATTTGGTGCTGATGAGGCCGTGGCTGGAGTACTGTGCCCAGTTCTGAGCTCCACAGTATGACAAACACATGGATATATTGGAAAGAGCCCAGCAAAGGGCCATGAAGATGATTAAGGGAGGGGAGCATCTCTCCTGTGAGGAAAGGCTGAGAGAGCTGGGGCTGTTCAGTCTGGAGAAGATTCAGGGGGAACTTACCAATGTATGCGAGTACCTGAAGGGAGGGTGTGAAGAAGACTGGGCCAGGCTCTTTTCAGTGATGCCCAGTGACAGGACAGGAGGCAGTGTATGTAAACTGAAATGTAACTGAACCTAAGGAAATGCTTTTTCACTGTGAGGGTGACCAAGCACTGGAATGGGTTGCCCAGAGAACTTGCGGAGTCTCTCACTAGTTATTAAAAAGCTGTCTGTACGTGGTCCTATGCAGCCTGAGCAAAGTGACCCTGCTTGAGCAGGGGTGTGGACAGGATGATCTCCAGAGGTCCCTCCCAACCTCCATCAGTCTGTGATATTCTATTACTTACTGTCTCTGTGCAATTAGAGTCTCTTTGTGAAGTTGCTGCCTATATCCCTGTCCACCAATTCTTACGGGGAAAGTAGCTTTAGTCTATCAAACAGCTAAATGTTACCCCTTTCAGGAATGCATCCTTGGTAGATGCTGGGGTATGGCTGCAGTTTCTTTTGGCCCTACGATGCTAACTAGTAACGAGTATACCAAGGCTTCATGCAAGGTGGTATGGTCTGATTGAAAGGCTGTGTCACTAGTTAACAGCAGTAGCCCCTCTTGGGAGTTTACAAACCAGTTCTTTCTTCCATGATCTTTAAATATTAAGCATTAAAATTTTATCAGCCAACCTACTATGACCAATTTGGCAATGAGTGTGAGTCTTGTGTCTGAACCATCTGCTATCTCTTCTGCATTTTTCAGACCTAGCAGAGTTGTTCCTTCTTTGTTGCAGACAGATTGGGCCTTGTGGAGTAAAGCTTTATTAAAAGCAATGGGTCTTAGCAGCTCTGCAGCATATAACAAATCTTGGGAAATTTACTTTCCAAATAACTGTGGTGTTCCTAATTCAAATTGTTTTATACTTGCTGTGGGTAAAGAGCACACACGGATAGTTACTGTAAATCAGATGATTTATACCAATTTAGAACATAGTATCTTGTGTGAGCCTTATAATCTGTCTCCATGGAGCTATGTAGTCTTTTTTGCTGTTTTATATCCCTGGTAGATAAAAGTATATTGCATACTTCCATGGGAAGCTTTAGGACTCCATACCCACAGTCTGGGAATCTCTGATCCAAAGTATCTGGGAGTACTGTGGATTACTTATTCAGAATTGTCTTTAGATAGCAGTATTTCCCCTAGATATATTATCTGTACACATCTACCAGGAAAAAAAAAGTATGGTTGCATTTCAGTTGAAGTACTACTATGTACTTGAATTTTCTGAAATTAGACTTATTGGGGTAAAGTCAGAATATTTTCTTCTGAGAACATGGAAATTTCTTGAAGCCAGCAGATGCCAAAAGAATGTGGCTGTTCAGGCATCTCCTCTGAGATGCAAGACATTGAGTTCAAGTCCATGATATAGGTGTCTAACTTTGAAAAGGTACATTTCAATAAACAGATCCATTTTTTTTGATGAATGTGTGGCACTTTACCAGTTAGTTGGCTTAAAGTATTCTTTACAGCGAGCACTCCTCTTCAGAGACAAAAGTTTTATTGTTGGGCCAAACGTTTTCTGCAGTAAGTGCCGTGCCAAGGTTTAAGTGCTGCAAACTTGAGCTACATCATGTTGTGTGTGCTCTTGCTCAGTAAGTTTGTCTCCAAGCTGCCTGGATCCAGGAACTGCTGAGAAATCGCCTTGGAAAACTATGCAGTGAATAGCAATTCTCGTTCCTTTCAGTTGTAAGCTCTGTACTGAAACTGTTGCTATTTCTGGTATAAAGTAACTTTAATAAAGTTGTACGTGGCACTTAGTGTCATCCCTTACATAGGTGTGTAGGTGTGCATGTATCCTACCAGACTATCTTCAGGAAAGTTGTGTGAAGCTGGCAGTGCAACACTATGCTGTCTGCTAAGCCCTCTTCTGCTTTCCTAAGTCAAATCACTCCCTTCAACGTGTTACCTAGTGAGGTCCAGCAGTCAAATCCTTCCACAGAGGAGCTCTTTAAATGATCTGCTGTTTTTTGTCTAATGGCCAGTTGGCAACAGTCTCAGCCTGGATTCACCTCTGCAGTTCTGTGGTCTTGTAACTGAAGTAAAAGACTGGGAACTGGGACAGCTCTAATCTATTCCTAGCTCTGCTGTTGACTTATTCTGTGGCATTAAGTCGAGTAGTTTAGCCTTTCTTGAACCATAGTATTCTTTGTGTATGAAACAGAAATGACTGTTCTTGTTTATAAGTAAGCATGGTGAAAAGGCAAATTGTAACTTTTTAAGCTTTTAGAGGTAGAAGATACGTGAGAATTGAATCAGAAAATATGATTATATTGTATAAATAATACAAGACTTTGCCTGATATAGAACTTGTCAGGGTTTTGGGGTTTTTTGAGTCCTCAAAGAGGTGATTGGACTTGTCAGATAACTTCAAATAGAAAGGCAGGTTTCTTAAAAAGCAGAGAAAGAAATTAGCAATGAGGCTGTCTGTTCTTTGGAGCTGGGACTTTATGTACCTGGCGTGTCCTCTCATCTGTAAAAACATTTCCTGAGCTACTTCTGTAAATGGCCTGAGGCTGAAAAGCAACATTTCAGTATCATCTGTCTCTTTTTAAGGCACAGATTCTGTGCAGCCATACTTTTCTGTTTCTGCACAAAGAAATTACCTGGAGTGTCAGCTCAGTCTTCCACATAAAGTCTACCTCAGTATTTCTGGTAGAGTTGTAAAATAGTTTCACATCTATCCAAGTTCTAATACTGTTTCTGCTTAATTTATTATCACCATTGTTTTAGTAAAAGCTGAGATTCTTCTTTGTTTAAATTCTCCATTAGCTCTATTGGCTTCCTCGTGCTTTATTTAATTTTGTTCTCTGGGGGGGGATTGGCAACCTGAAATGGGAATAATGCTCAACCAGTGTCTGTGGGTACCCCTTTTTTCCCCTTTCACCCCCCCAGCCCTTCTGTGGTACTGCTGCCGTGTGCCTGCTGCTGACAACAGGCATCTTCCATTCAGCAGCTACGTTACATGGTCTCCTAGAAACAGCATGAAAGCTATTTAAATTGTTTTTATTCCACTTCTCCCTCTGCCCTGTTTTTTCCTCTTCACTATTTTCATATGATATAATGAGATGTTACTTTGACAGCTCAGCATCCCTTTTCTCTACCCTACTCCATGCCCTGCAAATCATTCTGTCACTAAGTGTTGTATGTGTGCACAGCATATGCTGTTAATGGCAGCATAAATAGCCTCCAAGTGCCTGGCGGATTCCAGAAGAAAGGTTCTCATAACTTAAGTGTGGGAAACCTTTTATCAGTGGATCTTACTAATACAATAATGGTACAAAGTGAGCAAATAACCATCTGATTTTCCCTGAGGGCGTTTGCACATAGGATGGGGCAACAATAGTTTTACCTTCTGCCTTGGCACAGTGACTGTAAGTGATGTGTATCATCCAAATGGAAAGGTATTTCAGGGTGAAGGGCCAGTGGGAAGCCTCTGTCAGAAGATAACTTCTTTATCAATTATGAGTGAATGTGCTTTATTCTAGCAATAGGGTTTTGAACTGCGGGAGTGAAAGAATTCTGTTTCATGAGTGAAAGCAATATATATTATTACCTGGCTGAAGTGGCAGACGTTTGTCACAGTTTATGTACTAATTACAGATGTATGAAACTATGAATGCAGGAATATGTTCTTTTACAAAGTATTTCGCATTTTCAGGGCAATTATATTAATGTAGAGATGCAGCCAACTGTTTTTAAATAAATCTCTTAGACTTGCAGTTATCAGTCCAGTTCTAAAGCTGAAAAAAGTGATTCCTATTTGTTCCTAATGGACTAAAAAAAAAAAAAAAAAAGGCAGGGAAGTCTCACTTACTTAGAGCTACAGTCAGAAGTACTAAATAAGGATGAACAATGCAGTAAATCCAGGTCAGGAGTGAAATTGAATCGGTATATCAGTGTGTTAACAATGATGATGTCTTGAACTGCTAAACTATCAGAGTATTATAGCAGGCAATTAAATCATACGGTCGGTACATGAGGCTGTTAATTCTGCCTCAGAACTGAGTGAAATGCCCAGTTAACATTTCGGAAACGTCTGTAGTCTCAACCTGGCTGCCTGTCTTGATTTCAGTGGTTTGTGAACAATTTGAGCCACTACTTTGATTATCAGTATGATTGCACGATTGTGACGATCTGGCCTCTCCTGGACAAATAATTTTGGAACATAAAAATATTCTTATTCTGAAGAGTATGTTTCTTTTCAGAGTTGTTGATGAACTTAGGGGTGAGCTGTAAAAGTGAGGGGTTTTGTGTCTATTTTCTTGCCCTCTGGGATAGTGTTCTAGAAAAAGAAAATCATCCGCTTTTAAGTTGGGAAGAACTCTAGAGTAAACTTGATAGAGAAAAGTCTTGCACTAGTATCTGTGCATGGAATTCTCATATTTATTTTCTGATCGCAGTGAAGACAAATGTATCTTTCTCATTAATGTGGAGGACTCTCAAGCCATTATAATGCACTTCTTTGGCATCTTATGGGGAATCTGGCCTCTTCCTGTCTGGCTGACTCTTGCCTGGTCACAAAGAGTTTAGCTAAGGTTTATATTGACTCCTGTCTTTGTTGTGCTCTCTCTGTACCGCTACGACAGTACTGCTTTCAGTTTTTGCCAAAGGTATGTAATATTCAGTAGGATGTATCTGCTACAAAAATCTTAGTTGGCTTTATATTTTTGGGTCACATTAATTTTGAAAAATTAATGTCTTTTTTTCACATCGTGTCCAAAAGGAAATAACGGACCTTTTTTTCATACAAAATATTAAATCTGGTTTGCAAGTAATGCTAAAAGTTTGTCAGTGACATTTCTGTTAATTGTGAGAGGGTCTTAGGATCTGGGATTGTTAATATCTTTGAATCTTCTTGTAGTAGAAAGATTTATATTCTTGAATTATATCAAATTTTATTTTCTAGCACCTGAGACTTGATCTTTGGACAAGTGGGAAGTGTTGAAGAGGTGTGCAGAAGGTGAACAGTTTGCAATGTAGCTGTGTGAGCCATTAACCAAAATACCTGTTCATCCATTTAGGACGCTCAGAAAGAAACTGGTAGGGTTGTTGACTTCCACTGTTTTCACCTTTCTGGAACTTAAATTCTATTGCAAAGGAATAATAATAATCATCATCATCATGGTTCTGCCCTCTGCAGAAGTTCAAAGTCCAAGATTGTTATTTCTTTCCTTTCCTCTCCCCCCTTCCTCTCCAGAGATTTGTGTGTGGTAGTGGGTGTTCTGGATTTTATTTTTTACTTTGTTTTCCCTAAAAGTTCCTAGTCAAGTTCATGAAATAGAAAATTGGAAGAATTCTAGCTAATTACATGAAGTCATCCTTTTTTATTAAAACAGCCACTTGTAGGTATTCAGTACTGCAAAGTGTGATTGTATGAGGTGCCCAGTACCTCTCACTCAAAAGCCGAAGAACAAATCCCAAGATTTAATACAATGTTACTACAATATGTTAAAGTTAGAGCTCGCTCAGGGAAATGCAAATTGAGGCTGCAAGTTTGGTTTAGTGTTTTTATGGCTTGAGAATATTATTGTTACCATTATTGCAGTATTTTGTTCCTAGCATCTTGAGGGCTGTTTTTTGCTCGAAATATTTGACTTATTTAGAAGTGTGTAAATGCTTACAGTCTATGGATCTTGTTCCTTCATGTTGAAAACAGGAAAAAAACCTCACATTTACCAAGTCTAAACATTGCCTAAAAATCTCCTTTGTGTTATGTAAAGCAATCTGTTTTCTGTGCGATCTGCAGATATTGAAAAGGTGATTAGCTGAACCCAGCGGTAATTAAAATACATCTTGGTCATGGGTTTAAGCTTAACAGTATGCCCCCTGAAGGAGATGTTCCTGCATTCAGCCCTGGCTCCATGTTACCTGCACAGCCACGTGTGGCTGGTTCCTAGCACAAAGGTGGCAGAGCAGCCCAAGAGAGGCGATGCCTCTTTCTGGAGAACCTGTGGACATGACTGGAGTGAGTTCATGCTTGTGTCATTCCTGTGGACCAGAGATGGAAGGATGGGTTACATGGCTGAGCCAAGCCTGTAGCATGCACGTGAGCTTATACGGAACCTGAGGACAGGTTCTGGGTCCAGGATGTGCCGTGGGATTCTCCTGGCTTCCTCCTTATTTTAGTGAGGAAGAGAGGTGCAACCGCAGGCATCATTAAAAACCTCTTCTGTGATAGTGTGCAGGAAGTCATCTTTTGATGCTTGTGTTTCTAGCAACTTCAGTGTAGCACAGTAATTAAGATAGTGAGGAAAGCAGAGGGATCTTGGCTTTCAAACTTACTCCTCCTGGCTCCCATCCAAGTATCATTAATATGACATGAGACGTTTTGTTGGTATTTGATTAACTGGGAGGCTTGTTCTTGTTGTGTGTGACACATTCTAAGTTAACCACCCGGCATGCTGACATGTGCAATTAAAAACAAACACTTAAAACTAAATTGAGTCCCTGACTGCCAAGTGCACCGCAGGGAGGAGCTTGAGCAGCCTGCTCGGGGCGGGGGGACGTGTCTCGGCCGGGATAGGCCTTACCCACTTTTGTACAGATCTGGCATCGGTGACTTTTGAGTTCCATTCTCTATTCACCACTTCTGGTTTTGTTTTTTTTTTCTTATTTTCTTCAGCTGCCTTGTGCACTTATAACACTCCTGACAAAATTCAGGAATGCCAAACAGCAAACTGGAGGTGTATTGTCCAAGCAGAATGCGCTGTGGTAGACACAGCGGTTATGGGCACCTCTCGGCAGTGTGGTGTTCCTGCCGTCCAGAATGAAAACGCTCTCCAGCCGTGGGGATTTTCCATCTCCCTGCACCCCGGGAACTCTGTACTGCTGCAGGCAGCCCAGCAGGGGCCTGCTGAGAGCATCAGTGTGCCAAGGGCTGGCCGAAGCCTGTGCTGACTGATAGAATTAGTGTAATAGTATGACCTTTTTTATTATATCACAAGCTTACATTGGCTGTTTACACAAGTTTAGGTTCCAGGACATCAAGAACATGTCTGGACTTTCTTATTTCATAATTAATTAATTTGAAAAATAAATCCTAAACAGTTCACAAAGCTTTTCCCTCTAGTTCCCTTTTCATTCTCCTCTGTATTGTGAGGTTTTTAACCTTCCCTCTCTTGTTGGGGTCCTTGGTGTGGAAACCATTCTGCATTTCCCAGTCAGCCGCAGTGTGTCTTTAAAGGAAACGTTATCCAGGCAGGGAACTAGGTTTATGGGCACTAAATATCCAAAGGAGTGAAAACTGTAGCATGGCACAATAGCTGTTGTTGACGTTGTGGTAATTCTTAGCTTTATTTTCTGACTTGAAGTGTGCTTCACAGCCTAACAAGAAACCTTCAGCTGATTCAGTGGGCACTTAAAGCAAAATGTGCCCTCTGACCTGTTTGCAGACAGATGTGCAATGCTTGTAAAAACACACAAATCCTCTTGTCTGGAACTGCCAATCTGCATCATGTGGTGTAGATCAGAGCTGGGATGCCTGGGTGGGTCCCCTTTAGCTCCTCCTGGAGGGGATATCCATGGGAAGGTGGGCCCTCCTCAGCCCTCTCATGGACCCAGCTGTGGTTGCTCCAGCTCCTGTGTCTGTGGTGGGGCTGTTCTTGTTTTGCCAGCTCCACAGCTGAATGCTTTTCTTCCTATTTGCCTGCTGATTTAGTCCTGTAGCAGAGTCGTTCCTTGCTTGTTTACTGACACTCTGAGAATCTGTTAGAACGTATTTGGGGGAAGGAGTAAACAGGCCTTGCATAAAGCTATTTTGTTGTTCCTGAACACCAGCATCTGCTTTCTTTTCCCCTGCACCTGCCCCAAAGGAAAAAAAAGAAAATATCTTTAAATGTACCTGCTAATTCCTAATTGAGATTTTAGTCCTTTTGTTTGGAATTATTTTTTTCCAGAGGAACAGATTTTAGGCTTGCAGATCATGGATTGCGATTAGAGGGAAAACAGCAGCTGTGGCAAGTGAACTGCTGGGAGGGGGGACATATACATGTTTTCCTGCTACTGTCATGAATTACAGCCAGGAAGACAAATCTGTAAAGACACTTCAAGTATGGAACAAATAACAGTGTTTTCAAATAGTTGGAGTCTCCATGACATATCAACAGTTCTTTTAAATGACCTGTGAATTTATAGTAGCTTCCAGCTAAAATGTGCTTTTAGAGCAGAAGTTTTTTCACCTGACTTCTCTTCCTGCAGCACAAAAAAACCTCAAGACTTCAGGTGGAGATAAGGAGGGTCCTGTGAGGACAGCTTGGGAAAAAAAATATTCTGACAGCCTCTCAGAAGGTCCTAGTTGGAGTCCATTAGTAGTCATAGGTTCAATTTGAGATCATGGGAAAGCTTTTAGTTCAGAAAAGCCAACCATCCCCTGCCCTCATTTTGTTCTGACCAGGCTCTAGTTCTCAGATGGTCACTTGGACTAAATTACATCTTTGTCACACTAAAAAAATGGATCTGTGAGTAATGAGTTAACAGGAAAACAGTCTTCAACTCTACTTCTCTACTTGAAGTACCCAGGGTGTTTCTGGGCTGTTACAACTGATAAACAGGGGGAGGATGGTCTTTACATTGCATAATTTTTAACTGCAGATTTAACTCTTGCTTCTAAAAATTGTGGTCAGATGATTCCTTTCAGACATCCAGCCCTTCAGATGTAGGAATCAATCTCTTGTTGGACAACTATGATTTTTCACACTGTGATGTTAAAAAGTAAAGTAGTAAATACGTGCAAAGCTCAGTGACTTTAGGAAAAGGAGGGAGGAAATGTAGGAAGGGAAGAAAGGTAGGTAAACAGACTCTGGTCAAGATTTTGACAAGAATGTAGTAACCTTAAATGAGGTTTGTCCCCAGCAGACACTGAAAACATCCTGACTTTTTTTAACTCTTGATTTGTTCATCATGAGAATTGATTTTTCTACTTCATCCATTCTGTGACTGATGGGCAGGAGTAGTTTCTCAGTACAGATGAGTACGCTGTGGTAGACTCCATTTGCCACACTGACAGGAGCAGAGTGCCATCAGCCACAGAGTTAGCTGAAGAAATATTTTCCTTTTCAGACTTGCACTCTAACATGTGCATGATGTATGTGTAACTCCTCTACTGAAATTTTCTCAAATGATAAGGAACTGTGGCTTTGCTTGAAAAAAATCAAAAATGGGAAATAAAAAAAAAAAAGTGAAGAATATCCCCACCCCCACCAATCCCACTCATGCTCTTTTTCCCATAACACGATTTTATGGATCTTTTCCTTGCAGATATGTTCCTTCTATCTGTAGCTTCTTCAACTGTCATGATCCTTATATACTGAATTTGTTTTGTACAACTGTCTTGTCACATGAATGTCCTTGAAAGTAGTAATGGCTAGCCCTTTAGAAGGGACAGTTTTATTCAGCTTTTGTTTCAAAATATTGCAGACAGATCAACTTTTAACAACTAGTTTTTCCTCATGGATGGCTTTGGGTCAAGAGTGGGAGATGCAGAAAGGGCAGAATGAGATAGTTGAACTGATGCTGAAGAATATGGCATTAACTTTGTCAGCTTAGAATTATCTAGGTTGGAAGGGACCTTTAAGATCATCTAGTCCAACTATCAACCAAACTCTGGTTAAAAAAAAAACCCCAACCAACCAAACAAAAAACAAACAAAAAAAAACCCCAAAGAACTGCCATCACTAAACTATGTCACTAAGTACTATGTCAGTTGTCTTTTGAATGCCTCCAGGGATGGTGCCTCAACTACTTCCCTTATTGTTGTAGCTTATTGTATTTCAAAATATGCAAACACAATTAAATCTTGTGGCAGTGAACACCAGAGATAAAAAAACAAAAAAGCCACAAAACCCTAGGAATTCTGGTGGTGGGTAAGAGGAGGGGCATCTGTAAATATAAACCCTCTTGTTGCAATTTTTAAACCCTAGGGTTTTTTCCAAGCACAAATGAGCTACTTGTTGGGTCTGGTTGCTAAACAGTTGCCATGTCAGCAGACTATTCCAAGGTCACCCGCCATGAGCTGGGCTGTCTGTTGGAGGATATAGGCAGATTTCACGTCGGGGCAGATGGTGACAGTGCTTCTATTCTGCAGTTCTTTGCTCCTAACCAAAAATGTATTCAGGAAATAACCAAATTATGTGTCAGATCATAATGATTGCAGAGCATCCATAAAAAAGGAGGAGAGAGGGGTGAGAAAGACAAGCGAGAGGATACCGGCCTTAGTAGAGCAATGCAATTTTCTAGTTTAACTGTATCAGCTTACGTGCTGAACTGTGATTCCAGCACACAAACAGTTTGAAAACTGTTGCACAAACCATTTCTGCCACTGCAGTCTTGGTGTTGAAGCATTTATTTCTCTTGGTAGGTGAAGCCCATGCTCAGGTGAGTAGCCACTAATAAATGCTATGGAGTTCTTTAGAGGATCCTTCTGAATTTCAGTGTAACCAATTACCAGTGAATGGAAAGACTCTCTAAAATGTGGTTTCTTCTCCTGGATTAATGTTCTTACGGGCTTTCTAGACAACTGGTAGCTCAGCTGAGGGAGGCTCTGCAACTTTGTGTTGTTTTTCCACAACTTTTAGTGAAAGCTTGAAGTCCACTACTAGGTCTCTTTCTAGATCTTGGTCTACTGGAAACTTTAATTGGTAGCCTTTGGTACAGTCAGTGATACCCCTTTGCTTTATGAGATTCGGGAGCCAGGATGCCTTTCAAACAGGTATCATGGGGCAGAAAGCTTCAGGAGCTGGGCTTTTTTTTTAAGAGGCTTGTGTAGCTTGGCAGTGAGCCATTGCTTCAGTGTTAGATTTCAAGTTCTGTTGCTGTCTCGTATGGTGTTATCTCAGCTTCTTCATTCCAGGAGTCTTTAAGATGGACAGGTGTAAACCTGGTACACAAAAGCTGTCAAAGCTTGCCTGCTTTTTCTGAAAGACGAAGTTAGGAGCATGTTGATGGTGGTTTAAGTAGCTGAAATGAATGATTTAGTGGTTTTTTTTCCTTTTCTCTTTTCCAAGGTGGCAAATGATGATTTCACAGAACTGTGGCCTAGTTGGCTGCAGGGGAGACCTCAGTGGTGATAACTTAGTATATTTCAGCATGGGCAAACTGGTAACGTCCACAACTTGAAACAAAATCTGTGTGTTGCCTTACGCATGTCTAGAGATTTTTCTCTAATAACACATTTTAAATGTTGTAACTAGTAATCTCTTTGAAAAAGACCCAGTTTATTGCTGTATTTATCTCACCAAATCAAAACTAGTTTTACATTAATTTCATAGGATCCCCATAAGTCTCAAATGGGTCTTTGGAGACTGGCTGCTCCCTGCTCTGCTGTGCTGTTATTAAAAATAGACAACTTTGGCATCCTAGGAAATGAATAGGAGAATGATATAAAATATACTGGACTTAATATCAAAATTAATGGAAGACCTGTGTGATATTTTTTAAATATATTTAATTGTAAGAGCACTTTCCTTTATTTGTATGAATATACCATTACAGAATATGAAAATTCTACCACTGAATTTTGCACTTGCCTATTCCATGATAAACAATGTCTTGGTATTTGACAGCTGCATGATAAAAGCTTTGGTATTTGCAGGAGAAGAATGAGGATGCTTGGCAGAGTAGGATGGTTTAATTTCTTTGCACTACTTACTGCTACTGGAATTCTGACATTTTTTTTCCCCCTTTAGTGATTCTTTCCTTCTTTCACTTCTAAAAGGTAATCTACTACCACCTCTTTGCTTTCATGACTGTTCGCTGCTGACCTTTAATAAGCCCTCTAAATGTTCTACTAGGTTGTAGGGTTTGTACACTTTTTAACAAATAAGGGAGCTATAGAGCTGGTAAAAGTTCCAATATCAATGAAGCTTTTTTAATTGTATAAAACCCCAAAAGAATAGCTCTAAAGGGACAAAAGGGATAGCCATTACAGAAATGTCCTTTCCTGAAGGGCTGTAGCCTTTTTAATACAGTTTCCCTATAACACCAGTTCTACTTCTCGTCTCCCTTACCCCCCATAAAGCTGTGGCTGATTTGTGGCACTCTGAATCATTTCCACCAGATTTAGTCTCCAGACCAGAACTGCTGATCCACTTTATGTTGATTGCTCTCCTCATCCCTTCACCTTCTCCTTCCATCTATATGGAATTCACAATAAAGCTGAGAAGTACTGTGAGAGACTAAAGTAGCTTGTGCCCTTTTTTTTTTTTAATAAATTTAGGTATTTAATTTCAAGCCTGACATTAAATTTAGTAAGCTGAATAGTTCCTTTAAAAATGTCCTTAATTAAACAGTTTCACGCTGCTATTCAAATGCAGCTTTCCGGTCTCTCTGAAATGTAGCCATGCTTAGCTTGTTGTTAAAACTATAATGGCCCGGGTGACAGTGTCCAGCTGTGTCCAGTGCTGTGATGCTCCCACAGCTTAAGACTCCCTTCAATTTGGAGGGCGGAAATCTATTTGTAATCGAATGAGTGATTCTGATATCAAGAAGGTGCCAACTGCTGTAGTATTTCCAGCTGATGGTGGATAATAAGGGCCTTGTTAATGGAATGCTGACACCTCTTCCATGCCTTTTCTTCTTGGAGGTCTTAAATAATGTTTTTAAATCACTTTGGGAATTTTAATTCTTACTAAGCACAGTGTTTTTTCTTTGGCTTGCCTATTTCTGCTAACCCTACAGTATTTCTTTGGCATTGCTGCATCAGAGATTGTGGCATCTAGATGCCTTAAAGTAATAACCTAGTGTTGTTCATCATTAAAAGAGAAAAGAAAATCCCATTTGTTGGGGTTCTACCAGCAAAACTGTAAGTACTGGCGTGGCACTGCCTATGTGTAAATGGGGGATCCAACACTCCCCATAGACAATTCAAAAGATTATTTCCCACCCCCACCTCCCCTTCAAGTGATGGTACTTAATCTGTTGTCATCTGTGGCTTGAATGTTTTCTGCGTCATTTCTGTCACATTGGCTAAAAAATTTAGCCTTGTAAGAACTGCTTGTCTAGGTAGTATTAGTTTCTAACCTACCTACTGCATTTATGGAAAGGCAAAATAAATTTTATTGTGTAACACCCATAGGTTTTATAGGTGTGCTGAAGAGCGACTTCCATGAAATGAAGGCTTCCTGCGTTCAACTGATCAGACAATTTTTTACGGGGATATAATGGGGCTGGGTCACGAGTTTTGGGGAATGTCTGTGTGTCACTGGACAGACATCTTAATTTCTAGTTTTGCCATTCATTCTTCCAGTACCAAGGCACCTCTCTGGGTCTTAATGATCACCTGCTAATGATACTGGGCCTGACATTATCAAACTAAAAAAAAAAAAAATCTAGCATAATTTTTAACTTGTCAAAGAAATAATTTGGTGGTTTTTTGTTAAATGTTTCATTGGTTACCATTAAGCTGTTAGGATGCAGAGGAGGATAATTGGGTAGATTATGATCTAAACCATCATATTTCTAGCATGGACAGCCTGCCCAGTCCTCAAGATAGCAATGTGGTACTGTAAAATATAAAAAAACAACCAAAACCTCTATAATTTGCTCTGTTGTTTAGTCCTCAGGCTGCGATGTATTTAGTAAATTTTGTATCTTACATTACATAATAACATTCTCTAGTAGGCAAAAGTAGACTAAGAATGAATTAGTCAGTAGTGAACTCAAAAGTGTAGGTCTAAGTAAGGATATGTGGACCTTTCTTCTAACACATCTGGATGTGCTGTCTGCAGCAGGTCTTTAACTTCCAGCTGTGAACTTCAGTAGCACTTGTAACTTAATGGGACTGTTTTGATACAATCCTTTAATTTTATCATAAATCATGATGGGGGGAAGGTGTTTTCCTGGACGTATGCTCTCTACTGCTGTACCCATCCAGCCTTTCTGATCCTCTTTAAAAGCTCTTCTTATTTTTTCTTGGCTTTGGAAGTCAATGTGGATTTTTATTCTTTGGTGGCAATAAGCAGGTTTATTCTCAGAACGGTCTCATTTCTTCTATGAAAGATGTGAAATTGTCCTGAGAGGATTTTACAACCGATGTTGGAAAGAGAAATTTCTACTTGAGCAATGTTGTTTTTCTGGTGGAACCCAAAATATATGAATTTTATGGTCAAGCTGGTACATGTAATTAGAAAGGTAGTGAATTAGAAGCCTCAGAAGCATGACTGTGATATCTGACTTGAATTTGATCCCTGGCATTTGATCCATGTGTTAGTGCTGTTTCAGTGTCTGCAACTTTTGATTTAGCAAATGTAACCTAGTACATATTAAAAAAAAACAAACCACAAAACAAACAATGTGTTGCTACTGACATTATATTTTAATTGGACTATTGTATAGCTTAGAGGATGGGCCACAAGGGAACAGCCAATTACTCTGTGTAGCTGTCTAAAAGCCTTTTCATTATAGAATACTGATTAAGATTGTATAGCTTCATATTGTTTCATGTTATTGATTTCCACCAACCCCGAGTCGATGGTCTCATTAATTGACAATTACCTTTTTTCCCCATGTTTCAGAAAATTGACATGAGCAACCCAAGGTGTTAAGTTCAATTTCAACTAGGTATCAGCGTGCCTGTTTAATCGCTAACAAGACCCATTAGGCTCCCTGTTTTAATTTTACACGGGCCATAAAGGCATCTCCACAGGGAGGCTATGACCCTCTCAGTATAAGGAGAGCAAAGATAGTCCTTACAGAAACAAAAGGGATTATCTGTGATAGGGCTTTTTACCCATCTGTGCTGAAAAGAGGAAATCGATATTTTACCTATCCCAGATGCTGCAGTGAAGTTTGGGGTCACTGATGTGTACCAGCATACTTGAGTTGTTGTACTTTAAATTGTTTCATTGTACGTGTCTTGCTGGAGTTGTTGGATACAAGAAATGAAGTCTTTGTCTTGCATGTCAGAGGTAAGAATGTTTGATACTAGCACAGAACTAATTATTGTGGAGGGAGGAAGCTTGTGTGTAAAATGTGAAGCTGGGGTTTTGTTTTGTTAGGTAAAGATTGCCTTTGCTCAGGACTCTAACTTGCAAAAAAATACTTGCTCATGTGTCTTACGTAAAGCAGTCAGCCTTTCATTGGTGGTATGGTACATCTACTCTTCTAGGAATTTCCTCTAGCATCTGTTAACTGCAGCTAGCTAGTCGTAGAATACCAGGTTGGAAGGGACCTCAGGGATCATCCAGTCCAACCTTTCTTGGCAAAAGTGCATTCTAGACAAGATGTCCCAGCATCCCTCCAGATTCCATGTCCCACTAGGCACAACACTGTTTCTTAACTTCAGTGGTTGTGGAAGTGGCAATAGAGAGCTGGAGGCTATCAGCATGCTGGTAGTGCCACAGCCCCAACTCTGCGTGAACTTTCTGACAGTCCTCAACCACAATGAGCAATGAGGTCCTTAGATATCTTCAGAAGGGATGCTTCAGGGCAAAGCAGCATTTGGTACAACAACCCTTTGTGTTTAATCAGAAAAGTAAAAAGGAGCTACTTGAGAGCGGCTCTTCCTAGCCTGGCTAAGCTATGTCAGTAGGACTTAATTATAATCAGCGGCATCAAAGGTTTTCTCATTTTGCATACTGTTTGTTTAAGCAAAGAGTAAAAATTAACAATGCTGCAGCGCCTCATTTTAGTTGGTGTTTCTTGGTCTTTTGCAGTGGCTCGGAGTCATGAAGTTAATGGTATGCAGGGGTTATGAATTTGAAGGTCCTCAAAAGAATTGCTGTTTTCCACAGTTCCTGTGCTGTTACGCACTTCTGTGTCCCACTGTACTCCACTTGCGTGCTCTTGAGAAAAGCATAATGAATTGCATTAGTCTTGGAAAGCTTTGTCTTCTGGCTGTTGCCTGACACTGCTGTTTCCGGAACTGGCACACTCTGGTACAAGTAAGCAGGTCCCGTCACCGCTCCTTAGTGTGAGATGGAGGGAAACTTTCACGCTGACGTAACCGAACTGGTTTGGAGCGTGCAGTGCTTTGGAACATCCTATTGTTACTGGACAAATTCAGAAAGCAAAGAGTAACCTACAAGTGGTTTTGAAAGGCCAAAGGTCAGGTAATAGATTCCAAGTGTAGAAAGAGATTAAAAATTTCATATTATTGTTTTCAGAGATTTACCAGGAATTCCACCTAGTATCTAGTTACAGTCTCCCAGGGCCTACCCCGACCATTACTACTGTGCATTGTTTCACAGAAATCTTCTGATTTGTAGTTCTGTTTCCCTGGGTAACCTCAGTGGCTCAAAATTAGAAGATGTTCTTGAGAGAGTTTCTTAGGAAGCTTGTGTTAATTTCAAGTAGTCTTCAGAATGTCTTGGGCATTTTCCAAGTAGATATTATAATCCCTCTTTCCCAAAGGTTATTATTTCATTGATTATTAATTGTATCAATGTTATCCTTAAGAACTTGTGACTAGGACCCAAGGACTCCAAGTTTTAGAGCTGTTCCACTTTATGTTCTTCATACTTCCTTTCATTTTTTTTTCCTGATGTGGATTTTAATGAAAGATCATTATAACTTTACTTTGAAATAATACTCTGTTTTGCTACCACTAAGTATATCACTGTGAGTATCTACTGTTTTGTTTTATTCAGTCAATCTCTCTAAGAACAAAGGAGATTTATGGTTCAATTACAGACACTTCGATCTTTAATGAGTTGTGATAGAGGAGATAGTAGCAATCTTCAGTGAGCCAGAATTTGTTACTACAGTTTTCCAAAGAAATAGCTATAACGTTTATTATGCTGATGAGTTTAAATATTCGTTTAGCTTCTCTTCAGGTTAAATAGCGGATCCATTTGAAGTTGATTTCAAAACTTTCACTGACTTGAAAAGCATCAGAATATTACCCTGTTTCCTCTTTCCCATTTTACAAAAATGTACTTTCTCTTTAGCTTCAGGCAAAAGTATGTTTTTGAAAGGTATTACTGTACACGCACTAATGTTCAGCAATATATCCATGTTGGTTTCCACAGCCTCACACTTACTTGTTAACTTCACCTGTTCTAGGGTTGAATCTCTCCTACGTTTCATTTTGGGATGAGATGATATTAAGGAAGAAGTAGGGTTTTTTAGTTTTTGTTTGTGAGTTTGGGTTTTGGTGGTGTTTTTTTTCAGAGGAGAAGAATCTGTTTTTACCACTCCTCTTTGCTTTTTATTTTTTTTGGTTCTGCTTTTGTAGTGGGTTTGGAAGGGTAAAAGGTAGAATAAACTTAAAGCTTTTTGAGGCTCTCACTGAAAGGATTTGAAGATTGGTAGGTCTGCTATTTTTTCTTATTTAAGGCATTGACACAGGCTGAATTAATGTGAAGCCTCAGGCCTTCCACTGCTGAGTTTGTCTAGAGCATGAAGAATCTCATTATTGCAGAGTGCACTTGAATCCTGAAGTATAGAGAGCATGATGACTGCATTGATGGTTAACTTCTGCACCCCGTGAGTCAGTGTCATCCGTGCATTTAATGTCTAGGTTTGTGCCAGCATTCACATTCATGTGCTTGAGTGATGGCAGATGATAATGACTCATGCTTCATTTACTGGTGTCCTATCACTTTTTCTCTGGCTTCACGGACTTCTCATTGAATCTCAAAGAGCAATTACTGGGAAAGAATGAAGTCTCTACGCATGAATAAGGGTCAAAGAATTCAGAGGGGTTCTGAACATTGTTTTACCAAAGAGAAGACAGCATGTTTTTATTTATACTAGATGAAATACTGGTTTGTATCAAGTCTTCTGCTTTTATCAAAGTAGTTTAAGTTCTTTGTTGTAGGTTTAGCCACAGAAATTCATAAGGTAAGGTGGCTGTGCTCACTTTTCTACTTCCTGACTGAAAGTAAAGTAGATGAGATTGTTCTAGTTTAAAAACTACAATAAACAGAAGCTCTGACGTTTAAATACTTTTCAGTGTTTCCATGATTTCAATCTATGTTGTGAAAATATAGTATTGTACTAGTAAAGATCTGGAGAGGTTTTAAGCTCATTATTACTTAAGTAATGCTTTCGTAAGTTAAACTATTTTATGAATTATTATTTAAATTCCAGACTTCTAAAAAAAATACTAGACAAAAGACTTCTGTCAGATGTCTGGCACTTACTGTCCTACTTCCCCTCTTCTCCCTGTTGTCCTTCCTGGCAGAAACAATGCAGAAAGATGTGGTTGGTGATATAACCATGTGAATATAAATCAAATAAACCAGTGTTTGCTCTAAAGCTGTTTCTTATTGCAGCATCACACGGTCTGAAAGTCACATAAAAATTGATCACCTTGATGCATTTCTCAAAGGGATGTAAGGGTGAGAAGTAGCCACAGCAAGTGACTACAGAAGATAGCAAAAATGAAGTTTCAGGTCACATTCAGAGATCAGAAAATATTTTCTGGCATGATCAGTCAAACATCTGTGAGAGGTCTGGGATTTTTATTTTACACAAATCAGATGTGCAGTGTTTTGCAAATTCTGTTCTGTGTATGAACAACTGAAGTTACTTTCCCATTTTTGGAACTGAGAGCTATAACCACAATTATCTGCACGTGGAAGTAAAAAGGCAAATGAGAAGGTGTTGTGTCAGTAGCAGATTTTCAAGGAAAATTAACGATGTTCCTGTTGCCTGCAGATCCCTTTCTTCCTCCAGTTGAAAAAAGAAACTGAGGCCAAAGCAACTTACATGCACTGTACGACAGCCTTGCACGTAGTTTCAGGGGGCTTGCAGATTGATGGCTGTGGTCCTTTAAAATTAAGGAAAGTGATGTAAGTACTAGTTCTTAAGCAGTTTTTTTCCCTGTTTTGAAAAGGAAAGCTTGGGAAACAACTCCCTGCCGCAGCAGCTGAGAACTTATGGTGATACTTAGAGGGCAAGACTGAAGCTGTTCAAGATGTCTGGATCTGACGGTGAAACTGTTGATATTCCTCAACTGAGGAGTTGAAATATCTGTTCTGGGTGTGGTGCTGTATGCTATATACATTTACAGTGCTCCTAGGGGAATGGTGTGTGTTTATCACAGGTTCAAAATACTCTATAAGTACATACGTGCATAAACTGGCCTCTCCTTCTCAGGGCAGTTTGCCATTACAGGCTGGTGCTTCTAAGGTGGCGCAACACTTGAGGCATCAGTAACCCCCTGACTACTCATAACATGGTGGTGGCACCTCCATCTTATTCCATTTTAGGGGGCAGCGAGTATCTAGGCTACTCACCCGCACTGGGAAGTTAGGAGCTCTGCTCACCACCATTATTAAGGCTGTGTCCTGACTGAACGCACACAGGCATACTAGGCTTTTTTCAAGGCAGTATTTCTAATTGTGTATGTTGCCTTTGAACAAGATATACTTTTTTTTCCTCTGACTTTATTTTATCCTTTTAGCCATTAATCTTTCTTGCAATTGATTTGGAAAATGAAAAGCAATTAGAAAGTTTTAATAAAAGACTGAACATCAGATAAACTTGCTACCCATTAACAAAATCACCAGAAGACAGTGCTTCCTACGGGGAGTTAGAGGGGATGTAAAGAGGAGCAGGGTTGGAGTTTCTTCCCTGAATTATCATTATTCTGTGTAATGAAGCAGAAGCTTACACAGCCATGAACTAATTTGTTATGGCTCCTCATGAGGTCTGCGGTCCAGCTGGAGAGGTAAAGAGATGACAGTAGTTTGTCAGGAAAGGGAAGAAAGGAGCTTGCTTTAATAGATTATTTGAAATTTTGATTTTTCTAATGCCATCTATGTTCAAAAGCCATTTGGATTAAATCAGTTGTCTGGTCTATAAACTGGTATTAGTTACCTTCTTCCCCCCCATCTCTTTACTTTTTTGAGCATCATGAATGCAAAAGGGAAGGTGACTAAGTACTGACAAGTGATGCTGTTCACACACTGTAGCAATCTGTTACCAGCTTTAACAGTAGGATGCTGTTTGGGATCTGCTGAAATCAGAACTATGTTTATCAGAAGGGTGCTGAGCTGCCCTTCGTCTTTGATTCTTTAATTTTTAATGTGTAATGATTCTGCTGAAAGCACTTCTCTTCCCATTTTTCTTAAGGCACTCCAATGTTCATTAATTAGAGCAGCACTGTTGTAAGGCACAATGCATTGCTTCTGTATTAAATAATATATATTTGAAAACTGCATTTAAAATAATGTTTTGAAGGTATGTTTCCCAGGAGCAAAACATAGGAATGGCTACTTTGTCCTTAATTCACCTTGTTATGTTACAAATCACAAGAAATACAAGAACAGAAATGTTTGGACAAAGATGTTTTCTGCTTGTGGTTTTAATCGCATGGGACCTGTTGTTTGTAACATAGTTTGGAGAGAATTTCTCAGTATTTTTTTTTTGTTAACAAGTCTTAATTTATTTTATAGTAAGAAATGTGACGAAACATGCTTAGAGAAGTATGCTCACACAAACACACTTACACAAGTTTGATGCACCAGGTACCTGAAGATAGATTTTTCTTCCTGCTGGCTCACCATTCTGGTAGATGAGGTCTATGTACCTTTAACAAGTGCAGTATTTAGCTTTTACATGTGAAAAAGGTATCTTTATTGTTTATGTTAGTCTTTCTTTTAGAGTTTCTTTTTTAGGATTATGGAGTCCTTGACTGAGATTTCAACACCAAAACTAGCATATGTGCTAGCATGAATCACAATTGCTACCAGCTTTGTTTGCAAGTGGCCCCAGAGTGAAGCTCTGTCTCTAACAATCTGGCTTTTCTGGCATGGGACTCCTCTGCTTTCCCTTGATATGGAACAGTGATTTTTTCTGAAGCCCTTCATCACTCAACACTTTTCCCTCCCCTGCCTGAATAGTAGCAAACTAGCACAGAGCCAAAGTCTGTCATTTCTCCTTAGCTTCCCAAGGACTTTTTTGAGGAAAAAAAATACCAATCCCTGTGCTCCAGCAGAGGGGGTGATACCTGCTTGTCACTGTCAACCATTCTCTTTTTGCTAGCTCTTTTAAAATGCTAGTGGTACTTAGAAATGACACGGGAATACTCCTCACCTTTAGGTATTTTTTATGTACCTGAAGAGTGCCACAGAGTTTTTCTGGCTGTTTTAGACAACCGATGTCCTTTTGCTGGAAATAAATGTGCAGAACATCTGTACTTCCATTTTGATTTTTGAGTTTGTCAGAATACGCTTGGACAAATTGGCAGCTAGGGGATATTTAAACAGTGGAGCATTCAGCAACACGCACTTGTGAAAAACTCTTTGAAGGATTTGAATCTACTGGAAAAGCAGATGGGAAAAGATGGTGAAGAACTTTTCTGTTTATCCATGTTTACCAGGTGTATTTGCCTGCCTGGATCCAACAACTGTATCTAGTGAAGTTCAAGACAAATTACCAGTAACTGGTCATCAGGTTCCTAATTGATCCTGTGCAGTCTGCTTAACTCCCTCTTTGCTGAAATCTACAAAATTGAGTAGAAAGGGGGGGGGGAGGGGGGGGAAGAGCAGAAGCAGCCTAGTGAATAAAATGCCTCAGCAAAGCCAGTGACTGTTGCCTTGCAGCTGAATTCTGGTACTGTCTGCAGGTGTTTAATGCTTAGACTATACTAACCAGTGGTTCCAAAAACATGTGGAATTTTGGGTCATGACCAAAAAAAAAAAAAGCATTCATGTCATTCAAGTAGAAAAACAGTCTCCAAACTGCTGAAGCTGGGCATGGACAGGAAGACTCCGAATTGATAATTATGAGAAAAATGTAACTAACTTGTGAGATTCTCGCTCTGGTGTGTGTTCCTTCTTGAGTTTTATAAAGTTAGTTGGTCTGCAAGATGGTATTGAGGAGTAGCAGGAAAGAAATGTAATTTGTGAATAGTTGTATTCTCTGCAGGGGACTGACTTTCTGCTTTACTGGTCCTGGATGAGTAGATCTTATGTAGATCTTGTACAGGAGCACTGCACTTCTAGCAACAAATACATATTAAATGCACAGAATGATGGAAATAAAAACATTGTTAGAGTGAAGGAAAAAAATAGTCTCATAAGCAAACAAATTATACTGAATGTACACAAAGGGTAATGACCACTGCACAGGCAAAAGGAAGTGATCTATTTCATTGCATAAAACTAATATATGTGTCTGGCAAAAAAGAGAAGGGAAAACCTTTTCCTTCTCTCACACAATAGCGATCTAGAACAATGACCCTTTTGTATTATTAATTGTGTGAATGTTGATGCCAGGTTCCAAAAGTGAATCCACATGGTTCCAAGCTGGTGGATATTGCCCTGACTTGTGGTGTTGGCTAAATGAATTTTCCTCCCTGAGAGCTTCTTTGATACCTCCTTCGATCACTCCACGTAAGAAGAGGATTCATCTCACAATGTACTGGTGTTGTTTCAGAATAATATACAAATGTGGTATTGCAACAATAGGTCAAGCGTTGCTAGACCATTAATGTGTACCTTAGACATGTGAGAAGGCATGTCTTCTTGATTTTCGCTGTAGCTCAGATGTGCTGGAGGCTGAGGCATTCAGTGTTTTAATGGTGTTCTGAAGACCATGTTGAGTTTTGTTTACTGTGCTTAAAGTACAGCTTTGATTTCCTCCCTTCCCAGTGGTGCTTAGATATTAAATGGAATTGTTCTATAAGTAGGGAACTGTTAAACTGCCTGTATCAGACAACGTGCTTAAACCTTAGGTAAAGGTTAGGATCTGATGCATTTAGGAACAACAGCTTCAGGTGCCACCAGCTACAGACATCTGGTACGCTCTAAGCAACTACCCCTACAGTGGGTGAATAGTAGGAAGTACAGCTTGACATGAGCTGGCAGTACACACTAGCAGCCCAGAAAGCCAACCACATCCTGGGCTGCATCAAAAGCAGCATGGCCAGCAGGTCAAGGGAGGTGATTCTACCCCTCTGCTCTTGTGAGACCCCCACCTGGAGTAATGCATCCAGCTTCGGAGTCCTCAATGCAGGAAGGACATGGACCTGTTGGAATGGGTCCAGCAGAGGGCCACTAAAATGATCCATGAGCTAGAGCACTTCTTCTATGAAGACAGGCTGAGAGTTGAGGGTGTTCAGACTAGAGAAGGGAAGGCTCCAGGGAGACCTTATAATGGCCTTACAGTACCTAAAGGGGGCTACAAGAGAGATGGTATCAGGGAATATAGTGGTAGGACAACGGGTAGTAGTTTTAAATTGACAGAGAGGGGGTTTAGACTAGACAAATTCTTTCCTGTGAGGGTGGTGAGACACTGGAACAGGTTGCCCACAGAAGTTGTGGATTCCCCATCCCTGGGAGTGTTCAAGCCCAGGCTGATGGGGCTTTGAGCAACCTGCTCTAGTGGGAGGTGTCCCTGCACATGGCAGGGGTGTTGGAACTCAATGATCTTTAAGGTCCCTTCCACCTTTAACCATTCTGTGATACTATCCTTTGCTTGTCTGCTTCAGACCAGTCCACCTTGCTGTCTTAAGCTGCTGAAAAAGGTGGGTTTGAGCTGGATTGTGAATTAAGATACAGGCGCACACACAAACTGGCTTGGCTCTGTAATGGAGGTTGTGACCTCTGAAAGTGATAACGTTCCCACATCTCTTTTCCTGGAGATTTTTTTCAGAGGTACAGCATTGCTTTCGTAAGTCAGCTCATTTGTAGTGTGGCTTTGGGTCGTGGAGTGCAAGGATGAGTTTTAGTAGCCTAAAGACAGGAGGATGTTGGCACTGCAATATGTTCTCAAAGTAATGCTCTCAAAGATGCATAGCTGAAGGAATGTGGTATACCAAGCCCCTTGCTTTTGTTCACTTTTGTTAACATGTCAGACCTAGATTGAAACTTGCTTTCAGATGATACTGTTCTTTCTTTAGTGTTAAGGGTTCTATTTACGTAGATGAGCAGGTTCATTGACTGCTTGGCCCCACTAAGCTGGCACACCTATGTGGGTTGTTCTGAAAACCCACAGAATGTTTATCTTTGCAGTCCTCAAAACATTAGAGTGTAGTAATGATGCTGTATGTTACACTGTAATTTGGCACCCATCTCCATAAGGTTTCTTTGTTGAAAGCAAAAGATAACAAACTCCTTATAAATTATATATATTTATATAAATTATATAGTCAGCTTCTCTTGCATCAGTTCTGTTTGTAGCTTGTCCTCAGCCAGCTGCTGTGCTAGGGCTCTGCTACTTTGACAGCTGTACTAACTTTTTCACTTCAAATAACATGAAAATAAATATGACCTGCCGGCCCTGTGTTTAAAATCAATCAGTGCAAACAAGACACACTTGGAATAAGGCAATGTGAGAACTCTGATGCTGTTGTCTTCCACTTTATTCCTAACATCTGTCTCTTGCAGTTTCTGGAATTCTAAAGTTTTCCTACATTGACTCTAACACTGTAAGACTTTGTTATATTCTGTTTGACTTTATACGTAGGCTGAAATAGTGCTTATTTTCACTGTACTCTATTGCTTTTCCTCAGAAGCCTATGAATGATACGATCTTGCCCTACTCTGAGAGCAGGGGCTTTGACTGTTCTTCTGCATTATGAGGCAGTCAAGCTGAAATCTTTGCTCTGATAAAGAATGCTTTATCCTTACTCATGCTGACTCAGCAATGCAGGTACTGAATCCCTGCTCCCTGCTTTGTGGGGTAACGTTCTAATCTTTTTCTTTCTCTGGCATCAATCCCCTTTCCAATTCTAAGAAATACTAGGTCAGAACAGCATTTTTCTTAGCAGTTCTTGGTTATCTTTAATGCTGATGGCATAGGCACACTGTAGATCTACCATGTACATGCTAGACTGTACAGTGAAGTGAACCTCTAGAGGGAAACTCTACAAAAGATTAGCAGCTTTTGCTGTTGCAAAACAACTGAAAATAATCTTGGGAGAGGAAAAGTTTGATCAGTAATGGAGGCTGGTTGTACTCTTCATTCAGGTTGTCATAAGGTCAAGTTTTGGGAGAATACCGGTGCAGAAAGGCTGTGACTCTAGGGAGGAGGGAATTCTTTCTGTTTCCCCTTCATTATTTTCCTTCTCTCCACAGATTTTGATCTCTCTGGGAACCTAAAACTGTCTTTGGGGAATTTTATGTTGGAAGCTGTACAAAGTGGTAGTGGGACTCTTATCCTCCCTCTTATCTTCTCAAGGCAGGCAAACCCATTACATTGGTGTGATTCTCTTACGCATTTTCAGTATCAACAGGCACTTCCACCGCCCCTTCCCTTGCTCCCCCCAAGCCAACCACCAAAACGAAAAAACCCACAACCCAAAACCTCAACAAGTAACTGCTTTAATCTGACATTTGGTGAGGAAGAACTTGGCACCAGCTGGTGCTGGAGTAGATAGGCTGCGGAGAAGCCAGCGTATAGGCCCAGTGGGCAGGAAAGCAGCACAGAAAAGATTAATATTAATATTGTGAGAGCGTTGATTACTAAATGTTTTGGGTATTGCTTGGTTGTGTGTGTATTCAGAGTAGCAATATGAATATAAACTGTCTCTGGTCAAGAAAAAAGTTGAAATGGTACAACTCCAAACTTGCACGGAGTGAAATCCTGGCTCTAGATTTCTAGATTTCATGGTGTGTGGTGGTAATTCACTGTATGCTTTCCAGTTAGACATTTGTAACTTCTGAATCTTAAAATGTTCCAGTGTGTCCTCCATAAAGACTAGTTAGACCAGCTCAGATTGGGTTTCCCATTTCCCATTCTGCTTTGTTAGAAATTATTTTTTTTTTTTTTTTTTAGGGGGCAGGNACACAAACTGGCTTGGCTCTGTAATGGAGGTTGTGACCTCTGAAAGTGATAACGTTCCCACATCTCTTTTCCTGGAGATTTTTTTCAGAGGTACAGCATTGCTTTCGTAAGTCAGCTCATTTGTAGTGTGGCTTTGGGTCGTGGAGTGCAAGGATGAGTTTTAGTAGCCTAAAGACAGGAGGATGTTGGCACTGCAATATGTTCTCAAAGTAATGCTCTCAAAGATGCATAGCTGAAGGAATGTGGTATACCAAGCCCCTTGCTTTTGTTCACTTTTGTTAACATGTCAGACCTAGATTGAAACTTGCTTTCAGATGATACTGTTCTTTCTTTAGTGTTAAGGGTTCTATTTACGTAGATGAGCAGGTTCATTGACTGCTTGGCCCCACTAAGCTGGCACACCTATGTGGGTTGTTCTGAAAACCCACAGAATGTTTATCTTTGCAGTCCTCAAAACATTAGAGTGTAGTAATGATGCTGTATGTTACACTGTAATTTGGCACCCATCTCCATAAGGTTTCTTTGTTGAAAGCAAAAGATAACAAACTCCTTATAAATTATATATATTTATATAAATTATATAGTCAGCTTCTCTTGCATCAGTTCTGTTTGTAGCTTGTCCTCAGCCAGCTGCTGTGCTAGGGCTCTGCTACTTTGACAGCTGTACTAACTTTTTCACTTCAAATAACATGAAAATAAATATGACCTGCCGGCCCTGTGTTTAAAATCAATCAGTGCAAACAAGACACACTTGGAATAAGGCAATGTGAGAACTCTGATGCTGTTGTCTTCCACTTTATTCCTAACATCTGTCTCTTGCAGTTTCTGGAATTCTAAAGTTTTCCTACATTGACTCTAACACTGTAAGACTTTGTTATATTCTGTTTGACTTTATACGTAGGCTGAAATAGTGCTTATTTTCACTGTACTCTATTGCTTTTCCTCAGAAGCCTATGAATGATACGATCT
>VXBJ01006237.1:478340-500426 GCA_013400055.1 Nycticryphes semicollaris
GAAAATTTTTTTTTTTTTTTTTTTTTTTTTTTTAGGGGGCAGGGATGGAAGAGGAGGGAGTGGACACAACACTTGGGGAATTTTATGATTTGACTTAAACAGTTGTACCAGGGATGCAGTGGTATTATTTAGATGAGTTCTGCTCACTGGATTTTAATTTTGGGATGGGAATTCTTAGATTTCATTACGTAATAGTGAGGCATAACCAAAGTGTTTTCCTCGCCACCCCGCCCCAGGCATTGCTTTCTTCTCTGATTGTTTCTGTGACTGAGTATGTGCTTTGTAAGGCAAATGGTCCCCGTGTTAAAGGAATATGTGTCTTTCTCAGACAGATTTAATGCAAGTAGTAACCTCACAGAGTTAGTTTGAAAGTCCAAGGCCACTGTTTCATTTTGTAACTTTAATAAAAGAGGGTTAAAGGTGGAAAAGACCTAGAAATCATACTGTCCATCCCTCAGTTGATGCTTGGGTCATGAAGCATTAGACCCTTGTGACATTCGTTAATGCTGCAGCATGAGATTGTCCGGACTGATTTGTTCATCCACCTATCATCATCCTGGCTTGGAAAATGGTGTCAGATATGATCCTCATTCTTGTGCTTTGTGCTGGCAGATTATTGTTGCTGGTTTCAGCTACCATTGCATCAGGCGAAGAAAATAGGCCTTTTCCTCCCTCCTCAAATTCAATTACAGCTTTGGTTGTGGATATCAAATACGTTCATGATACTTATAGCATCAAAGAACGAAAATAGTCCAAAGATGTTAGTCATAGCCATAGGCTGCAATATTACACCGACTCATTTCTGTGTGCAGTAAAGTATTAGGGAGGGAGGAAAGGGGGGAGATGGAGCAGTGTGCAGATGCTGCACTGGGCTGTCTAATGCATAGAAATAGATGAGTAGTTTCTGTGGGGCCAGGCCTTTCTCATAGGAAACCTTGAATTTACAGATTTGTTCAAAGTGATTTGATCTGTACCGTTTCCTGTCACACAATGTGCTGTGTTCAGATATTGCAATGTGTCTGCTGTGAGAGATATGGTAGATTTGGGGAGTCATATCAATAGAGAAGTGGGGAAGCTGAGCTCTTCATAATTCTCTTTCAGGATGGCTACCAGAACACAGCCACTTAATTTTGGGATTGGTGTGTATTTCCTCAGTTTATCTCTTAAGGAGGAAAAAAAATAAAAGTACTCTGACACTCTGTATGTTAACCTTAGCTGAAAACTCACCCGGTGTTGTTGCTGCTTCTCTCGGTTGTCTTTTTGTCTGGGTCTCTGTTGCTTTTTTGTTATTTCATATCTGTAAATGTTTTCTGTGTTCCTAGAGATAGGAAGCAGGGCTGCCTGTTTTGGTAGTCTTTTAGAGGATTTTTGAGTGCTTCTTCAGGCCGAAAAGGTGAAATAAATATGTGCCTGCTGACTAGCAGAGAGGATGCTTCCTTCCCGTTGAGAGCTTCTCTGTGGATACCCTGTGCAAACAGGAATGGATCTGGGAACAACTCTGTACAAAACTCTTCCTTCGCCACACCTCTTTCTGCTGTATAGACCTTGTTAGAGTAAGCTATGGGTGAATTAGCATTTCAGAGATAGTGCAGTGTCTCAGATGTTTTGGGGTTTGTATTTTGTGTGTGGGTTTTCTTTTCCCCTTCTCCTATTAATTAGGTCGTGCTATGTGGGAAATCGGATCTTCTCGCTGATTGTTGTCCTCATTATTGAGTTGTAGCACTAAAGCATTGTCGTTATCCCATGAACCTACTTTTATGTCTTTAATAAATTCACTCTTACTACTTTACACAGTGTGTTAGATTGATGGAAAAAGCTCAAGATGAAAAAGCAAGTTTCCTCACTGTGTTGTGCTAATGTTCCATCTCCTTTGAGCTGCTGGTCCTTGAGCCATAAGACATAAAGAGCATGTTCATTTAAATTGTGCCTTTTCAGTGAAAAAATAGGGATTGTGGTACAGTGGGTACCTCCTCATTGCAAAGTAGCATGAATGTGTTCATTTGAATTATAGAACTTGGTAAATATACAGATATTTTTCTTCCTTGAAATGAATGTTTATGTTCATGTTCTCTGTGTGTGTTCCCAATACCGGAAATAAAATGGGAGAGTTCCATGTCCCAAGGCAGGCTGGCTTTTTTCTTTTGCTTTGGTTTCCAGTTGTCACACAACCTGATTATGCATTTGTGCATTGAATGTCTTCTACCAATAGGAGAAAATTANGATTTTCTTAAAATAGTCTAGAAAGCAGAAGCTGAAGTTGAAAGAAGTCTTGTATATTAATTCTCTTTTATTTTTTTTAAAACCTTACTTCTCAGTCTTAGCTCACAGTCTTAAACTGAATCACAACCTGTCCAATACACCAAGTTTAGTGAGGGAGTTGACACTTGTTTCCAGTTTTTCTTGACAACACATAGTAGAAATTCACTTTGTGAGCAGTTAGGCTCTAGGGTGGATCTTATGTGCCCACTCACAGTAGGAGTGACCACTTAACCCGGAATGACAGAGCAGCCAAACTAGTGGGAAGTAGGTAAGGTGGTGCTGTCAGAAGAAAGCTGTGTGCCTGTTCTGGCAGAACAAGGATATGGGGAATTTATTCCTTTTACCGGTTTGCCGGACATTTAAACCTGCATAACTCTGGGTACATCATACCTCACTGATACTGTCTGATAGAGTTCAGAACCCCATCTTCATGTTTAAAAGTGTTTTGGCATGGGCACAGGCAGAACAGCAGCAGCCAATCTAGTGTAATTGTATTAAATTCTCTTAAAGCATTTTGGTTTTTATCAGGATTCTTTTGGAGCAGTACTGTTCTATTACCTCTCTTTCATGAGACCCTTTCCTCCAGGTAAAGATAGCTATATTTTTCTCGTATAAGTAAGACTGATAATTTGTTAGTACTCATCTGGAGGATGAACTTCTGTAAATGGAACTTGTAAAATCCTTTCCTCAGATAAAATTATTGCGATTCTTCCTTGTGTCAAGTAACTTCTTCCTTCAAGTACATGCTGCCTAAGGGCCATGCTCTTCAAAGCCCGTGTCTGATCTTTCCAAACCAGACTTAATTTCTGGCAAGTTAGTCAGTCACCTCCATGGATTGTGTCATTGTCACTACAGGATTATTCATTTATTAATCTTTCTAAAGTAAGATTTGGACATATCTAGAATTAATATAGCTATAGAGATCTGTAGTGGACAACGAGTTGCATGTAGGCAGAGAAGCTGCCTTATTTTGGTTAAAGCTGTTTAGAACAGCAAGGTCTCTAGTGACATAAAAGTGCAGATAGAACAAGTTGGTTGGCTGCTTCTTGTATAGTTGTTTAATTTTCCTTCCTTTGGCATCCTTTCTGAACTTACCAGACTGTGTGCAGATCTTAAGACTGATACAAAGGAAGTGTTCACAGTAAGAAGATGGACCTGTGTCAGTGAGAAGATACCCTGTAGTTTCTCTTATCTGCCACAGCAGATTGGGAGGGAAGTTACTTGGCATTTGCATATTAATTGTTTGTTTTTAATAAACTCTCAGTTTACAGACTCTTAAAGGTAGCGTTTAATTCATTCTCTTTCCTTGTAATAAACTTCCCAGGGTGAATTCTGGAAACACTCTGTGTGCAGTAAAGCTGACACTTCAGGTGGCAAGAAGAGGAGGTGTTAGCTGCTTCCTGTGTGCAGCAAACCCACACGGGGTGTGCCTGCCACAGCTCTTTGAGTCCTACCTCCCCTTTCTTAGTCCAAAGCACATAAACTGAAGGAGGAAGAATCTTTAGAAGACAGAAGATATGGCCATTTTGGCATATGCTTTCCTAAAAGGTCGTTGCAAGTCTTCACTGAGAATTGATTCCGACGGCTTTCAAGAAACGAAACACAAGTAATCCCACTTCATGAGTGAGAAGAATGAATAAAAAAGAAGCTCTTTGAGTTGTCCAGAACTACACAGCAAGAGGGTGATAAAGCCAGGGAATCCCTAGTACTCTACCCACCCTGCTCTGACAACTTACTCTCTCACTGGCCACAGCAACATTTATAACCTTAGAACTGTGATGCAGTCCGATATGTTCCAGAAACATGCATTCTGCTCTTGCACGAAGTGTCTTCACACAACTGCCTAGGTTACCCTAAACAAGAGTTGTAGCCCATTTTTATTAATGTCCTTCTATATTTCCCTAAGTGCTCTCATGTCAGCTGGGGGATGCTTCCAATATACACTTGGAGTCCTGTTGTTCTCACACTGCATGGCACCGCTCTGCATCCTCCGAGAGCAGCCTTTACGTAGCACTGAAAGTCTGAAGCAGGAGGCTTGCAGTGGTGGAGCAAATCAGCACTTTGAAAGGACCATAGAGCAGTTGCAGTGGGATCCATATTCCCAGGTTTATCCACAGCTATTTGTTAACTGCACTTTCCCACCGTTGTTCAGAATAAATGTGAGCTCTGATTTACTGTTGAAAATACGTTTTGTTTTGAAGATTGGTTTGGTGGAATGGGCTCTTTAATGTTTTTTCTGTTCCTGCAAGGACACAGGAGTAGCTCTTCTGTCTAATGAAAGAGAATTCTTCATTAAGTGCAGGGTGTTTAAAGCTCTCAAGTGACTCTCTGACTATGGTGAAAGTAGTTTTTCTCTTACAACTTCAGTGTGGGCATTGTGCTTTTTCTCTGAACTTTAATTATGATCCTTGCAAGCTAAGCCGTTCTTTCCACATATGGCTTTTGTGAGAAAGCTGAGCCTTGTATAGTTACAGGTACCTCTTGAATATAACTTACTGCATCTTCTCTTTACAGTCTTCATTGAAGGCTTCATCTGAAGATGGTAGTATCCGCCAGCAGGACTGCTATGTAGTACTTTCAGCTCAGCCTTTCCATTATAGATCTCCCTTGTGAGGGGCTTATCCTCTAGCTCAGATGTTTGAAGTGCTTTCAGGCTGAAACTAAATGTCTGAGTTCTCTGCCTAGAAGCAATCCCCACCCTAATATTCCCTTAAAAGCAGGTTAGCTGCAGAGAGTGTAATGTAATCCTCTGTCTGCCTTCAGCACTTTCCAACTGAAAGTGTTTAAACTCTTTCCAAACATTAAATTAATACTTGCAGCGCTTCTGTCAAATCAGTGGCTTGATGCTAAGGATAAGTAGATCAATTTCATACATATGAAAACAGAAGCAAACAGCAGAGTGGCATACAGAAGGTCTTGATTGCAGAGCTGGGAATACAAGAGTCTAGTGTCACAGATTCCAGCCTATTTTAAGAACACAAATACTTAAAACAGATGAAGAGCAGTTGTTTATGTTTCGTGTTTCTTCATTTGAGATCATCTTATTGTTGCCTGAGATCTGTGTGGTGGTGGTAAGTCTCACCCTTTTTTTTTTTTTTTTTTTTTTTTGCCCTTGTATGGCTCTTGACTAATTGAGCCAACCTCTTGATTGGGGTTTCTAAAAGCAGCCTTAATAAAATAATAAATCGTGTTAAGATTCTGTAACAACTGACCTAGCTACATAGTATTTTAAGTAGGAAATACAGCGCTTTAGAGCTTCCCAGCATCTGCTTTCAAAAACTTTTTTAAATGGGTTGCATACATGAGTGTATACTTCAGTTGGGCAAAATGAGGATAAACATTACCTTGCATTTATGCTAAGAAACCTATCACGGTAAGGATGGACTCTTTTGTTTAAGCTTGGCAGAATTGCGCCATTTTTGGGGAAACAAAAGCCTTTGCTGTTAATGCTCTTGTACTTGTAGGGTGCAGCAAGATTGTTGGAACATGTTTAATAACAGTTTAACAAAGATGAAAATGTTACAATTTGCGTGAATTGGATGGATAACCCTTCTGCTTTAGTTTCTGCCCTTATCCACTTTCTCTGTATTCTTCTGGTTTAGATCTTACAGATACAAAAATGGAAAAATATGATTTTTATTTGATCTTTGGATGTTATGTGAGTTGTCTCTCTTTGTCTTCTCAGTGCGTATGCCCTTGTGACACATCTTAGCCTCAGCAATTTCCTCAGGCTGTTGTTCTTATTCACTTGCCTCTGGACAGTAGCTGGCCTTTTCTGAAAATGTCTTCTGTAAGCGGTTGGTCACTGTATGTCTGTTTGGCTATTTCCTAGTCTAATGACCTAGTCAAAAACTAGCAACTGCGAAGTCAGCTGTTTGGCATGGATATTTGGAGAACTGTGGGAGGCTTGGGTATACAGAAGCCTCGGCAGATGCTTGAGGCAATCATCTTGCTTGTCTAACCTGAAATCTCTCATCTGGGAGAAGGAGATGTAGTACAGCATGAAACAAAGCATTTTCAAAAATGTTTATAAATGGATAAAAGGAGGAAATGGTGAATTTAGACTTCTGCAGAGTCTTTGACTCAGTCTCTTGTGTCTGCTTATTAAACAACTTTTTGCTATGCAGCAACACAAATAACTGATTTCTGTGCTATCATCGCTTTAAGACCAAATGGCAGCGTTTATATATTTGTGTTTAATAATATAGAACGGAGTGCAGGTCTTTAGTTCCCTACAGAGACGGCAGTTGAAACCTGTGAAGTCTACACAAGTAAGTCAAGAATTTGAAGATTGACTTATTTATGAATTCCAATAGGTCGCTGTTTGCTGTTGCATGCTAATAGGAAGATGAAGGAGGAAAGCGATAAAGACACAGCGTGTGTGAAAATAGAGAGTCCATTAACCTGAGATCCTGTGGCTTCTGATGCTTGAGCATCACTCTGTGTGCATCTATCTGCTCTTGAGACCTAGTTACTTCAGGGCACAACTTTATGTACACTGACTCAGGGATCCAAGGGTGATTTTCCAGGTCTCTCTAGGGAAAGATGATTGCAGTGACTTGAGCAATTGTATAATGGCCTCCTACATCTCATGCTTGTTGCTATGACTTAAATAGGGTGATGACCAAAAGCTGAAGGAGACCTGAAGTAAAGAGGTTAAAGGGGACAGTATAATCAGAGATGGTACTACTGAAGACTGTGGAGAGTGCAGAGAAGGAGAAAGAAAACAAGTTGTCCAACAACCTCCATTTCAAGTTTTAAATACACTGGGATTGACCTGTATGATTTTGACTTCATGTGCTGCATCTTAATTTTTCTTCCTCCATGAACAAGTAAATTAGGGACAGCTTTCAAAGGAAAGTTTGCAATCTTCTCCCTAATTGGCATCTCTGCTGCTCTTGTAGAGTTATCTGCATTTATGCAGCAACCAGATGATTGCTGCTGCTAGCTGCAGAAGCTCACATTAAAAAAATCTATATACTGGATGCAGCATTCCTCTTCACACCTGTTTCCAGAAGAGCTTACACACAAGCAAAGGCAGCACATGGGTGACACCGTACTCCATTGCTCTGCTTGCTCATGAAGTACTGGAGAGCTTCAGGTTGTATTTGGGTCCTGTGGAAGACGCACTGCAACCAAACCTACTGCATATATTGTGCAGTGTTTTTGTCAGTAGGCTGAACACAAACAAGCTCTTTTTTTTTTTTTCTTCTTTCTTCTCTTCTTTTTCTTCTGTAAAAATAAGTGCTGTTCCTCAAAGCCAAAAATATGTGATTTTGATGGTTTTGCTGAACAGCCTCAATGAGTCTCTCCAACAAGTCTGTGGCACATATTGGGGCAGATGTATGATTCAGTGATGAGCACAGAATTTATACCCCTTTAAAAAATTCCCTTGACATAGAATGTCCCGTGAGCTGAACTACAGCAGATCAGCTTCCCCTGCCCCAGTTCTCTGCAGGGGCAAGGCTGCAGCAGCCTGACAGCAATCTATTAAAAACTCTTTATATAGTTCTGTTTTATGAGATCATGTGCCTGTGAGTACCTATAGCAACACTTCCCACATTTGTCTTGACGAGTAGAGGGTTGTAGCAATATCTAGCACAATAGGTGGCACGGGCTTTTGTATTGCATATAGGCTTACAAATCTGCTTTAGTGCATTGTTAGAAATCCATATTAGAAGTTCATAGTCGTATATTTTTTTTTTATAAAATGTAATTTGTTCCTTGCTTACATATTATTCTTGTTTCTCTTACTGATACCTATAATAAGAGCTTTAGCACACATTAATTATTCTACTTCTGTCTCTGCACCCTACAATGAAGTGCATCCTCTCTTGCCTTTTCAGAGTCTGTGCTCATGGGAACGTTGGAATTTTTTTAAATTTTTTTTTAATAGCTGGACTGAAAGACATCATGCTACCATTTCAAAGACATACTTTAGTATTGGGAGAGCTGTGTGAGAGGGGAATGAAAACGCATTGTAATCAGTCAGTTGATGATATTCTGACTTTTATGCAGAGAATTGTTCATTAATTTTTCAAATTAGCCCAAAAAGTAGGTAGCAGCTAATTATGATACCAAGCATTGGTTCACCAGTCAGATTCAAGCTACTGCTCTTGGCAGCCAAACTGCAAAAAGGGATAGAGTCTTCACAGACAAACATGCAAGACCTTTCACCCAAGAGGTTCTCCAGGCTCCTCCCATAGGAGAAGAATCAGATGCAATGATGAACTTCAATTGTAAAGTCATAGCTTGTCTGTAACTAGCAAATCACTGAACCAGGAGAAGACAGCCAAATAAAGAACGCGCTGACTTTTCACAGCCACTAGATGCTCCAATGTGCCATGCTGCCCTCTGGGGACTTGTCATGACAGCATGGTCTCTGGCTGCCAAAATACAGAGTTATTATCCCTACCAAGGAAAATCATTTGCTCTGAGCACCTGTGATGCAGGTAAAAACTAAAAAATTAATCAAAAGCTTCTGTTTTAGTTTTGCCCAACTCCTCAAGCTCTGGCCAACTCTAATTTATGTGCATATCTTCCTAAATGCTACCAATGTATGTCTGTCCTGATGCTTTGGTAGTTAGCAAGGAAGAGATTTTAAGACATAACTTTATTGTCTTAAGTAACAAATTAACTTCCTTGGTTTTGTGCTGCCTTATTTCCCTTGACTGTACAGTCAGTGGAAGGAAAGAGGAAGGTTTTCTCAAGGGAGACAATAAACCAAGAGCCTGATGTAACTGTTCTGGACTGTCTCCTTGTGTTTACTACATAAGGATGTTGTACAGCTGCAGGTCCATGACCTACAGTTATGCATTATAAACAGTCCACAGTATTTTTAAGCAGTGTTTTTAGAATAGGTTTGCTTTAGGAACCTGATGGAATGATGGTTTCATAATAGTAACACTTTTAAACTAAATGGTCTCATAAAGGGTTAAGTTGTGATGATCTTGATAACATCAGAAGTAGTTTTGACATTGTCTTCCTTTGCTCAAAGGCTACAATCTACACTTGAGTGTTCAGTCTTGCTGTAGATTGAACTTCCTAAGAGCTTTTTTTGCCATGTTCTTTTCTAGGGTGCATCTTTCCCCTGCTCTGTGAGTCTGCATTGCATAGGATCTCTTGATGTTCAGTTATGTGTATATTCAGATTCTAAACTCCTTCAAGTTGTGTCTTATCTGAAGTTGACCTTACCAATGGTGGTAGTACATTTCTATCAAAATTCAGTCTTATCAGGGCTCTTGCAGAAGCAGTGATTAAATAACCCAATCTAAAATACAAACAATGGTTTTTGAGGGAAGCAAATCTTTTTTTACTTTCTCCAAGATTCCAGCTGCATGCAAGTGTCCAGTGACAACCTGATCTATGGTCGCGTAATGCTGTCTCTGTAATGAGCATCAGTACAAAGCAAGAATGTGATTATATTGTCACTCTACAGGTAGGATATAAATAGAATTTTAACGGATTCCATATCATTTGCAAGGCTCCTGCTGCTCACTGGTGGTGGTGATGCCTTGAAATGTTCATTAAAATGACTTGAAGTGTTGTTTAAGCAGTGTCTCGCACAGTCAGCTAAGTTGGCTGCTGTTTTCAATTCACTGTATCAATCAAGACTTCAGGTCTTTACATTTTAATTTCTTTTGCGTCAGAATCAACTTTGTCGGCTCCTTTGTGTACCTCAGTTGCATAAATTGCCTCCTCAGCTGTCAGAAGTAGGTAATGGACTGCTCTGAAAAGAGCCCATACTCTGAGGACTCTGGAAAGCTTTTTTAGAGTCCAAACTTAAGAAAAACAGTTTTAACTTTCTCTGCTGAAGTTTAACTACTACAACTTAGGCACTGTGTAGTATCTATGACTGAACCATCAGCTAGTAAAAATATTAGACAGTTCAGTCATAGAACCTACTAGCTGCTAAATGCTGACAAGCATTGTCAAACACTGAGTGAGTAAATCTGCTTGGCAGGATTTTAGAATCCTGACCAAGTATACAGAAGTAGAATACCAATGATGTCCAGAGCTCAGGTGATGGGGATTTTTTTCTTTTTATTTAAACTTGAAATGGTGAAAATCTAGGCTTTTACCTTCGACATTGATTCTCTCTCTGCCTTAGGGAAGCAACAGGAAAGAGAGTGTTGAAAGCAATGGTGCTGGCCTACCATGGCTATGAACATTCACTTCAGTAGCTCTAGTTTTTGATACAGGCACTTTGTTTTAATTCATCTGTGATATTCACGTTGTAAAATTGATCAATGACATAGTATTTTTACAATCTGAAACCTTGAACAGCCTTCAGAAAAATCCTGACGACTTCTAGCTCTTCCTGAAAATGCATATCGATGAGTTTTCATCTTTGTATCTTTACCCTGCATCATACTGTGCAAGTCCAGTACCTTGTTTGTATCAGGCAGGGCCATATAACCTTCTGTATAAAATGATGAGAGGGCCTCTTGAGTCTACTTAAATTATTGGTCCTTGGAGTAAGTACCTCCTTTTGCAGTTAGAAATCTCTTAACTCATTCTCGAAAAGGGCAGTAGAGCGTATCAGCAGTTTGGATCCTTGCAACTGTAAAGAGATTAACCACAACTTTCTTCTCAAGCTTCAGACCAGCACTTCTTGACGAATGCAAACCCTGGCTGAGGAGCTAAAAATTAAAATGTATGTTTTCTTTACATGTCCTCCCTCTCTTTTTCTTCCGTGACTAGTGGATTTATACAGCAATCAAAATCTTATTGTTTTCCTCCTCAGTAATGATTGCACCAAACACTGAGTATATTTTGTTACTTCAAGCTTCTGTTTTCTTATTAGAAAAGATTCTGGCTCTGTCACTTTTGTCACAACCTTATAAAAGCGAGCTGTCTGGATACCTCTTTGGGGACAGTCAGTTCTATCTCTGCTTTCCCTTAAGATGAGACTGCAGTGAGTTTGGCAGTTTTTGGAATTTGAATTTCTAATGACTATCAGAAGAAAAGGGTCTCTGCATTAATGATTATTCATGATACTTTTAAAATATCCATAAACTTGGTTATATCCAAGCTTAAAGGGTAACAGTTGTGGATACTGACACACTTAATTTGAAAGTTGTTTGCAGAAAAACGCCTGTGTCCGAGTATTTTAGGTGATAATAATAACAATAAAAATAGTCTTTAAATAGTTGAAATATGTACTAGCATGAGACCAGGTGGCTTGGTATTCTGGGGAAGCCAGTAGTGGTACAGTCTTCACTGACATTTGATCTGCAGAAGAGCTGCTGGAATAGCTTATTGTGTTTAACTGGCTTATTGCAGCTTGTTTGAGGCAGAAAATGGTCTAGTGATACGGAAAGAGTCCTTTACCCAAACTCAGCAGGTTCTCTTGCATCTAAGAAAGAGGGCAACAGATTTCACACTGAGCTGCAAAATGAGTGCAGTTGGCCAAGAGTTTACAGTGCCAGTAAGAATACTGTGGGTCTGAAAAGTTCACACCTATGGTATTTCTTTGCTGTTGTCCCAAAACTATATTCCTCTAGTAACCGCAGAAATGCAAAACCCAAACTATGGGTTTAGGTTCAATTTATACATGCTTCCCCCCCACCCTCAAATTTTCCCTTTCTTACAGCCATTTTCTTAGTAATGTGCTGGAAGTGCAGCATCCGATATGATATGCCTTTTGGTTTGTTTTGGTTTTTTTTTCTTCAGCTGAAATGAGATTGGTGATTCTAGACGAGATCTTAATTGCTTTTACTTCACAACATACTCTGTGTTGCTAGGTAGTACATGGCTCAGCACTACATCAGTCTGATGAAATGAGTCTCGGGAGAGGAATAACAGGATTGAGGAGCTTGCAAAGTAGGTGTGATGTACAATGTCAAAGAAGTGGTGGAGGAGTGGACTAGAATTGGCCTTCAACAGCTTTTTCTAGTCCAAGAATAATAGAAAGTGGCACGGGAATAAATTTAACCCCAGGGGTCAGAACTGCAGTAGCTGCCTGGGCTGCAGGTCAGAGTTGAGGTCTCTCTGAAGGTTTTAACAGCATCTGCCTGCTCTCTGCTTGATTTGTAGTCTATGAGCTTGCTTTCATGAATGCTAAAATATGCTTGTATAAAAAGTATCCACTGCATACTATATGTAAAAGCTTTCTATAGATTACTCAGGAGAAGCGAGAAGGATATAGACTCTTCTTGCTGTGTTTGCTTGGAGGTGGCAAGTCAGTTTTGTCAGCTCTGATGATTTCCTTGAAAGGACACACTCTAAAGGCACAGTGAAGAGCAAAGCAGCGAGGAGAGAAAGTTATAAAAAGGGCACCTACTAGATGAATATATTGCTGCCAACCCCGTTGTATTCCTAATAATCCATCTCACAAGAAGAAAAACTTCTAGTGCACAACCTTGAATTTATTTGACATCTATCATGTTTTGCAGTCCTGGCACTGTCTCCGATGCAGATTTTTCATACTCTTCATTTCTCAGGTAAATTAAATACTATTGAAACAGCTGTGTGTTGCCTCTGAGGGTAATGTTCTATGTGAAAAACAGCAGTTTTCCACAGGACAGAAATCAGATAGGCTCCTCTGGGGAGAAATATTTGTAAGTCAGAATGCCAGCCGTCTGAGTGTAACACCCATATTCTCATGTTGATTTTTAGTGTTGACCTTTTAGCATTTTTATGAAAAGGTGTGTCCTGACACAAGGTAGGTGAGTGAGAATGAAACACCTGCTAAGGATAAGGGACAAAAAGATGTGCTTCATATGTTGCTAATTGAGGGTATTGTATGCATTTGGCTTGTGGCTGTTGAAAACAGCATCTATTGGATCACTTTCTTTCACTTAGTGCAGTAATTTTACCACAAGGAGATGCTTTTTGCTCAGTTTTATCCTCTATTTATTTTAACATTCATTATGTGCCCAGGTGGCCAAGAAGGCCAACTGCATCCTGGCCTGCATCAAGAACAGTCTGTTGAGTGGGACTTGGGAGGTGATCGCCCCCCTGTACTCAGCATTGATGAAGCTCCACCTCAAGCACTGTGTCCAGTTTTGGGTCCCTTACCACAATAAAGACATTGAGGGGCTGGAGGGGGTCCAGAGAAGGGCAACAAAGCTGTTGAGGGGTCTGGAGAGTAAGCCTTATGAGGAGAGGCTGAGGGAGCTGGGGTTGTTCAGCCTGGAGAAGAGGAGGCTGAGGGAAGACCTTATCACTCTCTACAACTACCCAAAAGGAGGTTGTAGAGAGGTGGGGGTTGGTCTTTTCTCCCAAGTCACAGGTAATGGGACAAGAGGAAATGGCCTCAAGCTGTGCCAGGAAAGGTTCAGATTGGATGTCAGGAAAAATTTTGACACTGGAAGGGTTATTAAGCATTGGAATGGGCTGCCCAGGGAAGTGATTGAGGCACCATCCCTGGAGGTATTTAAAAGAGTGAGTGGTTTAGTGATGGGTCATTGTGGCTTTTTGTTTTGTTTTGTTTTTTAATCAGAGTTAGGTTGGTGGTTGGACTAGATGATCTCAAAGGTCCGTTTCAACCTAGACCATTCTATAATTTTATGATTTTATATTTTATACTAAAAATCTCTCTACAAAGAGTGGAGAGGTTTGTGAAGAACCTGTGCAACTTTCTTAACTTTTTCCTCTTCTTTTTCTCATTCTTTCATTTTCCTATAGTACCTAAAGAAAAAAAATAATTGTGCACTTAGCTATGCCAGCTAATATTTTGATGTTCTAATATGGGTATTATTTTGTCCCACTGATATTTGTTATAACTACTGCATACACATAGACTACATTAAAAGAATGTGAAGTGGTGCACTTATGTTCTAAAAAATGCTTTAGTTAAGACCACCTTTAGCTGCTTTCCTCTGTTCATCTGTATTATGATACTATTTAGTAACATGTTCACATACTAGTGCAATTTCCCACACAACATCTGCTTTAGTACATTTGCTTTTTCTCATTCTTTATGATACTATATCTTAAGTACTGCATACAATGCAAATCTTATGGTCAGGTCAGAAATAATTTCTTCTTATGGCTGGTTCTGTGATATTACTGCGATACCAGCGTTTGACAAATACACGTTTAGTTGTTTTGTAGTGGTGAAGTATTTTAATCTCCACAGAAGCTGAAGCACAAGAGAATCTTTGATTTGGTGGTGCTTTGGGTTCAGCCTTACGGCACGAAGCTGGGCAGCTTTCTTCTGTGGGCGGAAAGGTGGGGAGGAGCAGAGCTTTTCCAGTTCCAGCTTCAGTGCCTTGACTCAGCCTGGTGCTGCAGCTGTGGAGAGCTCTACTCTGGGCAGCCCAGGCTGGTGGAGTCAGAGGCTGTGATCTTCATCCTGCTGAGATGTGCAAAATAGATTTATTTTTTAAAAAAAAAAAAACAACTTATAAATAAATAAAACCACGGTGGTTTGGATTTCTTAGACTGGGAAGATTGGGGTTCACAAACATTATGTGGTTGTCACATGTTTTGCTTCCTGCTTGCTGATAATCTTTAGAAGTTAATGAGTGATGGTTGGCCTTTGATTGTATCTTGATGTAAAGTCAGTCGTGTGTTGACAGCCCGTGATAATTAATTGGTAACAGACCAAACGTTTCTGTGTGAATCATTCTCACCCTCATTTTCTAATTCCAAATACCACCCAAAACTTATTAGTTCTAGTAGGTCACAGCACAGAACAACTGGGTAACCAAATTGCATTGATATTTTTGGTGGCACACAGTAAATAGCAGTTGTAATGTGGAAATCTGAAATGCTTTGTTTAGTTATGCCCAGGTTAAATTAATTTTTCTTTGAAGTAATGGAAGAGCTTGGATAAAATTATTGGAAGGGGTTAGATTTTATATTCTGATGTGCTATAGTATCTTTCTGTCAAATAAAATGGATATTCCATACTATGTCTGCAAACAAAAAAAAAATCACCCTTCTTTTTTCTTCTGTGTTTAACCCCTCTTGTGTCACTAGCTCCCAATGGAGTTTATTCATACACGGGCAAGCATAGAGGAAGCCTGAGCATCAAAGTGTTCTGTCTGAGAGTAAATGAGAGCTGCATAAACAAATGGGACGTGGGCAATCCTCACTTCCCATTCAGTAGGAGCCAGAGAACGGGAAGTCAGCTGGGAGTTGTGGTGTTGTCTTTATGGTATGATCCGTAAGGCCGAGTCCTAAATGCATGGAGCCAATCTTGCTTGCTTTTAACAAGAGAATTAGCTTATAAATCCGCAGCTGTTGTGTGCTGAAGCACAGGATGTGTGTGTTTACTTGCCAGGCTTTGGATTTCTAGCGGGGTTTTGCTTTAACTGGGAAATGAAGGTCTTGCGGAATACCAGCCAGATTGGCAAGAACAGACATGAAAAGTATCAAGTTGGAGCAGTCCCATGTACACTGCTGAACGCTACTGATAAGAGAGCTTTGGGTCAACTGATCATGACCAGTATAGAGCCTTGTTAAATGCATTAGGAGCTCTTTTGCCCTAAGTAACCACAGTGTTTTAAAGGTGCCTTGTCTCCATCAGCACAAAGCCCGTTGTTTGACACCAACTTCAGCAATGCATGCAGCCTCTGAGAATCCTATGTGAAATGTACCTTTGCCAGCTTAAAGCTAAGGAGGTTCTCTGAGAAACTGTTTTAATTCTTTTCAGTTTTCTTAAACTTCATTAGAGCTCAAAGCTCCTTGTACATAGCACGTATAATCCTCTCTACAAGAAAGGCAATGCCACCAAGGAACAGACTGTAGCTAGTCACTTCTGTAGCTTCTGTTTTGATCCAAAAATACAAGAGTTAATGGTAAGTAGAATTTCCAAAGAGATGCCCAGATCTGGGGGAGGTGGAAGAGGGGGTGGAAAGTGGGGTGTTGATGAGTATGAAAGGGAGGGTGTGAAATACTCTTGATAGTAAAATAAAATTTTAGTCATTGTCAGTCAGCTCAATCATAACCTAAATATTTAAAAAAAGGACAAAGTTCGTAATCAGATTGAGTATCTGGGACACTTAATGCTGTTTAAATTGATGAGATAACATGTTTTGTGCAGTGTCTCTTGGGAAATATGTGGAGAACAAGATCTGAATCCAAAGTTTTTCATGCTCATGGGAGTCTCATTCTCTGAACCATCCTTTCCCAGATCTAGTTACCCATTAGCAGAATCACCCAGTATTAGTCATCCATCTTGTTAGCAGTGCCCCTTGCAACAGGGCTTCATGAGAAATTAAGCTGAATTTTAGTTCTGAAGTATTGGTCTTTGTTCACTACCTAAGGTTTGCATAGCCCTTGGCATACGGCATCTCTCCTGTAGATAAACAGAGGATGTGTTTTAGAGCCGTACAACCTGCAAATCAGCTAACGTGACCTCTTACTGCTCCAGGGAGGGTTGGTTTTTTTAACATCGGTGCTGGAATATTTCCATAGATATCCCTACTTCAGCTCTGGTTAGATTTTTCCCAACTAATTTTATGTCGGATAAAAGAGGTAGTGAAGACATGGCTGGTCATCTGCTGTTTCCCAGGTCCTCGTGGTGTGCAAGATTGTTCCCACTGAATATTTATGAAGGCTTATCTATTTTATTTCTGAATATTTAACCAAAAGTAAGTGCTTGTACTCATGCCTTGAAGAGCATGCCATATTCTCATTCTTCTAACTCTGGAAGCTTTTCATAGGAGCAAGGCTCAGTTCTCTCCAGAGTTATGTTCTAGCTGACATCTTGAATAGTGGATTTTACTGCCTCTCCAAAGACACTTTAAAGGTATTGGCAGGCTGTTATCTTGGCATCTAATATCTTTTACCTTCAAAACTGTAAATATATTTCTATATTCATGTGTCTGTTTCTTTGTGGCTTTTATGTTATTCATGGCTGCCTCTTTTCGTTTTACCTGAAGTGTCATGACTTCAGGGAGGGGGTTGTTTAGACCACTGCGTACTGCATCAGCAAATGCATTAATGGAACAATTTATGGAAGCCTGTATGCCTTGCAGCAGTGATTCCTCCCTCTCTATCCCCTTCAGGGGACTAACTAAATTGATTTCCACCTGGTGAGGTCTCAAAGGTGTAATTTATACCTTGAGTAGAGTGGTGAAATTTAGACACGCTTTGTTAGTCTGTGCAGTTTTTTTGTTTGGTTGGTTTTCAGGGTTTTTTTTGTTTTGAAGTTTTCATGCTAACCAAGCATTACCATTCAAGTGGCTGGTACTGATCCCTTGTTCCTTCTCATTGTGCAGACTGTGTATATTGTAGGGATTTGGTGCACGAGCAGAGTATAGAAATGTTTTGTGTCTCCAGTGGGGTTGTTGTGATTTGAGCCACAATAGTGAGTTCGGGGAACTTCTGCTCAAAACACCTCTCTGTCCTTATGTTTTGGACAAGTTATGTCCAAGTATATCCTTCGTCTGTTCTGTTCCATCTTTCAATTTAAGCATGCAAAGCAGAAAAAAAAAACCAAAACCCAACAACAACAGAAAAAATCCTACCCTCACTGCCTAATCCCCACAAGACATTGCAGAGTTTTCCTGTGCCTTGATAAATGTTAATAAGTTGCAGCAAACATGAGAAGTGCTGTGCATTATTAATTGTAACTTCACAGTGTGCACTTCTGTTTTCCTGACAAAGGAGTGGCTTTGACCATTTCAATGGGTCAGGTTTCTCCAAGGCCTTTGAAAAGAACTATCATCTTGTGCAGCCTTTCTCCTGGCAAGGCGATGGCATGCTCTCCTTACATGAGTGCTGGTTTTCTGTAAAAGAACCCAGGCTTTCTCCTGAGTTACTGATCTCAGCCAAAGACTGCCTGCTGTTTCTTTAGAAGGTTGGAGATGTCTTCTAGCTGCCTGCAGAAGAGTGGTTCTGGGGGGTTCCCATACAGCTGTACAAGCCATGTATTTCAGTTCCCAGGAGGAGCATGTAAGAGCCTCACAGGCAATGCTCCTGTAAAGTAGTGTTGGAAGAAGAGGAGGGAGGTAGAATGAAGTCTTCCTCAACGGCGTGCTATGCAGCATGATGACTCATGGCCTGTTAAGGCTAGGCCATGCTTGTTGTGTAAGTCATAAAAAGCTGGTTGGAAACACCATGTTTAAGTGAAAGCTGGGAAGAGAAGTGAATGGGAAATTAAATGTCAGTTCTGTAGCTATTTCTTTACTTAATTCTCCAATGCTTCCTGTAAAATTTTTCCAATTTCAGTCATTGTTGTGGATATTTGGTTCCCATTTGGACAACACAGAGAAATGGTCAGCTGCCATCTGGTAACAGAAGTACCAGCTCTCCCTGCAGTGTACACAGATGTGGCTGGAACATCCCACTACAGCCAGATACTGCATGTGTGAACTTGAAATAAAATTGGCGAGTTCCCTGAGAGTGTTGCTTTCTGGGAGTCATGCCCATCACCAAGCTGATTACATCCATGTGTTTCAGTGCTGAACAGCCTTTAAAAGAAATCTGAAGGATTGCTTTTGAATATCTCTAATAGAGGAGGATGTGGTTTGAAAGGCACTTCTAAAACTATCTAGGTAAAAATAAGTGAAATATGCTGGATAATGAAAAGCCTTTGAACTCCAGTGATGCATCAAGAGTGGTAGTGCTCACTGCTTGTTTTTTATCTTATTAAATGTATAGTAGCACTTAAATTGCTTTGCTTTAACACCTTCACATAGCACATGCTATAAAAAAGGAGAGTTGGCTTCACAGTAAGTGTTAGCTAGGGATTCCCAAGTCGAACAACATTATCACTGTTATTGTATATTCTTAAGAGTACACAGATAGGAGGAACCGTTGGGTCATTGAGTGTGCTCCTCCGTAACAGCAGCAACTGTGTCAATCTTAGAAGTATTTGCAGAATATGAACTCCACATATTGTGGGTGATGATGTGGTTCTTAGCAACGTAGTGTGGTTTGATAACCTGTAATAAAACATCAGATGGTGCAACTATGATGTTCCATAAAGCAGAGCTGGAGAGTTTGAGGATGTCTTAGTGTCTTAGGCCTGTGCATTTGCACAATATCTATTAGATAATATTTGTAGATTAACCTAGGAATTGGTCTTCATACCTCATTATAGAGGATGCCAAAAATCCAAGCAAAAAAAACCTCCTAGCATTCTGAATGGGCTATGACGCTGTGGCAAGATAGAGTTTCCTTCCACTCCAAATTTTTGTAAAGGATTTAACATGCATCATGAGCAGGTCACATCACTTTGGCTGCTGTCCATGTAACTGCACTAAGAACAGCACTACATCCTACCCGACTTTCTGCCTAAATGTGGCCACTCTCTATGAGTTTGAAAGAGAGAAAAAACCCCATGGGCTGGGAGGAGGGAGACTTTCGTTTTGAACTCACTAAATGACTATTGAAGGTCTAAATCTGGTATTTGTGGAAAATAAAAACAGTGGAAACAAACTGATCCAGTCCTGGCTCAAGTCGTCTTCAGAGAGCCTGTTTCTTCCATCAGCTTTTCAGGATGTCTTCAAACACCACTAGTAATTAGTGCTCCCTCTCTGGCTCCTAAATATGGGAAAACCATTCTAGAACTTTACTCTAGAGTCTACATTCATTTTGACCTTCAGTCTGTTGCAACCACTTGGATGCAACCATTGTGTGACTACTTGGTCCCCAGCTGAAACATTGCCCTTTGATTGAAATAGTTTGTAATTCTCCCTGCCTGTTTCTCCATCTGTCTACCCTTCCCATATTTGAAAATCTTCCCATTTCTCTCTTTTAAAGAGACTCCATTTCTCTAATCATCCTTGTAACCTTTCTTTGCAGTTTTTAAGTTTAAGCTCCTCTTCTTTGAATGTAGATGACCACAGTGGTGGTACAATATTTCACATGAGGCTTTACAGGTGCTTGGAACAGTATTCAGAAATGATGGGCTGCAGTGCATAAGGCATTTGAGAGCTGGGAAGGGAGAAGGCAGCAGTTCCTCTGGAGCCCTTGCCCAAGCTCTCTCCCTCTAAGGATAGATTTTCAGGGCTACTTCCCCCAGTGCCTGGGAGCCTCGTCTGTCTCCTGCACCATTACTCAATGCATGTGCTCAGACCTGTGCCTTCCTGCCCCTTGGGAGGAAAAGTGGAGGCTAGAACAGTAAACAGAGACTTGTCTTACAACAGGTTTGCTTTCAAAAGCAAGAGAGGAGATTTGGAAAAGTGTTTGTCAGGGGTCCTTCTGCAGTTCCAGGTTTGAAAGAATCCAGGAGGTTAGATCGGAGTCCTCTGTATTCTCTGCTCCCGCCCTTCCTGAGCCCTTCAGCCGGCTGGTCTCTATCTCTCTCTGCAGCTGTTTGAGTAAGCTTTCCTAACTGATTTGCTCATATCTTTTTGCTGCTTTTATACTGCATATCTGTCCCCAAAACAAGCTGGTGTCTTACCTTCCAATCTACTTGCTTTGAGCAATCAGCATGTGGTCTTTGGCAGGGAGAGGATGAGAGACTGGCGTGGGAGGCTTGTGATGACAGCAAATCAAGTCCTCTCACACACTGGAGTAAATGCGGAGTAGCTTTTGCCTCGGCTCTGCATAGGTGCTACCCAAGGTCAAAACACTGTTCATTTGAAAATCTGTCCTTAAGCACACACAGATGCCTACTGAACTCCCAAATCATATGGAGATGAAATGGAAACAAATCTGCTTCATAGCTTTTCAAACTTAAAGTTAGCAGATGTGTGTTTGCTTCTTCCTCATGCGGCAGAATCCCTTACGTCAGTGCTCAGGGCAGAGCTACAAATACTTGCTGCCTTTTGATATTGGTCTTTATTTTCTCCTTGCGTTTAAACCTTTTCTGTATTGGTATTTTTCACCTATTGGGTGAGAAAGGGACAAGAAAAAATATTTTCTTTATCTTTGCCTTAGAAGTGTGACAGATACAGGCTCTTGAGCCTGTATACACCAGCTGCACCATTGCTAAATTATGATACATTATTGCTTCTATTTCTTTGCTTTCTCATTCTGCAGCCAGCCAGAAGGATAGAGAGTTGAGGAGAAAACAGGGGCAGGCTGCTTTTGGAGTGGGAAACCCAAGGAAGGAAAACCATCAAAACCAGCAGTAAGAAAAAGGCCACGCTGTAAAGGAAAAGGTTCCCAGCAGGAGTTTGCTGTGGGGGTCTGGAGCAGTGGTCAGAGAAGTGGGAGTGTAAAGGCTGAAGCAGTGCTGGAAGGAAGGTTAGAACACGTTTGGAACTTGTCATGGAGGCATAGGTGAGCTTGCAAATCATGTTGAAGTGGTCATGCAGCAGAGACAGGTTTGACCTTGGTGCATATTGAAGCATCTTCTTAAAGCATTCAAATTTCAAATTGGTGTCCATTTACTGCACATAAAGCAGTATGTGTGTGTACAGCAAATCTTTCCCAAGACAGAGAGCTAACATGTAAATATTTTGTTCTTTTCCCTTTGGTGGGGTGGAGGCATTTGCCATGACTTCCACAAAGCCGTGGTGCCTGTGACCTGCTTGCTGGTTCCCCCTTGCGCGGTGGGATTTCTCGGTGCTGGGCACTGGTGGAAGCTGGGCTGGCGTGTGCTGCCTCAGGCTGCTCCCCAGCTCGAGTTCTCAGGCAGGACTGAAACAAGTGGATAGGTATCTTGCTAATACATGTGCTCTTTCCAGGCTGGGAATTTAAGAGAAAGTAATGGTAAAGCCTGAGTGGGTAAGAGTAATAAATAACAAGTGATAGACTTTTAGAGATACATATATATATATTTATATATATGCACAGTAAAAAAAAAATTTAGAAATCTTCTTTTTATATATATACACACACACATAAAAAATATAAAAAGAGAAAGAGGAGGAGTTATCTTCATATGCAGCTAGAGAAAGGGAAATATGAAAGAATACCTTGAAAGAGCTGGGGGTGGGTAGAGGAGAGGCAGTCATAATGTACTTTTTTTTTTTT
>VXBJ01006237.1:500439-510957 GCA_013400055.1 Nycticryphes semicollaris
TTTTTCTTTCTTTCTTCTGGAAATTAGATGAAGAATTTTGCTGTGCCTTTTCTGAGCAAGAGGAGCAGTTGATTGATTGTTTTTCTAATTAGGCGCAGTACTGTGCACATGCTGTGGATGCACACCTCTGAAAATGTTGCCCTAAATGAACTCACTAGTAGAAAGACTTTTTTCTTAGCGCAGTTAACAAAACAAACAAAACCCCAAACAGAAAAATGCCCTTGAGCCTCATTCATTTGTGGACAATTTAATTCATAATTTAGCAATGTTACTTAAATACTATTCTCATCTTCTGGTGTGGTATATGAGCACCTTTTAATTGGTATATGAGCACCTTTTAATCGTTGGGTCACTTCACTGATGATTTAGGAAAGCAGACCTGCTGATTGGATGCTTCAGACAGCATTTAAATCAAGTTAAAGTTGGGGTACCTCAGGCACATGCTGGTTTTAAGACATGACTTTGCTTTGCTGAATAAGAGTTGAGCCTCAGCTTTCCAAACCTGTACATCTCCAGAGTATGCATTATTCTTCATAGAAGCAAGAAAGGTAACAAAACCCTTACTTTAGCTGAACAAGGTATTAAATAGTCTACTGAACTTTTGGGAAACCATTTTTACCCATTTTAACACTGTAAAAAAAATAAGATGACTTATTTTCATTTTGGAGGGATTTATAGTACAGCGTTCCCCAATAATACTGCCATCCTATTTTCTTCCCAGTATAGATCATTTGGAAATTAAAACATAGATCTCTATATTTTTTAAAAATAAATCTGATCATGCTAAACTGAACATCAGTAGTTTTCACAGGAACTGTCATCTAGTCCATTAAAGTAAACATGAAGAGGTTTTTTGAGTATTTTTCTTTCTGTATCCAGAACTCTCCATTCAAGAGTTGGAGAAGTTAAAGCTTGTCAAGCTGTGGAATCCCCATCTGAATTTTAAGAAGTAGGCTAAAAATTTGAGACCATTCAGCAGAAGAGATTTTAAGTATAAATAATTATTTCATGATTTTACGTGAAAGTTGTGCTGCAGAAGGGAAGGTTTGAGCTCTTGGTGCAGCCGTAGCTCTTGGGCTCTTGACTCATGTGTTCTGTGCCCAGCTTGTGGCAATGGGTGGGTGATGAGAAGGGCCTGATCTCAGGGACCCTGGGTGAGTTTGATTTGAACCTGTCAGCCAGCCAGTCTGTCTGTGGTTTGTCAGATGGTTCATTAGTATCGGTAACGTTTTACTTGTGGTGAATCAGCTACAAATTTAGACAATCCTAAAATGTAGTCCGTCATGTGTGTAATGTGATAAACGGAGGAGCAAGGGATGTGTTGGTAATGGGGAGAGAATAACTTCAGTGACTCCTCAGGTGTATGAGAACCTGGTGGCTGCTTACCCCTGAAGTGTTTGACAACGGTACTAGAAAGAGCTTTCCAGAATTTGAGTATTTTAATATCTGGGAAAACACTAAAGCAGTTTGTCTTCTAATCTCTCCTTTTATGACGTACAGATTAAAATAGAAAGGTACAATCCCCCTCCCTCCTCCTGACCCTGCCCTCTGACAGAAAGGTCAATATATGTTTGTGATCTCCTCCCTCATTTGTATCTGAATTCAGCTGGCTCGCTCTGTTGACTTGCTGTAAATTTGTAATGCATCACAAGTTCATAAAGGACAACAGCAACATAACATGGGGTAGAGATGTAAACACAAAGGAATTTTTGCAATGTTAGTTTTATTAACATGTAAGCTTCTCTGTTATATTTGTAGTAGCTTATATGGCATCTCTTCTTAATTTCTTTATTCTCGTTGACAGGAAATGTAGTTTTTGATTTTTATCTGATTAAATATTTTGACTGTAAATGATGAAAGCATTAATTTCTAGTGAGTATTAAAGGGGGGAGTCATATTTCCAATGTGTTGACCCATGAAAGTGAAGGCCCCTCCCTTAATGGTTCCAGTTTTATTGGCTGGTTAAAAACAAGTGTTTACAATATATAATTCTCCTTTAGAAAAGTTATTATTCATCCAAATGTAGTTTGTGGAAGTAGACAGAAGGCTTTGGAATGGAGGATTAAAGATTATTTGGAGACCTTACTCAATGTATTCTATCTTTCTGAGATGTAAAGCTCTTTCAAGGATAGAAAATAAATGACTTTTCAGAGGTTGGATGGGAACTAATTCCATATGTTGCTATGGGTGGTAAACATTGATTTCCTCTTCGATTCAAGAAGCTTATAATGTGTGAAATCCTCTTTAAGGCAGAGAGCTCCCAGAGTGTTAGTAGGGCTAGTTTTTGCTGCAGTTATTGCAGTTTACTGCAACACTTACACTGTTGTGAGTTTTTCAAGGACTTTTAGCTTTTCTCAGCACATAAATTCACAGAAATTAAGCTGGGAAGCAAAGTGTCTTCCTTTTGGAAGGTGTTCTGCATGTGGCTGTTTTCTGGTTTTATTCTTAACTTTAAAATCAATAGAAGCCAGTGGCCATAGACCTCTCCTGTAAAAAGATTAATTGATGGTCCATTATTGAGAGTGAATTACAGCAATACTGTATTGGGTTTCTCAGAGAGACAGATAGGTGTCAATCTAACATTTTTATTGCCATTCAGTTTTAGCAGATGTCGTTTCTTTCCCTGCCTGTCAACATACTGAAAAATACAGGGGGTTAGTAATTCTAATGAGCTAGAATTATTTAAAAAAACAAACAAACAAAAAAACCAAACCCACAAAACCATGTGTGATAAGTTTTAGAATTCCAGGTCCAATAAAATGACTTTTTCTTCATAGCAGTGTGGTCTAAAGGCTTAACTTTAACAGCAGTTGGTATCCCAAGTTCTCTGTTTGGTCCTGCAGTAAACAGTCACCAAACATCTACTTTAGCAGACTTTACCAAGGAATTGTCTCAGTAAAGCACTGTCGTTAGTTAATATACTCCATCTTCTGAAGAGGAAATGACACCTTTTTCTCAGTTTCTCTAAAGTCAGTTAATATCAAAACAGCAGCTGTAGTAATGATGGATGCATGTATAATATTTGTTTGACATCTCTTTGATAAAGGCTGTCAAAATACTTCATTTCTATGGACATAATCAAATGCCTGGATTCACATGAGGACAAGCCTTTCCTCGTCTTTCTTGAGGAATAGAAAAGTACAACAAACATAGGGCAATCGTATTAATAATCCCTGGCTTTACAGGTTGTAGAAAGATTAAAGCACTGGATTTTGTGGTTCCTGTCAAAATTTTCAATACTTGCATTTGTTAATAGTGTGTTCATTTTAACTGCCTTGCACGTGAGGTTACATCTACTCTTATATAAACATACATTCTCAGATAAAGCCTAAGACGGGTCCTCTGGTGAGGACTTGGTAGATTGCTCCATTTGTCTCTGCCAATATAAATTTCAATAACATGTTTAATAGTATCTGGGTATTATTTTGGGAGCAGTTTGAGTGTCTGTTACAGATCTGTTTTGGGAAATAAAGTAGAAGATTCCTGTTGTGGTATTTATATCGAGAAAAGAGCTGTCCCTCCAGTATGAGTGCAAAAACAGTCCCCTTGATGAACCTGGGAATTCATTCTCAGATGGGGGAAGATGGCAATCTGCAGGGTCAGTTCTGGACCAGTAATACTCAGTGCTTTCATTAGTGCTCTTCATTTTCTTGTCTGGATTATAATTACTAAATCTGCAAGTGATACAAAATTGGGAGGGATTGCAAATAAGTTGAAAGACACAGTGAGAACTGAGTATAAGCTTGGCAAATTGGAGAAGTGGCTTGGGAGGAAAGTGGAATGACACTATGTAAAGAAATGTACAGTTTCCTAGACTTCAGAATAATAAAGTCCATAAAATGCACAAACACAGAATAGAGAATAACTGGCCAGTGAATAGTTTTGTAGATAAAAGACCTGATGTTAGCATTTAGTCTGTGATCCACCTAAGTTGAAGTGTTTAGAGTTGCAGAAAAGGATGGCAAAGTGTGTACGCAAGAAGACTCATGAAATAATCCCTAAGACCTCAACTGGAGTGTGGTATTTGATTTTGGGCATGCTCCAGGGAGGGCGTGAAGCAGTGGCAGATAGTGCAGAGGAGAACAATGCGAATGATCAGCCTTGGATAAATTGTGTTTGAAGGAGAACTGAGAGATTTGATCTGGTTAATCTAAAGAGGAGAAGATAGGAGAAGGCTTTCCTCAGGGGTTGGTAGTGGGTCTGGTGCCATTTAACATCTTTGCCAGCGACATGAACAGTGGGACTGAGTGCACCCTCAGCAAGTTTGCTGATGACACCAAGCTGTGTGGTGTGGTCAACAGCCTGGAGGGAAGGGATGTCATCCAGAGGGACCTGGACAGGCTTGAGAAGTGGGCCTGTGCGAAATTCATGAAGATCAAAAAGTCCTATACGTGGGCCAGGGTAATATCAAGCATAGAATGGGTTGAGAACAGCCTTGAGGAGAAGGACTTGGGACTGTTGGTGGATGAAAAACTCAACATGAGCCATCAATGTACACTCACAGCCCAGAAAGCCAAACTGCATCCGCATGGAGTAATGCATCCAGCCTTGGAGTCCTCAACGCAGGAAGGACATTGACTTTGTTGGAGCAGGTCCAGAGGAGGGCTACAAAGATGGTCAGAGGGCTGGAGCATCTCTCCTATGAGGACAGTCTAAGGGAGTTGGGGATGTTCAGCCTGGAGAAGAGAAGGCTCTGGGGAGACCTTATAGCAGCTTTTCAATACCTGAAGGGCACCTACAGGGGAGATGAGGAGGGACTTTTTATGAGGGAGTGTACTGATAGTACAAGGGGTACCATTTTTAAACTGCAAGAGGGTAGATTTAGATGAGATATTAGGAAGAAATTCTTTATTGTGAGGGTGGTGAAGCACTGGAACAGGTTGCCCAGAGAAGTTGTGGATACCCCATCCCTGGAAGCATTCAGGGCCAGGCTGATTGGGGCTTTGAGCAACTTGGTCTCATGGGAGATGTCCCTGCCCATGGCAGGGGGGTGGGAACTCAATGATCTTTAAGGTCCCTTCCAACTCTAACTGTTCTGTGATTCTATGATCTTAAGAATAACCTTCAAACATTTAAAAGCTGCTGAAGAGAGAAAAGGAACCTGACCTCTGGACATGGAATACTGGATGAAGTGAAGAGCTCTAAACTGCTCTAATAAGGTAGATTCAACTTGGGAAAATACTTCTAACAATTTGACCTCTGTTGAGTAGGGGAGTAGGTTGAGATACTGTGGACTCTTGATTGTTGGATGTCTTCCTCACCTGTTGTTGGGGTGTTTTGTTTTGTTTTTTTTTTTTTGAAAAACATAACCCTTGAGTCTTCTGTGGACAATAGGTGAACTAGACAACTTTTTAAGATTCCTTGTAGACTTGTGGTGTGGTGGGGTTTTCTTCTGCAATTTATCTTGGACTGTAGCTCTGTCTCAAGTGCTTTTAAGGATGAGACATCGTATAAACAGTCTATGTCTTTTCAAATATGTAAACTAGTATAAATTACACTGCTGGTTCCAAATTTCTCTCTATAATTCTGTACAGGAATACACAAAGAGCAAAAATACTCTCATAAAGATACCTACTTTTACAGACTGTCGAGAATGGGTAATTTTCTTACGTAAAAGGATGATTTGAGAATTACGGCTTGGGGTCACATCAAAAACTGCAAGCAAATTTCAGAGTGAAATTGTTTCATTGTTCCTCTTCCTTTCCATTTTATCAAACTGACAATGGAGAGATGTTTTAATTTTTCATATTTCACTTTTTAATTTGATCCATTAAATGAATTTTAAATATAAACTAGCGCCTTGCACTTAAGACCCTTTTACAATCTGAATATCTTGGCACATTTAATGTAAGTGGAAAATTGTATAGAAATTACCTTAACATCTATTCTCTATTGCTTTTTACTGCCGACCTCATCATTCAAATACACATAGCACATGCCCAGCTGGTATAACTTAATTATGTTCCATTTATGTAACTTAATTATTAAAGACCACTTTTTAGAGAGTTGATTTCTGTGCTTCGTCCAGCACTGTTGCTGGCTTAAAGGAACAGCTGCACAGAAAAACACATTTTCAGGAAGACGTACTTTAAAAATTGCACACGTGTTTTAACTTTTCGCCCCTTTTCTTACTGGCATCCTTTTCTTTCTGAATTTGAATTGGGTCAGTAAAATAGTACTTTAAAAACAAAATAAGCTAACTAAAGCAATAAGGTACAGAAGATAAAGGTATAGTTTGTCTAAAATTCATTTAAAATAGTCTCAGAAATGAGACCTTAAGATAGATACTTAGGAAATTTGATGCTATGATAGCGGGACAATTTATTTTCCTGCTCAGCAGAAACTACATTGAATGGATGTCTGAACATAGTGCTGTGAGCGTCAGGCTGGCACTGGACACACAGGCTGGTGTCTGCTGCCACTGGAAGTCACAAATCACCTGTTGTCTGGCTGAAAGGGCAAGAAGTTTTGTGGGATGGAATTAGATTGCCTGGGTAAAGAAGTGGAACTGAAGAGCTGAGTGGTGTGTACGTGAAGACATCAGTCACTGTTCCCTCTGCAGTTAGTGAGGCACTTCACCAGCATGATTCAAACTTGGGGTGAATCGTCTTCTGGAAGTCTTGTTTGTGTAGGAAAATTGGGCCTTTCATTTAAGGCTTCAGTCAGCTGCTTAAGACTAAGCTGGATGGATCTGAGCTAAGGTCTCTGCATCTTTGAAAAGTAAAAATTAAAGTAATAATGAGAAATCATATTAATCTTAGCTGCTTTGATCTGTTAAGTCTGTTTCAGGATGTGAGATGACCTTTTAACATGAGTTAACCAGCATGCTGAGACATCCCCTCCCATTCTTCTTGCACTCTTGGCATGTGTGTCATGACTGCGTTCCAGGCTTTAGATGGGGATACCCATTTTCACATGAGAATGCAACAGTCCCAGCTGGGAAGTTATTCACAGTAAGCCTTACTATGGTAAAATGAATACATACATACAGGCACACTCCCCCCTGCCTCCCTTCCCCTCCCCATTCTGGAAGTTTTATGAGGGAGGGAATGATTCTCCAACCTATGGAGCAGGAGAGCAGTCCTGATCACCACAGTGGTGGTGTTACAAGCACATCAGTTTTACACCATGTTGGCAGAGTTGGTTTGGACCAAAGAAAGTATCCCTAAAACTCGTATGTTGTGAGCCTCATTAAGTTCACTAAACTCCTTAATGTAGACACTAGGATTGTCCACATACTAAATTCAGTTACTGAGCTGGAAACAAATAAAATTAACCTCAAGTTTCATTTGACGCAAAAAAATGTTTTCAAGCCTGTATTTTGAATTTTTATTTCTAGAATACATGCCATTTTAGAGCAAAAAATTCATAGTGAAAATTTTGATAATTTTTCTTAAATTGTTTTTCTTAGGAGTTGGTTTTATTCCAGGAGGAAAGATAATTTCAGATGTTTTTCTTCCTCACAGATTCGTGGTTTTTTTCTGTCTGTTCATTAACCACAGGAAAAATATTTGTCTGGCTTTGTTAGGTGTGTCCTTTCGGACAGCATCTTATAGGCTGTGTTTGGACTAAATTTAGAGGGAGCTCCACCATTCGTTGCAGCCCTCTAATTATAACTGCAGCAGCCACGAAATTGATCCAAACTAAATTAAAAACCAAATTGCTGCTGCTCCCACTGTTTGGATCACCTGAATATTTATTCAGCTAGTGATACTTCTGAAATTGGAGAATTTTTTGGTTTTGGAGAAGGGAGAGAAAAATAGCCCAGCTGAGCTTTGATTTCAAAAACTTCTCTTGGTCCTATTTCTGTTAATTTGGTTTTTTTCATCCCTGCCTTGGCCCTCTATTTATTTTAATTTTTTTTTAATCCACTGATGAACACCCGTGGCAAAGTGCACTAGTCCTGCTGGTGAGAAGACGTCAATAATTCAGATCACATTATGCTGGCAATTCAATCAAATACAAAGTTACCTACGTTTCTGAAACATTTAGAATTCCTAGTTATGTAGGAAGTTAATTTGAAAGAGCAGCTGAATGCCTTCTGGAAAGTGCTGAGAGTTTCTCTTTAGTACCCATTCTGCTTGCTTGCTCTTATCGTATATTTTCTGCATTTCTCTAACCTTGTTCTTGATGACAAAAGACATTTGCATGAAAACAGGATCTTTGTTTCTTAAGTGTTCATCTGTTCCTGCTGTTTATTTCCCACCTAAAGTCATAATCCTCTGTTTGTGGCATCACAATTGGTTGCAGTGGAAATTATTATGTCGTCACAAACAGAGGATTATGACTTCAGGTGGGGGGATAAGCAGCAGGAACAGATGAACTCTTAAAAGCAAAAATGCTGTTTCATGTAAATGTCCCTGGTAATAAAGAAGAAAGGGAGGCGAAATACAGAGAAACAGAAAATTGGTATGAGCAGACTTGTGCCTGAACAGTAGGGCAGCAGATTTTCCTTCAGGCAGGAGCAGCTCTTTTAAATTAGGAACATGTCCATGTAGAATTTATTATTTTAACTATTTTTCCCTCAATTAAAAAAAAAAATAAATTCTGATGTTGCTGCTCAAATACTGAAATGACTGCTCAGTTCGGTGAGGGATTTTTATCTTTGTCAAGATTTCTTTTATTCCTTTGTGTATGTGTTTGTCAGGTCACTTTTAATCTTAAGGGAGTTTCCCTTTTTGTGCCTGCTGATAGGTTTTTCAAGCCCAAACCCCACCATTTGGAATGGAGCATCTGCCCTGTGTAAAGCAGGATGACCGTGCTGGAAGCTCATCTAAACCACACTGCTGAGCCAATCAGCCAAATGCTCTTCACAGGCTGCTTCCATTTAAAACCACAAGCAGCAAGCTGACATTTCTCTTCAGCATCATAAGATGGAAAGCTCTGAAATACCCCATAGCAATCTCAGTTTGGCTTATTTGGGTTTTATCTGAGGGTTATTTTTCCTCTCCTCCATGTTGTAGCTGCTCTATTCTTTAGTAGCAGGAGGCTAAAAAAACCATTGGTGCAAACCAAAAGGTTTATAAGAACAGAAACCAAAATACTGAATAGAAATGAGCGTAGGGAAAGATTAATAACAAAGCCTATTGTGTGCTTCCTGTGGTAGCAGCCAATTTGACTTGCTTTCATTAAAATTCTCCTTGTTAGCTCGGGTGATGTGTTGGGGTGATGGACTATTTGATGTCTGAGAAGTGGTGAGAAGTTAGCTGTCTAATGATGGACTAATTAGAAAGCCCATCCTAGCAGGATCCATGGAAATTGATTTGCACAGTGCCATTTTTGCTAATGAGAATCATGAATACATGTTTGCAGTCCTTTACTTACTCTTCCTACCCACAGCTAACGAAAGGGAAGCAATCATTAAGAGCTCAGCTACGATCTATCCAGAGTTTCCTTTGCCTTGTAGGAATAGCTGTGCTTTTAAGACCTTCAGTTTTAAAGAATACTCTTCATAGAGAAGCAAGCTCCCCATGTCTGCCTCCTATAAAATGAGTTTGTTTTCTGATGCATTTCTTCTCCAGAGTTATTTGCACTGGATAGGGAGCCAGTATCTTATCAGTGCAATTTACAGAAAATTACCATTATAGCACGGGACTGGAAGAAACCATAAATAAGTAGACTGAGTAAAATTAAAACTAATTAGATTATTTTTTTCCTACAAGGGCATAACATGTCCATCTACAACTAGGTCAAACACTTTTAATATTTATGTGTCTAAGGCAAATAAAAAAGTTGTATTACTTTTAGTATCTCATCCTATGATTTCATTTCATAGAATCATAGAATCAGTAGAGTTGGAAGGGACCTTAAAGATCATTGAGTTCCAGCCCACCTGCCATGGGCAGGGACACCTCCCACTAGACCAGATTGCTCAATGCCCCATCTAGCCTGCCCTTGAACACTCCCAGGGATGGGGCTTCCACAACTTCATTGGACAACCTGTTCCAGCAGATGTTCCTGTAAATTCTGTCATAATTAAAGGAAATTGTAGATCTATTCAATTATGCCTTAACTTAACCCTTTTAGGTGTATTTTGACTGCTGTAACCGATAGCTGGGGATATAGCATTAGGTTCTAAGAGTTAGCTCTAGTGAGGTTTTAATATATTTGCAGTGAAATGGATGCCCCATAAATGCCGTCAGGCAAAGGTGAAATTGAAGACATAGAAGCTAAAAGTGTAAGCTGACAAGCAGCTGGGGGTTGAAAGTAAGAGGGCAAGCAAGGGAATAGTGAAATGTCTATGTAGGCAGCAATGAAAGGAGTTGGAGCTGAGGTTGTTTAGTGAAGACTAGAAACAAGGGAATTGGTTGCTTGGAGCTATTGTTACCTGGATGGATTAGAAGAAGGGGTAGCAGAGGAATCAGTGAGTTATCAAAAGGTAAAATAAGAATGGAAATGGAAGGAAGAAGGTTCAAACGACTGCATCTGAATTTTTAATTTCTTTGCTGTTCTGTGTTACCTCCCAGCATTAGCTACGGACTAGTTTTGTGGTGGGTTTTTTTTTGGTTTTTTTTTTTT
>VXBJ01006238.1:1796-30678 GCA_013400055.1 Nycticryphes semicollaris
AAAAAAAAAAAAAGGACATAAATTTAATTTCTAAACAATGACAATTCTTTCCCAAAATTAATTAATATTCTTAAGACCCCAGATTCTTATCAATTAAAGAGATCAAAGCATAGGAATTTAACATTTTGAACGTTTTTGAGAACATTTGGCATACGTCTATATTTTACTCTGTAACTGATTTGACATTTTCTTCCTAAAATCTCTGCACATGGAGGAAAGACATACATAATAGTGTATTTCTTTCTGTTTAGTTCATAAATGCATTATAGTAGGAAATAGCATGGTTACTTGAAGGTGGGTGTAGCATCTCCATCTACATACTTTCATTTTCCAGCTGTCTCAACTTCTATCTACTCCTTTTCTGTCAGAAAATTCAGTTAAATATACAGAGACTTGCACAAAGGTACTGAAAGTTTCTCTGCTGTATTTTCCATGGGATATTTAGTGAAATCTTTATTCAAAGTACAAGTTCTAGGGTTTGATATGATATGGTTTCATATAGGCTAAAAATCAAAATCTCTAATTTTTAGTACAAAGTAATCACTTGTCAATTTCAATTTTAGTAAATTTGTTTGCCTGTTTTTCCAGCTGCATACAGTAAATGGGATACCAGATTCTCCTGAAATACTTAAGACAGGGTATGGTGAAACATGTTCATCAATTATTCACATTTAGCTCCAAGTTCTTTCCCATGTGCCTAATGCATACCTTCACTAGGCATTTTCATTTATTTGAGAAGCTATTTCAGGGTGTAGGCCTCATCCTATCAAAGGTAACTCTCAGGAACTTCTGATAAGGCAAAGAGAGGGAAATGACCAATACTGTTGCAAGAGTATTCAACTGATTTATTGCAGTTTGATTTATTTGAAGAATGTATTAACTAATTTTGTAGTGACTGATTAGAACTATTCCATGGCTAAAGCACCAGTTCCACACAAAAATGGGGCACCTGCACCATAGTATATTTTTGACTGAGATGTGAATCATGCTTGTAAAATTTCCTTCCATGAACAAAGCCTAATGGCACTTTTCCTTATATGGAAATAACTTTTCTCTGACACTTTCCGCTTCTTTAAGAGTCTTCACACCTTCACTACTTACCTTTTATTTCTTCAAGCAATCATGACAGTTACTTTTGGCATATCTTATCTGTAAACCATGTTACCTCCGTGCTTACAGACTGATGACCTGTATTCAAAACACCAATTAGTAGGTTAATATCTTAAGACTCAGAGTGCTGTCAGTCCATTCATGACAAGCCACAATAACACAGTGCAAGTGCACCTGTGACTTGCAAAGTTTCTGTGTAATTCAGAAACTGAAACGGGTGATCTTTCCAGCAATAACTGTTTTTTGGGACCGAATCTGAGAATCAGTTAAATTACAGTGTGACTATGATTTTTTTACTGTAAGTTCTTATTTTTCCTGTTTAAGTTCTAACAGCATTTCCCTGGAAACACAGTGTGTTTAATACTATCTGCATAACAGAAGCTTTTCAACACAGTGACATTCTTTTTCATATAGAAGCATATTCATGACATAAATAAGCACCTAAATTCACACCCATGAAAGCTCACAGGTAAGCATTAACATATAAGTAATCCGCATCCATTTAAATACTGTGCTTTGCCAGTGCACATTAGTATTACAGCCATCAAAAGTTCATCTGTCAAAACATGATGAAAAGACTTTCTACAAGATCTGAAAGCTTTTGAAACATTATTCACCAGTAGTCACAGGAGGGCCATGGCTCTATCCTTGTTTATGACTGCAATGAAAATAATCCTGGGAGAAAATACTATTTGCTGTACACTGGTAAATTGCTGACTACTGGTTAACTGGTTGTATTAAAGTAGCATAATCTCTGATTCCTTGATCTTTCACAATATTCACTCTGGTATTACAATCCATCTCTGAAGCATCATTTTCTGGTAGATTAGGAACCAGAAGAAATTACTCAAGGGAATAGCAAGAGTCCACAGATTCAAAGGGACATTGTCAAGGCTGATAAATGTAATTCCTTGCTTTGTACTCTCATTATAGTAGTGCTGTGTCATAAAACACTGCAATTGTGGGAAGTGTACTTCAGAAACACAGTATTTTCCAAGTAGGTCTACACTCGTAAGACAAAACATAACAAGTTGGAGAAAAAATTATTATACAGGAAAAAAAAGTTTCCACATACAATCTTCTTGCAGGAAAAATGTCTTTATACAGCATCCAAGCAGTATAGTATCCCTCAGTAAGAATCTTTCAATTCTTTATGTCCACATTCTCTAAATTAATAGCAAAATTATTGTAAGCAGCCTTTGAACACTTTAAAGACATACTTAAGTTGCCTCAAAAAACAGTGCTTAATAAAGGAAATAAGATACATGTACTGAAGGAGAGATAAAAATTTCACAAATACCTGCAGCGCTACCTGATTTAAGTTCACTATGATTAAAAGGACCTTAAAACACAAGACAGCAGTGCTCATAAAGCACAAAGGAAATGGTTTAAAAATCCTTTCAGGTTTAAATTTTAATAATGATCTTTAAGTCAAACATTCAAGAATTCAAGAATCTTTATTACTGGAATATCCTGTCAGGTTTTGGTAATAACAATGCTCTTAAGTATTTTAAAATGATAATAGAAATTATTAATATTTATTATTTAAGCAAACAGAACAGGAGGCACTACGGCACAATTTGTGTCTCATCAAGGATCATGACAATTTAGAAATGGTAGAACACTGACAACAATTATTTTACAAATACTAAATTCGAGGCAGTGGATACTTTCCCTGTATGCAACACTGTAAATAAAGAATTAAATAAATGATGATGATGATAACAATAATAATAATAATAATTTTAAAAAGGACTTTATTCTATATGTGTTGGCTTCTTAACAGTTGTCCTTAACATCTTTTATAAAAGATCGTATGAAATGGAAGAACCATTTCTAAATAAATGGATAAATACAAGCCACAACAATAGTGCCACAGCACAAGCCCAGCACAGCCAGCTCAAGACCAGCTGAGTCCCCAGACTGTGTTTGTGGGACATTATGCAACCTACGGATAAGCCATATACAGCTTATCATACCCCGTGACTAAATACAGTCTTACTTCCTATCAGGCAGATTGAGAGAATAAAAGTAGCTTGTACTGCTTTATGAGCTGGCAATAAACCAGTTCAGGAGGGTAGGGGGCAAGACTGTCAGACAAAGGCTCATAAGCCGCAATGTCTCCGATCGTGCAACCTCCGGCAGGCAATCTGCTGCCCGTGCCTCCTGGGACACCGCAACAGTGGCATTATCTAAGCACTGTAATGCTCTTACGTCAACAGGGAGAAGGCCAGGCTCGGGGCAAACCACAGCTCCCCCCCTCCTCCCTCAGAGCTGAAATTTGTTAAGTGAGGGCCTGACTTGATGCTCTGCTGAAGTCAGTAAGTAGCTCCCAGCTGCCCGCCCCAGGGCTTGGGGTCTGACCCCGACAGCTCCCATGGCACAGTGTTCTCCCCTGAGGGGACACAGCACTGCTCAACGACGATCAGCCCCCTGCCCCCTGCACCTCGCATCTGACCAAACTGGCAAGCAGTGCAAGACACAATATACAAACTGCATGGGCACAGGCATGGCAGGCATCACAGGTGCCACATTTAAAATCCTCCTGGCAACTGTCGAAACTCTTTCACTGATGTACTGCTCTACACCCTAAAAATAGACAGATGCAAACAACCAAGGCAGTTACTTGAAGAATGAGTTCAAAAGCGTTCAGAATAGTTCCTTTAAGTCCTAGCAGAAGAGAATGTGTTAATTAGCGCTACTGACATAGCCTCAACAGCATATTTGACTATTTAGAGATTAAGACAATGACAAATTCTCTACAGCAAAGATGTGTTCCAAGTACAATTCATCAGGAATTGAATGAATTGTGTCTCTTAGAAAAACAATGGAGCATTTTTTCTACTGTCATTGTCCCAGGGTTTATCCCCATAAAAAGCATATAATTTTTTTTGAAAGGATGGACAGAATAATTCAGTTCTGATCCACTAATGACAGCTCCTTCCTATCCTCTAACCCTGCAGCATGTAATCCAGCCACAACCCCAGACAGGGAGCCTCTGGATCCAAGATTAACCTGAACCATCTTGTACTTTTAGTCACGGATACTCCTCATTTAGCACCCAACAGGCAGCCACAATAGTAATCACTGTTTAAGCAGGAGCCAGAGCCAAAGTCTCTGGCTGAGACTGTAACAATTTTCCCTCTGTTTATAGGCATATTAAAATGAATTGATGACTTTACACTGAAAAAAGAGAAACTTTCATTTCTAGATGTAGTCTTGAATGGGAAGTTCATTTATTTATAGCCAGAAGTGCAAAGACAAGCAAAGTATTGTGGAGATCTCCTTTTTCCTTAGTGAATCTTTGTGGGAACCAGTGTTTAACTGACTGCAAATTCTCAAGTGTTTCTGCTTCCAAGCTATTAATAGTGAGAAAGTGAAGAACAGCAAGTGTAAGAAATTGTAGCTGTGTTCTCTGTACCTTAAAAACATAATGTCCAAACAGCAAAGTGTTATTAACTTTTTATTCTTTTGCAAGAGTGAGAAGTTTAAATGGAAAATAAAATTGAGCACACACTGATGATGTTACAGTTTTTCTCAGGGCAGTCTCTATTCACATCACTACTTAAAGCACTAACCAGTCTTTTGGTCAGCAGAGAGAATACATAAAATACTAGGACACATTTTTTAATGCAATAAAATGGAAGTTAAATAACTTTGTCCCTAAGCCATCTTCCATCTACCAGTGGATATTCAGATCCCCGCAGTGTGTGTCTGTGCTACCAGACTCTCAAGTCACAATAGCATGAGATGCCTGAGGAAGTTGGTAACGAAAATAAAACTGCCTCAATTTCTCTCTTCCTGTCACTGAAGACAACTACAATGTTCTCTACCACTTTCAATTACAGGAGGGATCCAGCCCTACAAAACAGTAAAAAAAGTCCTTTCCATTTCCTGGCTCTTGTGACAAGCAAGAAGTAAACGATGATTCCAGATTACTGTTCTAAGAAGGTACTGAAATGACAGTGGACATATTCCTGACACCTTTAACAAATACTTTGCAGGCTGAGAGCTCTAAGTCTTTCAGAATCACAGCCCAATCTTAACTCTGAATTATCCTAAACTACCACAGATGATCATACGGAGTGGAGTAAATGTCTTTCTAGGGTGATGTATAAAAACCTGTTTGGTATCTTTCGCAGTGTGTATGAGTACAGGACTTACCCAAATGAGAAATTCTCGCACTGTCTCCTACTACTTCAATCCATCAGCAGTCTAAAATTCATTTCAGCAGCACAAGGCTCCTGGCTATGAATTTTGTATAGGCTCTAATGACAAGTTATCTCTGTCAAAGAGATTTAGCAGAATCTGGAATGATAGGGGCACTTTTACCACTGAGATCACCCAACTTGCCTTTAACATCCCTGCAGATTTCCAGCAAGGAAATCCTGGGATTACGAGTCCAAGGCATCACTGGTTCCAACTCGCCCCCAAGTCAGCTGCCACAAGGTGGCACGGCAGAGAACAGGCTGTTGTCAATCCTTCAATTCCCTTTCAACTACTACCAACAGTCTGCCTGAAAATTAAGTGAAGAAGGGTGGTATATATAACATAAACACTCAGAATAGCCTCTTCCTTTTTCTATTACATAAGAGTTTTACCTCTCTCCTAGTGAAAGGTGATGATAAAAGCTAAACCACACTGTTGATAGTAGAAGTCTACCAGGCCGTCCGTCTGCCTATGACAATGCTATTCCCAGCATCCACATCTCCCTCTGGTTGCCTTCCAGACAAGAAAAAAAAAAAACTAACGACAAACAAATAAGCACATTTCGGTTTCATTTCCCTCCCCCCCCCCTCTTTTAGTCTGCCAAAGTAAAAATTAATAAAAATTAAACCCACGAGTACTTGGCTAAAGCTCTAGACTTCCCCACTGAACCAACTGTCTTCATTGAAAATAAAGGCTGTTTTGTTCATCTAGTAGGCAACCAATGGAGTTATTTTAAAAAAAGAAACCTCTTCATGGAAAGAAAAATAAAATAGAAGACAAACCTTTTACCTGCCACTGAAAATAGTAGCTATTTTACACCAGCTCAAAGTACAAATTGGCTAAGTTCTCTTTTTTGTTGTTAAAAGCAAACTATTCCTCTGCGTACTCGTGTACTTGAGAAACTTATATGGATCCATCAAAAATTAAAATGAGCTCTACAGAAGGTACAACAATAAGACTGAAGAATCAAACAGTGAACGCTGCATTGATAGAAGAAATTCAAGTTCCTATTAAATTTCATTGGACTTCACCACCATGGCAAGAATTAATCTTAAATGATAACACTACTATTACATACTATTACAATGCCCAGCTTATTTCAACAGTTTCACATGTTCACATGTTTTTAGAGAAAAGCAGATGTTATTGATAATCCTGTGAATGTTCTGTATTTTTGTGTATCCTTGTGTGTTTATATGCCATAAATCAGACACATTAACAGTAGTACTTGCTTTGTGTTTCACCAGTTTACTGCAACATGATTATGCCAAGGTGGACTTCTCAAAAAGTCTGACCTTCTTCTATTCTTTTAGCATGTGTTGTTAATTGCAGCAAATTAAGTGATTTCTTCAACGGCTGTTCAAGACCAACATCAGGACAGTTCAAAGGAAAAATCGAACACAGAAATACATCACTTCCTTCAGTCTCCTACTTGCAGTGGACACTTAAAATATTTCTGTATAGAAAAGGGATGTAACCTAAATAGTGTTCTGCTGGGAAAAAGGTAGAAATAGACTACAGTCTAGCTTCTCCACAGACAGCTTTTTTTTTAGGCTGAAATAAAGCAGAAGCATGAGCTGAGAGTAAGTACAGCTTCCCTTTAAGAACAGGTCACAGGGGAGCAATATGCTCTGGGACACCAACAAATAACAGTCTACACTGGAAATCACAGACTTGACAAAGTGCTCCCAGCCAAAAAAGGCATCACTGTTCCAAAACATCACTGATCTCTGCACAAGTAAGCACAAAGGAGAGAACAGTGGAAGACTCAATTTCCAAATCAGCAGTGTTCTAGGGAAGCCTAGAAAAAAATGTGACCTTGTAACGTCCCCCAGACAGGCACCATGAACATAGTGATGCAAATTTCAGGTCAGTACTGGCTTTTTAGCTGAATATCTTCTGTGATTCCTAAATTGCCAAGCCTCAAAATAAATATATTTATGTAGTCTCATCCATAAAGCCAACAAATCAATGTACTTGGTTTTACCGTGTCGTTTGAAGACTCCCTTGACAAATGCACTAACCTTTTTTTATTTTCCTCCACCTATGGACTGCAATAAATCAGCGCTCATTTAATCCTTACTTCACCGTTAATTCACCTATGTGGCATAGCAAGTGCCTAAATCTGAGGTATGCATACTAAGACTTGGGTATCTTGAATATGACTGAAATGTCAAATGAACTTTTCTATATAAAGCCAAATTACAAAGTTATTATTTTATTGATGCTGTTGAGCTTCCATAATACCCTGCAAATTATTTCCCATTCTGTCTTAATCAGATACATTATTCCCACAAAACACATTTATCTCGAATCTTCCATACAGATCCACTTTCTTCAGATTTCCTATGTAGGTCTCCACATGGTCTAGGAGTCACAAAAGCAGAGAAAAATATAATAAGCTTAAAAGCCTCGAACAATTAATAATCCTTTTGACAGTGCTGGATTCGCAGAGGTTAGTGCTCAAAAGCAGTTTAAAATTATTTACTAAATAAAGCTGAATTATTGCTTGCTGCAGACTGAAAGCATGCAGTACAACACTGACCATGACTTAGTGGTGCCGTGGCACTTTGACAGCGAGCACCACTGAATGTGTCATAGCCTGAGATGTCTCAGAACTTCAGTTATCATCACGTCATAAAGATGCCCTCAGCACACAAAACATGGAAAGACCAATTGCTGTAATTTGAACTATACAGTCAAAAGTATTTGTATGTTACCATACATGAGTCATTTATTTACTAATTGTTTACCATCATTTCCTAAAGTTCCTTGTGTGAACGTGAAGGAGATTACTGTGCTGTGTCAGCATATCCAGAAAGATTGCATCACCATCTGGAAATGCATCAGCATTTTTCATCCCTCAAACCAACTCAAAAAATGTGAATTTTTAAACCCCAGCATTTGTGTTTTGAATGCTTGTGTTTCTTGCTTTCTGACAGCTTGCAATGGAAACTGAGATTTTCAAGGGGTCTTTTTCTCTATTCCTATGGAAAAGCCATTATTTATATGAAAGGACTTACTCTATATCCCTTTGTTAGGAAAATTAAATCCCTAGGTCTCATATTTATATGTGAGAAACTCCTTCCACAGGAGATCCTGAGAAGAAGGATAATAAATACTCCTATATTTGTTTTTAAATGCCAGTGAGGCTGCATCTACTAGTCTCACCAATCCTCATTGTTGTGTTCATCTTCTGTTTTTGTCTCCTGAATACAGTGTTTTCCAGACTAAAGCCTTCCACTTTATTTTTTTTTCACGACATAATTCTGCTACCACTTGCATCGCTGATGCTAAGGGGTCCCTCACTTAGCCGTCTGAATCAAAACTGACTTTGCTGACTGAGGCAGCAGCAGCACTTCAGGCAAAGGCCCAGAGGATGTGGTCCTCTCTGCTATTATGTAAGGAGGGACTAAAATTATGATGAGGTAAGCTCCCTTGCATTTGCAAAGCTATACCCTACTTGCTAACAAGTAGGCTGTGGTTTGCAGTGTCACTAGGTGTCTTTCTTGCTTTCAGAGCCTTTCACTTCTAAATAACCTATTCTACCCTACGAAACTGAAGCTACTTAAGAAAGAGAAGCAGACAATCAGTAAAACCCTGGCTTAAAAAATGCTTGAAAATGCTAACTGAAACTTCTGTTCCCCAATCAAATGCTTATAAGGACTTTCTGTCTACATCCTCTACTTTGCATGGATAATGTTGCAGTCTATCAACACCACAAAAATTTTGTGAGAACATGTAGTTCTCTGCAAAAATTGCTCCTTTCTATAGCTGCTGTTAAAGTATTACTCCTGTATCCCATGTTTACTTGTGTCCATTGGACAAAGCAGCCAGTGGCCTCAACAGTAAAAAGTAGAAACATTGCATTTGGAACTTACTGGTGAGGATCACAGGGGAAAATAAGTGAGAGAGGACTGTCCTGCAAGATACAAAGCCACATATATCTACTTATAATTCATGTAATCATATGGAGAATACTTATCCCCAGGCACGTATCTCTGCTTTAAATACATCACAAGTCCAGCTGAGCTTTAACTGTTCTTCAATTACTGTTTACTAAAGAAGATGCCGTAACACTCTCAGTTTGACTTCTCTCTTAACCTCAGAATCACAGACAGCTGTTCTCACTACCACCACAGTAGCTAGCATCATCACTGGATATATTATTTCATGTCCTCTATAAAATTTTTAAGTATTTCTGCTTTGAATATTCTTCAACACATTAGAAGTAACTCAAGGAAGAACCTCTTACTTGAGAACACAAGTTCAAAGAAAACCACTGGGCAGAACTTGAAGTGCAAAAATAATCTGTTTTCTTTCCCAAAATATGTAGAACAAAATTCTGCAATATATTACAGTGAAGTAATAATAAATACTAGGATTTTAAGAGCTTAAAAATCTCCTCGCATCTTCTGTAGTTGGACAGAATTAAGCTACAGAAGTTACCTAAACAAAAATGTTTGATATGTTATGTATAAATACCTGTTTTCTTGAATGTACTAAAAATCTGTCTTTTAGCATTAAATGCAAACCTTCAGCCTAGCTGAAAAATTTGAAAGCCTAGCTGAATAGTTCAAGAAGCAGGTCATTTTCATCACCTGCACAGTGCATGAAGACCAGATCCTGCATCCTTTAACAATCTGGAAATCTGAGTTCATCTCCAAGACATACATAGACACTGTAACCCCAGGCTGCCTTCTGTAGCTTGGACTATCCCTCAAGCTAGCCTTAACTCAGCTTTACACTGGTCAGCATGAGTGACACTATATGACCACCCTCCTGTCCTTCCTTTCCAATACCCACCACTTAAAGCAGATTTACCCAGCATGTTTGCCTCGACACAACTAAGTATTTACTTCTAGTCTCCAGCCCTCTGCCAAAAGAAAGTGTTTGCACAGAAGCAGCAAAGCAATTTTTTTTTTCTATAGTTTTAATTGTACAGGTTTCATAGTGGCTTTAATCACAATGGTATTGTTAATACTGCAATCACAGGTATTTCCCAGGGTCATATACTGATATTGCCCCATTAGTACAGTGATTCTTGTTTAGCTAGAGCCTTCCTTTCCCACTGCCACCAAACAACACCCTGGAAGCAGAGTCTCTGACATGAAGAGCTCATTCTGCTAGATTCATCTGGACCTGACTCCCTCTACACAGTACAGAAAAACAGAGTTGCAATCCTGCAGCTTTTTATAAAACTAGTCCACTGGGGTCAAGATATCACTCGGCGCAGGTGAGTCATCTCTGCAGTTCTGTATTTGGGAAAACAATTCACAATGCAGAACTGCAGGAGGTGAGGTTTAAAGCAAACTTTATAGGGGACTCAAGAATAATTTTATTGACAGTTTCAAGGATCGGGTTAAGAAGTTTCATGCTCTACTGTTGTGAACATACATAGTTTAAAATATATTATGCGATAGAGAGGATATGTAGACTTAATTAAAGCACCCATTATTTTAACACCGTCTCTCGCAGTAACCTTCTGGACAAAATGTCCAGCACACAGCTAGACAAATCCATAATATGCTGGTGAGCAACTGGCTGATGGGTCAGGCTCAGAGAGTTATAGTAAATGTGGTCACATCAGGCTGGCGGCCAGTCACCCAGGGCTCAATTTTAGGGCCAGTGCTCTTTAATGTTTTTACAGATTATTTGGACACAGTAATCAAATACATTAAATGTTAGAACTCTCTCAAGGGCAGAGAGATCTTACAGAGAGATCTGCATAGATGAGAGTTGGGCAATCACCAATCATACAAAATTTAACAACACCAAGGGCAAGGTTCTTCATTTGGGACAAAGTAACCATGGTTATACATACAAACTGCAGAAGAGAGGCTGGAGAGCAGCCCTGCGAAAAGAGATGTGGGGGCTTGGGCTGTGTGAATACAAGTCAACAGTGTGCCCTGGCAGCCAAATGAGCCAACCATGTCCTGAGGTACATCAAGCACAGCATTGCTGGCTGGTCACAGGAGGCGATTGTTCCACTGTACACTGCACTGGTGTGGCGCCACCTCACATACTGTATCCAGGTTTGGGCACCTCAGTGTACAAAAGACATCAGACTATGTCCAGAAGAGGGCAACCCAGATAGTGAAAGGTCTCCAGAGCAAGACTTAGATGGAGCAGCTGAGGTCACTTGTTGGGAAAAGTATTAATCCAACATCAACAACAGAATGAAAAGGCCATATACATTTGCTCTGTGGTGGAAATCACTTTATTGATTTTGAAATTTCTGAGGTTTTATTACTCTGAAATACTGCAATTTTATTTAGTATTTTCCTAAAAGCTCCAGAACTTGGATGCAAATTATTACTTGAAAATGTCTGCTTCATGGACTTTGAAAGTAAGCATTTGGCCCCTGCACTTGTTGGAAGGTTTGGAAACATGAACATCCAATGCTTCAAGTAAAAAAAAATCCAAAACTAGTCTGGAAGTACTTTTTAAAAACTTATACTTTTAATCCAGCCTCTCATGAGCCCATCTCATGATTTTCAAATGTTCACAGCTGACTATGCTATATATCAAAACAAGTACTGCTTGTCTCATTAAACTAACATAATTTGCAACTTGAATATGCAACATAAAACATTAATCACCACTTCAGAAGCCACTTTCATCACTTAATTTGTAATAGGATAATGTTCTGCCTTAAGACTGCTTATGAATGTTTTTTCTGCTAAATTCACATTTTGCCCTTTTGTTTGTGTTTGCAGCAGACACACATACAACAGAAGCATCATTTTTAGATAGTTTGCACTGGTCAGATGGTAGCAGTAGCTTGTCATTTTCTCTGACCTACCACTTCATTCTAAAGTCTGCCCAAAGAGGTACCTCGGAGACATACACAAAAGCACGTATCTCCTTTGCCTGAGTATAGTCTGCACATTCTCATGGCATAATCATATACAGATCTGTGAATAGGGGATGCATTGCAGTAATTTCACTGCTAGTTCCACAAGGACAAGTAAAGCAGAGGAACATGAAATGAAAAAGGCTTGTGTGTCTACAGGGAGACTCTAATTGGATTCAAGAATTTTAAATCCACCTCCAAATGCAGAGAAGCAGAGAGTGACTCACAGGCCTTCCCACAGAGCATACGGAGGTGAATTTAGCAGGGAAGATGAGGGGTACGTGGGCAGAACCACTACTAAAACAAACACTTTTGTAGCGTAAAGAAGCAAATACAAGTAATGTACTTAATATGGCTCCTAAGAGCTTCATAGGTCCTGAGAGCGGTCCAGGACCAGAACAGAGGATGAGTAATTGCCACATACAGCATCACCCCAAGAGCAGCAAACTGCCAAGGCATCTGAAAGTAGGCAAAGCTGGGCTAGTCTCAGTGGCACAGCTACTTTTCATGATGCCACTGAAGCAACCAAGCTGTAAAATTCTGCATACTAAGTTAGTGTTGTGTACACTTGGGAAGTGTCTGGTAAAGTGTGTCATGAAAGTGTCTGTCACACTCTGGTTTTGTCTGGTTTTGTCCTCACAGGAGCAAGGACATAAGAGGACTGCATACATATGTAGAATGCCATTGGGATACACAGAATCACACACAGAACCACAGAATGATATGGGGTTAGAAGGGATCTCTGGAGATCACCCAGTCCAACCCTCTGCCAGAGCACCTATCCTTAAAGTTATTTGCAGGATCAGCTATTGCAGTCTGAGGGCAAAACAATCTCTGTGTTGTTTCCTAGACGCACACTCTCCTGGACCTATGCAGGGTCCCTTGAACCCTCCACTGAAAAAATACAACACAGGTTATTCAGGCTGAGGTCTACTGTTTGGAAAATTCTTTGCAAGTGATTAGTTCATATTAAAGAAACGTGATCATGTGCAATCTGCTTAGCAGTGCCATTAAGTCTTATGTGCAGAAAACCATAATAACGGTAGAAAACACAAGTAAACAGAAGGAACAGAGCTCTCATGAAGGCTGGTTGCATAAGTACAGATAAGCAACCCTTCTGCAGCACGGCAGAAAAGTACATCACAAAGCTGACATCTGATTTAGAAAGATTTAAAGGAAAAAAAAATCTATACACTTCACAGGAATGGATTCTGTAATAGAACAGGCTTTCTGAAAACTTCTAAGATACACGCAGCCTTGAAAATTTTGACATCCACATGTCCCTACCAAGCAAGACTGCAGAATCACAATGACACTATACAATCAGAAGGTCATATAGTAAGATATATAGTAAAACAGTGTATTTGCTTCAGTTACTTCTATACACTGTATCATCTCATTACAGGAATACAAATGTCCCATCTCAAAAAGAAAAGGAATTAGAGCATCGTTAATGCTTTTTTCACCCTTTCATCAACACGTTCAGGCTTCAATGCACATTGAGCTCTGGGAGACAATGTCATCATAAGCAAATACAGGCTAAACCAAACACAAAATACCTAACTGATTCATGGAAAGTATTAGATAACTGTATATTTTATTAGCATGACCATGCCAGTCTATTCTCATGTCTCAATGAAAGCATAAAAGCCACACAATTAAAACTTAATAAAATCTGTCATATCTGCACAGTTATAAAAGATAACACATCAAGAAAACAGCACAGCTCTAACACAATTCAGGGAACTGGCAGTAGAAGTGTCTTGTTTTAATCCTTTTGGGGCAGTGTAGCAAACTGTTACTGCGTTTTAATTTGTTTTCCCTTTAATTTCTGTAGTGTTGAATGCTGATGGTGTGTTAAAACAGAAGAAAAAGTAATGATTGTTTTGCCTCCTGAATTTCAGCTTTTTTTGTGTTCTCAAAATTATTTGTAGGATACCACTTAGACCTTGGAAGCATCAAAAGTTCTGGCATTAAAAATCATTTTATCTTCTTCAAATTTGTAACATAATTCATGACCAAAAAATAAAAGGGTCCCAAAAATTGAACGATCAAAACACCACAATACTAATTTTATTCAAATTGCTCTCTCAGCAGTGATCTTTCAAAGCTTTTGAAACCCACAACTCCAGCTCTAGGTACAATCTAGTCACGATTGGGGACAATGGTTCAAATTGCACAGACTGGCACTGCTTCACCTAAGTATAAGCAATAGGACTTCTGAGCTTGAAATGCTACAGCCAGCACAGATATAGAAGAAATATTCTATTGTCTTCCCACAAGTCCATTTCTGCAAGTGGTCACAGTCCTCCTGATAGTGCAGGGCAAGATGGGCATAAAAGGTTACATACCAAGGAATGATTTCTTCCTTTCTTTGTTACAAAGACTGTAAATCACAGCCTGACTACCTAGGGCTTCTTCAAGCCCCACACTCAGGGGTGCTCTGAGGCATCTCCCACAAAAACAGACTTGCGTGTTAGCTCACATGTCGCTTTTGCATGGATAAAATAGAAGACACCCTGAAGTGCTCTTTTTCTCTGTTCTTAAACCTGACAGTTATATTTGTACAACTCAGGGACAAGTCTGCTCCACCTGTACATCCAGCAAGTTAAGAAAGTCCACAAAGTAAAGTAAATTCAAGGAGTATCCCTGTGGAAAAATCTTTACCCTCCATGTCTTAGGCAAATCTATTATTAAATAGGAGGTACACAAATCTGTTTAACGAGGAAATGGATCTCACCACATAAAAAACTATAAATTCTTTGACAGATTAAAGAATTACTCATGAGAAGCGATGTTTATAGCAACTTGTCAAGCTTTTGTAAGACCTTTGGGAAAATGTAGCCAGGCTGCCCAAATTTTAAAATTATGATGAATTACCATCAACTCAATGCAGCAAATTTACCTCTCCAAATAAACTCTCTTCATCTAAATCTTCAACTCTACAAAGAAATTAAATATAAGGATTAAAAATAACCTAAAAGTACATGATGTCTCCATCTTTCTCCTACAACACACAAAGCTGTAGTGCAAATGAAGGATGGGAAGTGTTCTGGTTTGAGGTGAGGGACTAAGGAGGGGTTGGGCCAACCTGCAGTGCGGAGTGGTTGAGGTTGCAGAAAAAGCCCCCAGGATTGCATAGGCGACCAGCAGTCAGAGCGCACCAGGTTGCTGCGGTGGGGGAAAGCATCTGTTGTTTGTTTCAGTGGGCAATAAGGCCCAAACCACAACAGGAAGGTAATTAAAACTTATGCCATGTGGGTCTGATGAAGTTCACTGCTTGACTGGAAGTATCTGGAAAGATTAAGTGCCAAGAGGCATCACGTTCTTGACTCTTTAGAGGAATGCAGAGTCCAGGGACTTCCTATACTCACCTAAGATGTGCCAGTTCATACAAGAAGCTTTGCCTATTGCGTTTATTTAGCCCTTCTGAATACTCGATCAAAAGTATTGCAAAATCTCAGCTGGCATCTCATGGAGAAATAGTAGCCTATCTCTGGCTGAAAAGCATAGTTGCAAAACATATTTCAAATTACTGATAAGACAGGTATGGCAGTACCATTAGTCGCCAGCACCCTCCACTTGGGCAAGTTAGCAAGTCAGTAACTACACAGCACACCTCTGCAGCAAGAGCAGCGTAAGGCAAGATCATATGCAATTCTACTCACTGGGCTCTGGCTGCATGACAGCAAAGGCTCCATCAGAGATAAACAAGGAGATATGTAACAGCAATACAAACCAGTGTAAGCAGACATTTGCCTTCTGGGCCACATTTACAATAGCCATCCTTCTTGGCATACCAAGAGAACAAGAATTCACAGACTTTCCTCACTCCCTGTTTTTTCAGGGTCACAGGGAGAGAAATTCAGAGCAAAGCTTGCACTGCCAGTGGGGATCCATTAGTTACTAGGAATATCTATGGCCCAGCTTTTATCTGGATGTACAGAAAAGGAGTGGTGAATGATCCTTCACTTATGCCAACTCTGGCAGATACCAGAGCTCACAACAGAGTGCAGAATTGGTTCCTCACCAGCCTCCTAGATTTCACAGAATCAGAATGAGAGGGGTTGGAAGGGTCATCTGGAGATTATCCAGTCAAACATCCTGCCAAAGCAGGTCCACCTCAGGGATGGCATCCAAGTGGGTTTTTAATGTCTCCAGAGTCAGAGACTCCACTGTCTCTCTGGTCAGCCTGTTTCAGTGCTCTGCCACCTCAAAGTAAAGAAGTTCTTCCTCATGTGTAGACGGAACTTCCTATGTTCAAGTTTGTGCCCATTACCTGTTGCCACATCACTGGGCACCACTGAAAAAAGTCTGGGCTCATCCTCCTGACACCCATCCTTTAAGTATTTATACTCATTGACCAGATCCCCCCTCATCCTTCTCTTGTCCAGACTAAAAAGACCCAAGTTCTTCAGCCGTTTCTCATAAAAGAGATGTTCTAGGCTCCTAATCATGTTTGTAGTCCTTTGCTGTACCCCCTCTGATAGTTCCCTGTCCTTCTTGAACCGGACAGCCCACAAATGGACATAGTACTCCTGATGTGGCCCCACCAGGGCAGAGTAGATTTTCCCAGATCAAAACCTTAGAGATCTGAATGATCAGTGCTGGCATGTGTACCTCAGATCTGCTGAAGAAAATACACTCCTCAAAGGCAAGACAACAGTGTTACTGAGAGCATGAGAGATCATGGTAAGACACACTGCTTTTCAGCAGTCACATAATGGCCACTTAGTATTTCACAGCTCTGTAACAGTCCCCATGTAGGTTTGTGCCTCATAAGATACAATCCAGTTCTTTAAAATTGTACTCATGGTAAAGAAACTTGCTCTCCCAAACCTGTTCACTATTACACCATTCCTTAAAATACAGCCCTCACTGTCTATAAATCTATATGATTTCTTTTCCCTGTCGATGATGTTACTTACCTACCTACACCCTTGCTTGCAAAGGAAGTTAGTAGTAGCCAAGCAATTTACTAAATTTAAAACTCAAGTCAATCCATCAGCTCAACCGAGAGTTTTTCAGAGCTGTGTGAAAACAAGACTTTAAATATTCACATGACATAGAAAAGTCCTGGACTTCCCACAGTTTTCACAGGAATTTGGCTTGTGAATATATTTTAAGTAGAGCAAATAAATTGAAAAGATAAAATGCTTAGCAACTACTAAGTACCTTTTCCAGATTCCAGGTGCACTAGCATTTCAGTGCAAATCTGGAATTAACTTTCTAAAATAAATGTCATGGTCATCCCCACTTATTTCACTGTGATTTACACTGCAGAAGAGTCTTGTAGCATGTGAGTTGGATTCCTTTTGGATGAAAATGAAGCAGAAATTTCTCTCCAAAAGCTCGCTTGACGTGTTTCAACCACTAGTGGGCATTCAGTCCACAGAATCAGACTACAGCTGGTCCAAAATCAAATTATAAATAAATCATAAGCCTCCACTGGGAGACGCTGCATCCTCTACAGTGACTGTTTTGTTGTACAGATCCATGGCTTTTGCACTGTGCAACTTTCCAACACAGACGTAGCCTCAGAAGTTCAGGTTAGCTGTAAGAACGCAACCTGAAATAAAGCAAGAGGAAGGGGCACAAGCATGCACCTGTCAAAGACCTGGCACACGTTTTAAACTGGAACAACTCCCAGAGGAGGCAAGTTCTAAGGAGACAAAATGGCTGAGAAGAATTATTGCTAGTTTCTTGCAATGGCTGTGATCTGTCTCCTGCTATGTCTTGTTTTATAATCATACTATTATAAGAAAATATTAGCTTTTACCCTTGAAAGAACAGAAAATTTCAACCCTGAAGTCAACACAATTCAGAAAAGAAGAAAAGGGAGACAACATCATTAATTTTTAAAACAGCTTGACTCTGTAATGTTTTCTTAATGTTTGGTATTATGTGCTGCAAAAACACTTCATTTAAAAAATAATTTTAAAAAAAAAAAAGCTTTGTTCAAAATTAAATCTGAACACTTAAAATAAATAAGCAAAACACCCCAAAACAGCAGAATTTAGTCTGCAGAAATGTTTCTTGCTGCCCAATAAAGGCATATAGCATGTACATTATTGAATGTCTCCTGTTAATAACCAGGTCACCTCTGTTACACATCTGTCAAGTCTCAGTAGAAGACAAAATTCTGTGAAATTTTTTGGAAGTCTTGGTTGTGTCTTGCTTGCTTGTAACACCTTTAATAATACAAGAATACATTCTTGTTTTTTGAACAGATTTAGATATTATGCTTAAGAATTAAGAGCCATACGTCACTGTTTCATAATGTAGAGTATGCCATGTTAATGACAGATAGTACCCTGGTTGTTTAAGAATAAATAACGCATCAGAACAAGCACAAACCTTTCCAGCCTTCAAATCAAATACATTATTTCACTAGAGACAAAGAGTCACAATCATAGTCACAATGAATTAATTTCTTAAGTCCTTCTTCATCCTTGGTGACACCAAGATGGTGAAGAGGTCCACAAATCCTGCCAGAAATTCCTCAGATGTCAAAAGATGGCACAGAAAAAGAGAGAAAAGTTGCTTTTTCCTCCCTTCTGGTCACTTTGCAGCAGAAACACAGTAAGAGGAACTGTTGCAAAAGAGTACACTGCAGGGTTTTCCCTGTTGGCACAGACTGGGAGGAGTTGCGGCAGGAAACAAAGTTGCTGTAACTATGCTTTGATCTCTGTTTTAATTCTTGCCCCCTGCTCCCCCCAGCCTCCACCAGCCCCATGCCCCCTGCAGTCCCTGGAAGGTAGTCAGGGAGGGTATCTAGCATAGGATAGGACTGAGTTCCTACATCTTTCCCTCAGGGCTTCCCCATAATTTAGCATAGGGCATGCATAAATAGCTATTACTTCCTTCTTCAATGTTACATACAGGAGGCAAGCAAAATGTACCTCCAAGACAAGCAAAAATGGGGCAACAACATCTCCAAGGATTCTCAGCTCTCACCTGGGAATACTAAGGAGCAAGTTGGCATTAGCGCATCCATGCTTATTCACACCACAAAGTTTCAACATTGCTTATCTAAAATGTATAACCACAAACCGAGACACTTTCAAGAGCAATAGGGAAGGCTGTAAAATGGAATACGGACACCCAAAAGAGCTGCTGACTTCTGACAGTGAATACAGTCACAGTGTGCTGTCCTACCATGACTACTTGCATGATGTTGCACTATAGAAAAAAAACCCAGAAAACCAAAACCAAAACAGTAAAGAGTCATAATCTTCCCCACATGCTTTTCTATTAATCACTCTATGTAGTGCTAACAAAATTCCCAGCATGTGAAGTGAATACCTGGTCCCACTCTCCCTTCTTGCTGCTGACTCTCGCTCCTTCACATGCTCTCAAAACCCCTAAGGTTCAAGCATGTTTCATTTCTAGCTCAGCTGTCCACAGAATTGTTACTCATACTCCTGACCTGGTCTTCAGTCTTTAACAAAAAGCTCATCCGATATCCACAGCTTCTCCTCCAGATGCTTAATTTACCTTCCCAAATTTAATTTTATTGCAAGAAAATTAATATAGCATTTAAAGGAAATGCAATTCCCAGTGATAATATTTTACAAAGGTTTGGAAGAATTAACAGTGGGAAATCGGGGGGAAAAAAGAAAGTCTACAGCAGTGAATCTGTTGAAGTTCTTGTAGATGAAGACATTTCCCTGGGCACAAGTGCAGTTAATCTGCAAACACAAATGAGAAAAATGTGGAACTAGAATAGTGTGTTTTATTGCAGCTTCATTAAATTTTCAAATCTCTCTTGCTCCAATGTGCTGTGCAAGAAGAGAGAGAAAAAGTACTTCACAGCATGCAAGTGAATAGGATCTAACAGTGCCATGTCTGCATGTGTCTAGATTATCTTCCAAATCTGCTTGGGAAGACTGCCCTGCTTTTTATTAAAGTTGCTAGAAATCCCATATAGCTGATTTGAATGTACAATTTGGAAAGTGGTCTTGTTCTCAAGATGAGGGGACTAAATCAGCAATTACCTTACCAGAGCCAAAATTACTGCAACATGAGAATAAGGCTAGCCCTTGGACATCACTGAATTTTCTCCTACAATTTGGCAGGTATTTTCAAATTTAAGTCCATCCATATTCTATTTGTTTTTATCTTGGTAACTTATTTTATTCTTAAAATGGGTTCTGCAGCAGTACCAGTAGGCCCCAGTCAGAAACTCAACCCAAGCATGCTCGGCTGCTTTCTTGGACAATATAACTTGTACGTGCATCAAGAAACATAACAGCCAAAATCCCAGCTCCTGAAGGCTTTCTAGATCTTAAGCACCAAAATAAACATATGCCCAGAGGTTAACATTGATATGGGGAAGGAGGATATATAAGATAAGCACTGAGGAGCAGAGTAGAGGATAGCTCCTCTTCTAAAGATATACTAAACACTTTTAACTGCACTAATATTTTCTCACATTAAGAGAGTTTTTCCCCTATATCAGAATTATGGCGAAGCAAGACAAACTGTGACAATCTTGCTTACAGTCATGAAAAGCCATACATCCATATAGCTAGTAAATCTTTTACTGCATTTTGCCTTTGTAACCTGGTCAGGTACTTTTAACCCCTGACAGCACCTCAGGCCCCAGCACAGATGTCACAGCACTGCAGAGAGCCCTGGGATTACACTATCACGGAGCTCAGCATCTGAGCAGGACAGTTTTCAACACCACTGAACTGTCTGCATGAGTCAAAAATTTGTAGCAGGCACCTTGCTGATCAAAACGTAGCAGAACCTTTGGCAGTCAGTCCCAGGGAAACTTTCCATCTGCAAAACATCAAGACTCTGTCAGCCAGCCCAGGACTCAAACTATCCCCAGGGGAGGAATGAGCACCTGAGTCACAGAGACCCTATTTTTCCAGTGACTGTCCAGCAGTTTTGTTAAAAGACTATTCCCAAACTAGGGTAGTGGTGGTGTCTTTCCTTTTCCTTATTCTTTCTCTCAGTGAGACAGGAAATCTGCAACAGATAGGATCTTCATCTCAGAAACAATGCTGACTTTTCCCCTCTTCAGTCATATTTGATTCCACTTACATTGAGGGACACCATTAAATCCACACTGACCTCTTTGACCCTCTGGTGTTATTTAGCCTGTATGTGTTTTGGAAATACCGTTCATCCTTCCTCCTGGGATGGAACAATGCACAGTATTACAGCACTCAGATCAGGAACTAAGGATCCTGGATAGAGTAGGTTAATGAAGCAGGAAATAGCAAGTGCTGACTTCATGCATCAATGCCTGCCATTTTGTCTGCCTTGACTCAAGAGTTATCCATACATATTGGAGCACAGTGTTTGTGTGTGATCAGTTTTCAAAGATTGCTCTTGAGGACCACCCTACTCTTTTATCCTCAATACCTTTCAGATATCATACTCCCACCCATCTTTACAGTTTAATAAATCTCACAATACTCCCCATAGAATACCAAAAGCTCTACAGTTTATTTCAAGCCTTACAGGTTTTGGTCATCAAAATGCAGCCATTCTGAAATGTGTCAATCCAGACCTTTTAGGAGGTGCCATCTGTGAAAATTACGGGCCCCAAACCACCCTGATTTAAACTATTTTGAATTGCAACAATGCCAGAGTCTTCCTCTCCTCCAGAAACTCACATTTTACCTGTCTAGACTTAGGACAGGTCAGTTGTATGGCATATTATGCCTATTGCAACAGTCATATTCATATCTGACAGTCGTGGATTTGCCTCATGTATTGATTGCATTTAAGCACTTTTGTGGAAAAGGAAGATTTCCCTGCCAGCCACCGAGCAATATGGTTATATTTTAAAAACCAAATCTAAACCATAAAAAACAGATGTACCACAAGATCCAGCCATCCTTCCTGAAAGAAAAACTTCCATTTGTTAATGCTCATGGAAAGCTCCTTGGATGATGGAGTCTAATCAGTAAATCATGTGAATGTGTGGTTATTCTGCATGTCAAGGCACACTTCCATATTCAAATAGAAAAAATTGCACGTTATTGAACCTTCCTCATGTCTCAGCTCTGTTTTAAATACACAATAGTGCACAATAGTAGAAAGTAAAATCAAATTCCATTCATTACTGGCCAACGCAAGGAAAGGGACAAAGCAACCAATTGAAAACTCAGTTAGGACCTGCTCCTAACTACTAAAACCTCCTTTCACTTCAACTGGAGCAACACCTGGGTTTAACTAACTGTTTCAATACCAAAGATAGCATTCCTAGAGAAACACAAATTCAATTGGTAAATTAGTTAGAAAAATACACTAACTAGTCATTTGTAATGCCTTGGCCAGTTCTGTGCAAACACTCTAATTGAAATGGAAGGATGGGTCTTAGTCTGCTGTCCTCAGATTCCCTTCCAAATAAAATCTATTCAGTTGAAAAACTCTCCTACTGGCAAAAAGAAATCCATCCATTGTAGAGTTATACTTGTAAAATTGCAGCAACTGAAATTCAGTCCTTAGATTACGATGCTATAACTTTTCAAGACAGACAAGCTCTAAGTGACTCATCTGGAAAGACAAACACTATTTTTGACATTTATACCTTATGAATTATTAACTCATTTGCTGCATCTAGATAGATTTTGCTTGAAAAGGAATTTTTGGCATATACCTTAAAGACTAAAAATTGTACAGACTGGAAAAGAACTCTGCAAAAATATTTAATTGGCTAGCACTGCTTAAAAAAGGAAGTCCGATTAGTCTACTGAAGGTCATATTTCAGCACAATTTTCTTACTAGGGAAAAAAACCCAAACCTTCTTCTCTTTCGGAACACATGCTGTTATCACTCTCTTCTGTTGTGGCAGCACTCTTCCCCACAGAAGCAGAACAGAAGTGATGTGCAGTGCTCAACTATACTTCAAAATGGAAAATAAATTGAGTCCTCAGTGTTACTGCACAACAGTAATGGACTTTCTTAACACAATGGTGAAAAAAGCACCCTATTTCAAAAAGTTTACGTAATCTGTTTTCACATTTAAAGACCTTTTGCAGCCAGTAAGGATTGGAATTAAGGCAATAAAAAATATAAATAAATAAAACAAAAAATTATTAAAAAGAAAAATCAAACTGAAATCCACAAAAAGATGAATAAGGCAGAGGAGAATGTAAACATTTTAATACTGTAAAGTGCTTCTCTGCTATCAGAGTAGGGGGGAAAAGGCCGGAGGAAGTCAACATTCTTCTCTGTTTTAGAACTTCTGCTTACAAAGGATTCTGTATAGTATCCCCATTTGACAAACCCAACGGATGTAAGACCAACACACAGCCCAATGGAAATTACATCAATATGATAACTGATGCTTTGTTGACAATGAAGCTAGCTAGTGGCACGTATCTGTTCTGAAATACATATAGATTCACTTCACCAGCCCTCCTTTGGTAACAGGCCCATTACTGGAACCAGTGGCTGAACTTTCGGTGTTTCAGGAGGCCTTCTGGTATCACACCAAGCCAGCTTTACAGACTGCCACTAGCAAGATTACACTGCTGCTGCCTCAGCAACATGTTTGCTGGGACCATATACCACCCCTCCTTTGGTGAGAGAACAGTGATGGAGAAAGAAGGTGAGAGTAAACTACTGCCTCCCAGCATGACCTATGCAATGCTGCAAGAACTACTTAAGCCCAATTTCAGCCTATATAATATGAAACTGTTTTTAAACATTATTTAGTTATACAGATATGTTCTCCATCATGGGCACAAGTGTATGATCAGTATTATACCAATTACAACCACATATCCATGGATCGTTCTGTCCAGGTCTCCCACAATGATTTCCATCCACAGGCAAATTGAAATTATGCTGAACTTCAAGCAGCAAGCCATGGGCCTGCTTCATCAGCACAGTTCCCACCAAATGCTGTCTATTCACAATTTCTCTTCAGATGTACTCACAAAATGGCAACAGCTCCTTGTGGCCTGCAAAGCAGAATTTCTACTCCTTCCCTCCTGTTGAATATTTAAAAGACAAAGACTTCACTGGTATGCTACTAGGTCATGACAGTCAGTATTCAAGCTCCTCGACCCTTTGTCCTCCAGAACAAATGTGTAACAGCACCCCAGCTCCTCCATTACATTTGCACTTGACAGCTGCAAAAAAACCCACAGATTCTTCTTCACAGTAACCTCTGCAAAATCTGTCTTGGTTAAACCTGTTTACGCTGCTTCAGCACTTTTATAAAGCATGCTATCAATCAGTATGCTAATCACGAGGGCACATTTAAATCTTAAAGATATGGTGTTGCATGAATGACCAAGAGCAGCCAGTTCTTCCTTGTTGTGTTTAATACTCCCAGTGAAGATGAAAGTCAAGATATAAAACAAAAATCCAAGGCAGGTTGTATTTTGAGCACAGCATCCACAGATGTTCTTTGCCTCCACAGATGACTGGGGCAAAAATTGCAGATGGGTGTTAATCAGTGCTCCAGCTTTATATACACATACATACACATGTAAAAATGGAAACAGCGTATATCAGGTGAAGAGATACTGCAGTGACAGATGCTTGAGAAATCCCACTCAAAACCCAAGCCATTATCTTTTTCGGACACAAAGCAGCAGTTCTTTCAGTTAGATTTAGAAACAGGGTTAGAAACTGGAGCAGACTGTTTAAACCATCAACAATTCAGAAAGGTTACACAGTATCCAACTCAGGATTAAGGTCAATTTTTCACCCTTTCAATTATGTAATATCAATAAAAGGACACATGGGAACGGTGCCAAATGTGAATACTGTATCTGGTAATCAAACTAGAGTGCACAAACAGAAGGAATTTCCCTACCTGCTGTAGAAATAATCTCCTCCACAGCTAAGTATTTTTTTCTAAAAATAGTCTTTATTCCCAGATCACAAATTTGCTCCCTTTCCTTAAAGTCAAAATGTTCCACTCTGCACAGAGACACCAACAGACTGATGGCGGCTCTTGAGGAGAGTTTTTTAGGATCCAGTTTGGCCACTATCCTCAGAGCCACATCACCTTGCAAATGGCTTCTTCCTCTTTCCTCCACCTGCTCACAAGTTTCCACAGCACCAGAGGAGGTTTTCAGTCCAACACAACCAACACCCAGTACAGCAGCCACACTAGGAAAAATACATCATTGTCCAACTTCCAGACCAGCCCGCATACATACCTTTACATACATGGGAACTGACCATAACTTGGTAGGTAAGGCTGAGAGGAGCACAGAAGGAGATAGGCAGACCCCTTGTGAGTCCAGCTTCAATCAGAGTCAGCTGGAAGACAGATGAGGTGCTTTAACTGGAAAAGCCTTGTAGACAGGACACCAAAGTCCCATTCAGCGCCATGGGACAGTCAGAACATATTATGAATATGGAGCTTAATGGGGATTTAGGAAATTCTGATATCAATACATCACTCCCCACATTCTCTACCAGTGTGAAACAAGCAGTAACTATTGGTTAGCTGCAGTTTCAGAGCTAGCAAGTGTAGAGAACACTTTGTGTATAAAGCAGGATTGCCTCACCCATTACAGTGAAAAATATTTTATGCACTTTTGACCAAGGAATTAAAAAAAAACATTCATCTAGATGAAGCACAATACAGAAATAATTTGAAAAGGAGATTAATTTCCAGAATACTCACATTCCCACCAACTTCAATGGAACTGTTCACAAGTTTATGATGATGCACACCCGCAGAATGGTTTGCTGGATCCGTGCTAATAAGCAGACACTCTTCTAGAACACTTTCAGAACATATTGTCAATGCTTTCCAACTCTGCCTCAACCCTAATGTGCTCTTTTTTGCAAATGAACCTATGGAAGCAGATTGGAATCAAATGCAGAATCCCTATGAAGCCCACAGGATGTGCTATGTGAGTAATCACATAGCAAGGCAGGAGTCTCATTTGCTTCTTATGACACACTAAGGACAATCACTCGATGTGCACTTCACAGACTGCCTTGTTAAAGAAGGAAGCATGGTACTTTCCACCTAAAAGTCAGGGCATTTAACAACCACGAGGGGAGCAGAAGTTGTTTCTTCAGCCATTTCCTTCAGTAATAAACCTATTTCTCAACTGTATAACTGGTGTATATACTGTATAAACTGGTGACTTCTGTCTTAAGTGTTAGGACACATCAAATCATGTCGTATCATATAAGCAGAATACAGTGATAGAAAATAAATCATATTATTTGCCTTTTGGTTGAAATCACCACGTTCAGACTGCTATTTAAATGTCAGTCACATTTATTCAGTGCTTCCCAGGGGAACATCAGATGCAGCCATTCCCTGCATTTTCTGCTCGTTTCTTTCCCTATGAAATTATTACTTTCTGAAAGCTTAGTTTTGACTGTGCCTCACAAGAGCCATATTATGCAATGAATGCAGTCATGTGGAAACAAAGCTCATGCTATTTTAAAACAACCCTGTTCAAATGCCCCAGACTGTCAAATCTGTATCACCAAAAATTATACTGGTGGTGTTAAAACTACACAAACCTGCAGGAAGCAATATTCTCTTGGTCATACTGACATAGCACCAATGGCGGAGGATTTTGCGTGCCTAAATAAAGAGGGACCATTTGGCAGCACAGCACTTAGTTGCCCATTTCTGGAAAAACACTCTTTGGCGCAATCTCCTTAGCTCCAGGATGTCTGACAGATTTACAGCAGCACAGTTAACATTCAAATTGGGTTACTTCTCCTTCCTAGGTGCTCTGTGGGTAATCGCAGAGCAGTAAATGAATAACCTAACCTGCTACATAACTGTCAATCTAACATCCTGTAATTCTGCATGAATGCCACGACTTCCAGACTCACCCTCCTTTTTCCAAGCTCAGGAACACTTCTCCTGAACTTTATGATGCTGCATAGAGGTAAAAACATTAACTTTTTCTGAAAGACAAAAGGGTGAACATTCCAGTCATTCTAGAAGGAGCAAAGCTTCCTCCTGCTTTTCAGTGACTCACTGCTGTTGCGGTTGGTGCGCGGAATTGGACAGGCATTAGGTTCTTCAGCATGGCTTCTAGTAAAAAACAGAATGGAAGTATTTCATGCAGGTTAGTTTGACATTTTACAAGTCAAAAAACGAGGAATGAAAACAATATGATTACATTGTCTAAAGCAATCCAGACATGGAAGTCACATAATTTGAAGTTATGCGCTACAGAAAGGAGACTTCTTCTGGATGAAAGAAAAGCTTTTTTATAACATTTAAATTGTATCACAAATCCTTATACTTCTAACTGGAACTGCATTTTGTATTAGTAATATTGTGCAGTCCTAATCATAAATTCTCTGTGTATAAGAGGTACTAATGTTACAACAAGAATAATAGCATTAAAGATCAGAAGAAACTAAATCAGGGACTTCAAGACGTGACAACGCTCAATTGAGTTAAAGGACACAAAAACCTGAGAAATAACTTGAAATTGTTCCTGGTATGATTTAGGGCTCTGTATGATAGCAGATCATACAAGTTATTACGTGAATAAGAGCGAAAGGAATAAATTAGAATTTTTAAAACTTCCAATTTTCTTAGTCCTATCTGGGAAGCTTCTTTCATACTGGCAATGTCAATCCATATTTCACCTGGGGATTAATCCCTAGTCAAAAGGATTACTCTCTAGAGTAAGGTCAGCACGACTAAGTCCTGGATTTCTCACTCATACTGAAAACAAGCCAATAAACAGATCAGTCTTGCAACCTACTTGTGAGTCATTCTCATACACGAATGTGCCATCGTGGCCTGCATACAATCTGTGAAAGTCAAGGCTGGGCCAAAAACTCCCTGGGTCATCTGATGTCAGGCTACTAAATCTGACACCAGAAATTTAGTATTTTGGTTCCATCCAGCTAAAACTCTTCCTTCCTTCTAAATGACAGTATTGCTGACAGTGTGAGAGTGTCATCTGAAGGACAGAACAGCATGCCCAGGCCTTTCACACCGTGCTCCCTCCAAAAAGATGTTTACCTCTGCTGCTTTGAAGGCACACCCATTAACTTACATTAATGGAGAACTGAGACTTCTATTATTAAACAGTGAACTTCAGCTTGCTTGCTTCTTAAATGTGGATATGACACAGAGGCTGTAATTCTTATTTTTGGTACCAGAACTCAGTGCAGCAGTGATGATTCCTGGGCACTGTAGATAGGAGGGGGAGAAATAACCAAGTAGCATCAGCAGCTGGGCGCTGCAGGATGTGCTCGGGCACCCTTAACCGCTCCTTTACCACATCTGCCATGACTATGGCAGGGCTCTTGTGAAGCTTATTTTACCGATGACACAGCACAACCTGGTACGAAAGGTGAGATACAATGTCATCCGATGCCTGCATGGGGCCCATGCAGGACTTGACGACGTATCTCATTCCACTCAGAGTCGTAACGAGTACTGGTGCAATGGCAAGGCACTGAGAAACAGAATTTGAGCGAATTCTTGCGGTAGGGATCATTCTTTCAGGAACACTTCCCCACAATGCAGTAAGAGACAAGGTGAAAGAGATGGGATGGGTAGGGAAGGGGAAGACACAGGTGTTGAGAAGCAGAACGGCTGCTGTTGTCTTGCATGCCTGCAGCTACAGACTGCCTGCAGTAACCAAGGCTGTTACCTGAAGATGCCTGCAATAGCAATTAGTAGAAAATAACCAGGGATTTTGTATTCAGTTGCAAACAAATAAATAAACAAACCAAAAAAAAAAAAAAAAAAAAAAAAAAAAAAAAAAAAAAGTG
>VXBJ01006238.1:40402-73010 GCA_013400055.1 Nycticryphes semicollaris
CATTACTTTTATGTGTTTAGATAGTTCCAGTTACACCACTATAGAAATTGTAGCATATGAGTAAAGTACCCAACTTCTACTAATCATCCAAAGAGCAGTCTTTCACATACATTTTCAAAGCAGTTCATTCACAAACTCACAGTCATGAAAGCTGTCTTTCATTGTATATTTCCTCCTGACCCCCATTCACTAAACAATTTTCTTACTGTCTTTTTTTGTTATTTCATAATCATTCTTTTTCTGCATATATTATCTTTTTTGGTGCTATGTTACACTGTTATCATGTTTCTTCTTGACACCTCTTCAGAGCTTTTTTTTTCCTCTCCAATTCACATGAGATTTGACTGCATCTGTATGCCATCTTTGCCCTTTGATCTCCCATTTCCTTTTCTTCAGTCATGAGGATCTGATAAGTTACCTGCATCTGGTGGGAGGACACCATTCTTTCTCCTGGTGGAGAGAAAGAAAACTAGAAAAATTAATGTCCAAATCTTCAAACAAACTTGCTTAAAAATAATGGCCTGTGCTTATATGTTCCTCTGCTGGCTTTGGCGGGGGTAGAGTTAATTTTCTTCATTGTAGCTAGTATGGGGCTATGTTTTGGATTTGTGCTGAAAACAGTGCTGATAATACAGGGATGCTTTCATTATTGTTGAGCAGTGCTTATGCAGAGTCAAACCCTTTTCTGCTTCTCATGTCGCCGCACCACTGAGGAGGCTGGGGGTGCACGAGAAGCTGGGAGGAGACACAGCTGGGTCTGTGGAGGGATATGCCATACCGTATGACGTCATGCTCAGCATATAAACCTGGGGGAAGAAGGAAGAGGGGAGGACGTTCGGGCTTCTGGCATTTCGTCTTTCCACATAACCGTTAGGAGTGATGGAGCCTGGCTTTCCTGGAGAGGGCTGACCCCTGCCTGCTGATGGGAAGCAGCAAATTAATTCCTTGTCTTGCTTTGCTAATATGTGAGGCTTTTGCTTTACCTGTTAAACTGTCCTTATCTCAGCCCACGAGTTTTCACACTTTTACCCTTCTGATTCTTTCCTCCATCCTACTGGGGTGAGGCACAGAGGGGGAGTGAGCAGGCAGCTGCGTGGTGCTCAGCAGCTGGCTGGTGTTAAACCGTGACAGTTCCTTCGGAGGTAAAGCTGGGGAATTAGTGACTCCAGATACATTATTATCTTGATTATTGTTGTGTCTGGTATTATCCAAACCAGGAGTAAGGTTTTATGCGTACGCTTCTATCAGATAATGGTTAGCAATGTATTTTTCATTGGAAATATACAAGCCAATGTATGGGGAAGCTTCAGATAGATAGAAATTTACACATTGCCTTACTTAGTAGGTGAAGGGAAGATTAGTGAGAGATTTTGATTATTGCAAAATGATTCCTCAAATACAAGAAATAACACATTATCTGTGCAAAAGTGACAGTCATTTCCAAAGGGGAGACAGAATGAAAGGATTATATGCAAAGCTGTCTCCTCTTTGATAAGTGCAGTGATTTTAATCTGAATTAAGTTTCTAAAAAGAAAATTGAGCACCATGGAAGAATAGTTTGCCCGACTTTGAATCCATTATGATCTAGTTACCAGTGGATAAGTACCTGTGCTTTTCAGCTGGAAATAAAAAAAAAGAAAGAAGACTTTTGGATTTGCCTTTTAAATATATGAAGCATTGTTTTCCTTTATTTCTACTCCCTATGTCTTCGCAAATTTTGTTGCAGTGTCCTGTATTTAGACTTCAAATTTAAAACACCTGGTTTGAGTTAAGAGCAATTTCAACATCACTAGTTAACCTCATAGCACTCTTGTTCTTCGTGTCATGATTGTTATAATGGGTATCTGACTGTTCATACATATTTTTTCGTATCTTTCTCCAAGAAAAAAACAAAAACCCAACAACAACAAAAATCACAAACAAACAAAGAAAAAACCAAACAAAAATCCTGAATGGTTGCACTGTTATTTAGATGTTTGAAAACTAGTCAGAAAGAAAGAAAAGGTTTTCATTTACCANCAGGAGGCAGCTGAAAAGCTCCATGGTGCACTTGCTAAACTGCCTCTCTTACACTGCTGTGAAGTGACCTTCCAAATCTGCAGTGTAGGCATATCCACAAGGTTGGAATCAGAGTCAAACCCATCTGTATACCCGAAGGTAAAACTGAGGGCTGTGTTCATAAAGCTCAGTATTTAACTGTGCAGCTACTGTGTTTGCCCATACTACTTTGTTCATAGTATATAAAAATTATAAAATATTCTATAGTTTCCATTGAGTTCTGCTTTTGGGAACTTCTCCAGCCTTAGCACTCTAAAGATGCTTAAGAATTTGAAAGTTTTGTTTAATAGGCAGCAACCAACAAGAACTACTTTGATTTCTGATTTCTTCAAAGTGAAATCTTTATTCTATTTAAATCAAAGGGAGATCTTACATCTGATGCCAAAAGAATCTGACCCATATCTTCACTCTTGCTGCATAGGAGAACCTGAATTTAGAAACTCAGTATTACATCTGGGTTTGGACAGGACACCTTGTTATACAAAGGCTGTTGCAGGTGAACACAAAGTAAGTAGATCTCACACAAGAAGATTAAGACCTGAGGATAAAGGTCCTGCCACTTCTTCCTTCTCCTTAAGCTTATGGTTTTTTCTGCCTGCCTTCCCTCCCACGCCACACTGACTGGTTGGATTTCTGTATGTTTACAGCAAGCTGGGTCAGGAAATTGACACAGCTGAAAAGTAAGCAAAGGAAAGAAAAAAAATTGAGTTTGTGTTTACCTACATAGCTGCTAGCACTAGCCCAAAGGGAGTAGCAGGACATACAGGGAGTGATGGACAGATCATCACTTTTTAATGGTGGCCAGCATTTCTATTGGTGTGGAGTGACTGTAAAACCGCAATCTGAGCAATGACTGCTCACCATCTAGAGAGGAAAGAAACCCTAATGGGAAAGATGGAGCAGTTAAAAGCCCTTCTGTAGTTAAAAATCTGAGCAGATGGTTTCAGACTTTGGGTCTGTAGAGACAGACATTGGAAAGGTTTATAGAAAAGATCACTTTGCAAGCAGAAAAGAAGACTGTAGTTGGTTTTGAAGTACATGATAAATTCATTGCCTTTTAATTAAGCTGGGCAATGGCAACAGAATTCTATGAAACCAGGAAGAAAGGCACTCCAAACACAAGTGAAATGTAAGAAAGTAGTTCTACTTTAAATAAAGAGCATGTGGCTAACCTAATTTAAAAAAAAATAAAACGGTCTTATGATTTTGAATGGCTGAACACCCACTGAGAGAGCAGTTTAGGAGCAGATTCTGGGACAAGAAGCTCAGAGATGTTATGAAGGTCAGGCAGTGAGGGGGGAACACAATGGATTCCTGACAGAATAATAAGACTTTGTTAGGGACAGGAAGTCAGAGTGATGAATGAAGCTAATGTGATTAATGTAAAGTAATAAATGAAGGAATGAAGCTAAGTGAGGGTTCACAGCTCTCTATTACTGAGCACCCAACACTACAAGAAACAATATCTGAGGAAGACGTGTTAAGATTTATCCCCAATGGGCAGCTGAGCCCCATGCAGCCACTTGCTCACTCCTCCCCAGTGGAACGGGGGAGGGAATCAAAAGGGCATAAATGCAAAGACTTGTGGGCTGAGATAAAGACGGTTTGATGGGTAAAGTAAAAGCCACGCAAATAGGCAAAGCAAAACAAGGAATTTATCCACTGCTTCTCATCAGCCGGCAGGTGTTCATCCATCACCAAGAAAGTAGGGCTCCATCATATGTAGCAGTTAATTAGGAAGACAAAATGCCCCCCCGCTTCCTTCTTCTTCCCCCAGCTTTATATTAATCAGCATGACACTATATGGTGTGGAATATCCCTTTGGGGTCAGCTTGTCCTGGCTGTGTCCCCTTCCAAATTCTGTGCACCTGCAGCCTACAGGCTGGGAGGACAACTTGAGAAATGGAGGTGGCCTTCACACCATGCAAACACTGCTCAGCAGTAGCTNGATGGGTAAAGTAAAAGCCACGCAAATAGGCAAAGCAAAACAAGGAATTTATCCACTGCTTCTCATCAGCCGGCAGGTGTTCATCCATCACCAAGAAAGTAGGGCTCCATCATATGTAGCAGTTAATTAGGAAGACAAAATGCCCCCCCGCTTCCTTCTTCTTCCCCCAGCTTTATATTAATCAGCATGACACTATATGGTGTGGAATATCCCTTTGGGGTCAGCTTGTCCTGGCTGTGTCCCCTTCCAAATTCTGTGCACCTGCAGCCTACAGGCTGGGAGGACAACTTGAGAAATGGAGGTGGCCTTCACACCATGCAAACACTGCTCAGCAGTAGCTAAAATGCTGGTGTGTTATCAACACTCTTTCAGTCACAAATCTAAAACACAGCACCAAATGATATGTGATGAAGTAAAATTAACTCTATGTATTTCAGCCAAAACAAGTACAAAAGATCAGATGGGTAAAAGTTAAATACAATAAGAAAAAGTAGAGACAAATATATAGTCAAGTCAATTTTTAATATATAAGAAAAAACAACCAAGAAATAAAATTCAGAAGTTTATAAACATCAGCAAAGTATACTCATGGTACAAAGATGACATTGGCCATGTGCTCAGATGAGTTCTTATGGCAATAGAATAAGGCTGGACAATTGTGGCACTTGGGCATCCGACATTGGAAGCAAAAACAGTGAAAGAGCAAAGCAGAACGTATGGTAAAGGAGATGAATATGATTCAGAGCGATAATCCTATCCTGATCTAGCAATATTGTCAGAATTTAAATAAATTCATTCTGTTCTGTGCACTTTTCCCTTCAGCTACCACTAGTACCAAAACCACAGTCTAAATCAACCTCATTCATGGGTTAACCAACCAACAAGATATGTTAGAGTGCTGCTCTTTGGTCATAAATTGTTGCCTGAATTCAAAGACCTCATCACTATTCCATTCCCAGAGTGAACTTCATCATTTATCCAGTGACTTGAGCTTGATCAGGAATCAACACATGAAGTATAGTCCTCTTCTTCATTAAAAACTGTCACTTCTTCCTGACTGGTTTTAAAATTTTAATATTAATAATTAATAATTAATACACCGAGCAGAATAATTATTGCCAAGTAATTTTCTCTACAAAAATGTCTTTTTGTAAGTGACACCTGATATTTTTTCATAAACAGAATTAGGACAGATAGCTGGACAAAACCTAGAACATATCTGATAACTAGAATACATTTAATATCAAGTTTATCAAATGGATTATGCTTTTCCTTTTGCTCTAAGGTGGTTGTGATGGCAAAGGAAGGCTACAAAAAGATGAGCTCATTAAGAAGAGTCAAGGGCAGACAAGGGAGAACACACACATGTATATTTCATTAAGCCAATAAAAATGATATATAAACCACTGCAGTGTCAGAAGCAATTTACTGCTACTCAGGGTTGAACTCTACTGAAAATTTCATGAGCATCGATCAGGATTATTTTGTGGGACCATCTATAGACATGTTACGATTGATTTATTTTCCTCTTTCTATCTTGATAGACTGCTGTGTAACCCCTGTAAGGTAAGTGCCATTGGATATTTCACAAGAAGGGAGGCTTGTTTTTCTATCCACCCACACTTCCATTTAAACCAAGTCATTGATTGTTTGGGTGCATCAGCAGCTGATGAAAAGGTGAGACACTTTTCATTCACTTGTGGAAAGCCACTGTATTTTTAGCAGTGTTTTAGGATTTATGATTCCAACCTACAGACCGTAACAAGAGGCATATTCTTTGCGGTCTGTGTGTGTAGTATTTCACACATTATCAACCAATTTTATGCAGGAAAGAAATACACACAAGAACAATGTGTCACTACTCTTTTTTTCAGTCAACAGGTTTCAGAGGCATAGAGCTGAGAAGTGAATGGCCACTATTTGTCCCTGTCACAAAACGTTCTTAAAAATTGGAAGGGAGTGAAGGAGTAAGTCGCTGATGTCAGATTTTATTATTGCATAATGTAAAAGTTGTGTTAGAATTATATCAGTTTGCATCTCAGTTTATGAAGGATTAAGTATTAAAAGGATTATTGTTGGAAGTGTTTTTAAGTCACATAATTTAACTATTAAAAAGTGCTCCTCAGGTAATCTCCTTGCTGCAGAATTTTCCCATTGTTATCACAGTATCTGCACAGGCTTCCGGTTCTTCGACTATGGATTTAAAACAGAATCACTAGTCATTTAGGTTTAGGTACCTGAAGTACAACCTACCGGCACAGGAGCATGACATAAGTAAAACCTAGCAAAAGCAGCGTGGGTGCCCATCTCAGCTAAAAGAAACATGAACTCCACAGGCTGTCGTATCTGATGATGAACTGTGATCTGCACGGTGTGGCACTGTAAAACAGAGTTGTTTTTCATGCCTGACTTTGACTGCGACTGATTCATTCCATATATCTGGATAGACACTCTAGACTTGTCCCCAGATTTCAGTGTCTTGGCTGTAAATTATTATTTATCTAAGATAACACTAGATAGCTCGTATCTGTGTGCTGGCTTTTATTACCGAGCTTGAATATTAATTACCAGCCACATGCTGTTGCTAGTCTGGTGCCAGATGCTGCTGCCATGTGCCAGTCTCCATCATACAACTCTGTAGATAAAAACTTACTCATCTCAATAGTTTGTGGACGAAGGCGCTTCTCAGGTTGAAGGTGTCAGAATTACGCTTTGATTGCTTATACCTGCCACCCCAAACATCCTCCACGTTGAAGTCATAACTACGAAGGTGTTTTCAAGGCCACTGGAAAGCTGCTAAGGAATAAATTTGCATATACATGAAGTTAGGAGACTTCACTCAGGTAATGAACGCAATAAAAATTGATAGTATTAAAATTGTTACTGGGCTGTTTACTGTTGAAGGAAAGTGATTTTATGAAGAACTGAGCAGCCTCTGTACTTCACCTATCCCTTGACTAAATACAGGATCATATTCCAGGCTACTGCAAGGATCAAAATTAATAGCACACATTCAAGAACAAGATCAGAAACAAGCCATTATGGTTTGGAAAAGAGCAATGAATCAAGGAAAATACTGCTTATTACAACTTAAAAACAAAAAAACCCCACCCACCATGCAACAACAAAAACAACTAAAAACCCCCAGTCACAGGAAGGAATCAGACCACCTCCTGCAAATAGCCTCTGTGTCATAGCAAACAAGTGACTTGACAAGGTCTTAGATGTGTTCAGAATAGGCGGGATCCTGCCCTTTCGTTGTTCTGCTAAACACAAGACATGACAAGATCAAGAGAGCTCTAAAAGTAACAGAAATGCAAAACTTAAAATGCAGGAAAGACAACTTCTTCAAAATCACAACAAAATGGATTGTTTGGAGACTTTTCTTCTGCAGGACACACAGCAGATGCAGATATGAGAAGGCAGGAAGGAGGCATTGCCACTCCTCTGGTGCTTGCATTGCATCATCGTTCTTCATTCTTACTACAACAGTCAGCACCAATTCAAGAGGCTGTTTAATACCCAGGGGACTTCTAGTGTGCTTAATATTCAGTACATCTCAGGTCCCTCCTCATTTGGGTTATACCACTCAAAATCTGCATATTGATGAACACTGAAATCTCCCTCTTAAATAGAAGGCATACACTCAACTGTCAACCAACTGCATATGTCAGTCAGTAGGTAAATCAGGGTCATAAGAAACCAGACAAAAAGTTATTCTGCATTATATCAAGGTGGAGTTTGTACCCTGCCTTGAAGTCTCATCCTAAATCATTAAATCAACACTATGCCGAGTGTCTGCTGAGTTTCTGTCATAATGCCAAGATTAATTCTGAATCAGACTTCATAGATGACATAAATCCTCTTTGCATAGCACCTTAAATACAGATGCTATTCTGGGGGAGGTTAATACCAGGAAAACCTCTTATCCAATTAATTCCATGCAAAAAGAAGCCTTGTAATGGAACTTCCTGTACCCTACTTGACTTCATAGTGTGTACTTCAGTGCCATCCAGTGTTAGACATAAAGTCATTTAGCTAAAAAAAGTAATCTCTGTCACTTTAATACTTCAGGTCCTGATTGACCTCTCCAAGTCTCTGGTACATATGCCCAATATCCACGCCCTTATTAAAACCTTTTAGAAACATTCTTTTTTTAATTAAACTACAGAATTTTAAATGGTAAACATATAAAAGGAAGATGATCACAGTGATCTAAGAAATTCTGTGCCCTGAGAAAAGATCATTTGAATCCTATTTGGTTTAGTGGCAGTTCAGATCAATTGAGCACAATGCGCTCCCTGTTCATTTGTTGTTTGGAGGAAAGGTCCATTTTATCTGGAGAACTTAGCAGATGCAGTCTCCAAAGGCTGAGAACTTATCATGTAACCACTTCCTCCCATAAGAAGCGCCACTAAAGTCTTCCTCTGAGAGAGGGTATTTTAATGACAGAATGTTTTTTAGAAAATTATCACTGCTTATTTTTCCACTTGAACTAACAGACAGAAGAAGAGACTATGGCATTTCATTTTGCTATCTTTTAAAGATGACGATCCTCGGTTAGTGCTGAACTGACATACTTGATTTTTTTCATGAGCTCTAGTAGTTCAGACTCATACTTCATAGGCATTCTTATCTAGAATGCATTACTTCAAAAATAATATATGAAGACAACAACAACTAGATCAATTACATGAACATTCATTAACTTTATAGCCATGTGATCCTACCTGTGAAGGCTTGGACAGCTAGATCAGGACCAGAGCAGGAACCAAGAGCGACCAAGGAATCAAAGCTGCGCTAAGAGAGGAGCAATGCAAGGTAGCCTGACAGGCTGACATGGGAAGTGAACTCTGCTCTGTGGAAAGAGGGCTGTCAGAACCACGAGGCTTCCTCTGTGAGCCTTCACCCAGCATCCCCAGCCCCTCAGTTCAGAAGCCCACCTGAGCTTGGGCTGGGGCACCAGTCCTGGGCTGAGCCATGCAGTAGGAGTGTCCATCTCCAGTCCTGTCTTCCTGCTGCTGCTGAATTGTTTGGCTTTTCTGGACTGATCTTGGACATGAGTCATCACTTCACTTTGCCTGATGGCCGCAGGCCTATCAAGAGCTGGTGGCTGTCAGCACTCTGCTCTCACAGCTCTCTGGCTCGCACTAGGGAACCACCTCACTTGGACTGGGTGGTGTAGGAAACTGTGCTTCTGGAGTAAGCACATGGCAGGGCCCAGGGAAGTCAGTGGGTTGGAACCCTAGTCCACAGTATCTTTGGGTTTTCAGAGCACCAAGCTGCTCTGTTCTGCCAGAAGGAGATCACAGATCCCTGGGGCTAGCTCATGTCTTGCTTGTGCCAGCTAGCAGACTCACTTGTTTTTTAGTGCTGGGAAAACATGCATGACAATAAGAGAAATTCCTGACTTGAGCCAGATGCACAAGGGTAAGCTGTATGGACAACACAACAATGGACTCCCAAATCAGTAAATTTCTTATGTATACGATATTCGTGTAGGTAGTACAACCAGTTTTCATTTTTAATGTATTACTATTCTTCAGAAGTTAAAAATCTAATTTTGAAAAACAAGTGCAAAATCAGCAGCCTCACTATATGAACACCTTAAACTAAACTTAATGGAGGTAGTAAGTTACATAAATAAGCATTTAACTAACCAGTCATCCTTGCTTTTCTATAAGATCAATATTATTCTCCTATTTACACTTGTAAAAAGTACACTGTAGAGAAAATTTGTACTTTTAGAGTAAAAATAACTGCGTTTTCAATTGACGCATGTAAACCCTGATTTTCACATTGGTAAGCTATAGGTAGAGTTCCTGTTGACTACAGTTATTTCTGAGGTGTGGTCTGTAGTCATAAACAGAAGAAAAAAGACCTTGGCCATACTTCCAGAATGAGGGTTAATCCCTTGAAATAACCAGTTCAACATCAGTTCCTAATGTAAAGTTGTACCTAAGAGGGTAAATGGAATCCTTGCATGTATAACTAGAAAAAGATCAAATAGAACAGGAAAATAGCATTACCTTTTTAATAATAATCATGTAGCCATTACTTGGCACATATTTTAAACAGTTTTCCTGCAGAACGAGCAACATGTAAATATGTAGCAATGATGCATTGCAATACTTCTGGTCCACTCATGCCTCTCCTCCCCCACACGCACACCATGACTTATAATTAAAGTTCTGTCAAAGCTCACAGCCTTGATTACCTGCACAGGGAGGATGTATTTGATAGTCATAAATGCTAGACTTTGAAACTCAACCTAGACAATTTCAATGGGAAATCTTGAGTTATGACACTTACTGATCATAGGGCAATCAATAGGGTTACTGTACTGGATTCTCCAACACATCAGTTCTTCAGCCCAGGTTGAGTACCTTTCTAAATACACATTTTAACATTTTATGTTGCAAATTCTGTTTTGTTCAACAAAAATCAACCATGAAGGAAATCTGGCTGCCATTTTTCAAAATGCAGGATTGGTTGAATTTTAGAAAATGATGTGTGATTCCTCTGTCAAGGGAGTTACCTTCTTTCAGGAAGATGTCAAATCTGTGCTCTGCAATAGGTTCTATAGGTTGGTGTCAATTGAGTCTCCTCTCTATAGCATCTGATAGAGATATCAAATACACTGTTAGTTCGGTAAGGTAGTTCTTTCACAAAGACACGAGCCTTAAATTTCCCCATCCAGTTAAACACACTGTGAAACAGCCCTCATAGAAAGCTGCACTTTTGTGCAGCTGACCAAGATGCAAATGCTAATCCACTTATCTCAGAAAGGCTGTTATCTCAACCTACAAAAATCATGATATAAAGCCAGTATCCTCAACAAGATGGAGCCTTTGCTTATCTGGCCATGGACCTGTTTGAAGATGTTCCTTTCACACACTAGTTTCATATCCAGTTTTAATAATGCAAAGCAATCCAGTGGTGATGCATAAACTGTGTACAACAGCACACAACTATTCCCTTGTTCCAATTTTCAGCTTGTAATTTAGCTAAATACTAATTTGGTTGTAGAGGTGAAACAGGAAAGACAATTAGCCTAGCTGAAGGAACGACAGCCAGAATTAAAATATAGACCTTCCTGGTTCTATAGCCTCTCCACATTCCTGAAGATGACAACAAAAATTTAACATATCAAGCAACACAACTGAACCGATTGCTAAATATGTGATCTGCTAAGTCAGGGAGTGTTCCCAGCTCTCTTAAACATTCATTACACCACAAGGAATTTCAAATAATTATACCTCAAATCTCAAATCAGGAAATGGCAAATATAGGCACTTTTTAATGTATGAGAATAGTGCATAATGAAAGAAAGTAAAGCATGAAAGTAAATGAAGTGGGTTCAAGGACTTGTAGACCTAGCATATTATTTTATTCTACTGAATGTAATGTATCTTCAAGGAACTACAGAGAAAAATAACGGTGTAAATGGGTTTGTTCTTCTTTTCCAAGAATACGAAGAGTGAGACACTGCATGATGGCTACATGAACACTTTAAATGTTTTTGATTTTGCCCTAAACTCCTCTTTATTGTGAACATTATATCATATAATTATGGTATAACGCTTAATTATGATAACTTCACTTATCAGCTGGAGTCTCATTCATGTAAAGAATACCTAGCCTTAATGTATGGGAGCACCCATCCAAACTGGTTTCAGAGCACAATAGGTGAAATGCAGTGAGTTGTCTTTCTTTCAACTCAGCTTCATCTGCACCTTGCCTGGTCTATGCAGAGATAACCTTGGGGGGCTGCAAAAATGGCTTAGCCCGGGGTTGTCTCGAGATTGCATCACAATAAGAAATGAAACCAAATGATGCCTTAACAAACACCGTGCGTCCCATCCCACCACTATTGCCATGACTTTAAGTGCTAGACATCACAAAATTACCAACAGAAATTTAGCAGCCATCACACCACCAGAGGTAAATATTCCAGATAGTGTAACCCGCTTGGGCATAATCCTGTACCCCCATCGAAACAGGAAATATATAAACCACAAGGTTTGGGGACAAAACATGGGGGAATCTTCCACCAATACAGCTGGCTTGTAGGAGATTCGTCCTCTCCTTGTCCAGGATGCTGTACAGGGTAAATTCCCAGAGACTGAGCGACCTTACCTGAGAGTGAGGGTAAGTGATTAAGAAACATGCGTACAGTATATGGCATGATGTTAAGATCGTGATTGGTGAACTCTTTTAAGATACTAATATCTACTGCACTTGTGGTTTGTGCTGTTACTATTCGGGATCACTTGTAGGTTGTAATAATGTATTTCACAAATTGTTTTTAACTTGCAGTATGTATTCACCATTGTACCCATAGAACCTGCAATAGCGGCGTATTGGACCTGTGAGTGAAGTCCAAATAAACTGTTAATTTGAACCTCTCGGTGAAGTCCTTTTGCCTTTTCGCTGCACTTAACAATTGCACTCCAGAAGAGAAACGGATCATTCAGACATTGAGGAAGTGCTGAGGCACGGGGGGACATACACGCAGTGCCCTCTCTGACAGAGAATCCTCAGGACAGACATAGACAGATCTCATTTGTGACAAGAGCTCTACATTTTGGAAAACTCAGGTCTTTTGATTCCTATCAAGGTGAATGAGGATTTGTGTGGGTTAAACAGGTGGCACTACAGAAACACAGTGCGAGAAGTCACTGTTGACAGATGCTCTGTCTTTAATTTTGACATTTTAGAGCACATACATAATGAAGATTTTTGAAAGGGTTAGAATATTTAAACTAATTTGAAGCTTTGCACGAGTCTGAAGCTTCCATATTTAGATATGTGTGTACACACATGCATAAGCATGTCCGCGCAGGGGTGTGTGTGTATATCTACATTAAAAAGTTGTTACATTTTAGGGACTTATCCCTGTGACGCTGTACATAGTGGTTGTAAATAGCCGATATATTTCACATGTTGAGATATTAGCTACTGCTGCCCGAGTGACAGGTCTGTCTGACGCGGCATTTCAGAGCTTCCAGGGATGAACGGGTGACCCCACACCGGCGGCCGCCAGAAGCTGCTACCGAACCCATTTTTTGGGAAAGTTTGCCATCTAGAGGACACGCCAGGAAGCACCAGGACACAAGATTGCTGCCTTAATAAATGAAAACCAGAGTGAGTGGATTTTCCGGGTGTTCGCAGGTGTATTTAGTTCAAAACCGCACTGCGTTTAAAATCTCTTATGTTTAGCTTTTTTGGCAATACCACCTTGAAAGTGTTGAACTGGTTTTTCTCCCCAGAACAGAATCGGTCGGTGCATGTGTAACACCAGCCTGCTTCCAGTGAAAAGGGATTTTTAAAATACACCTGAAAAATAATCAAGTTAAGTACTTTTAATTCTTTTACAGTAAGAAAGATTGTTCCAGAAGCCCTCTCCTCTTCCACTGGTGCAGCAAAGATTAAATAAGCAGTAAAAACAAGTATGTTCATTGCAGAGACAGAATTCAAGGTTTGTGACAAGAGCAAGGTAAAAATTTGTTTTCTTGAGCATATTAGCCCTTTTATTCTCAAGATAAAAATATTTCAAACTAGATTAATTTTTTTTTCATTTCCATCAGTATGGACTTATACTTCAATTTTTTATCATATTAGAGAAGTTTAATGGAAATACCTTTAAAATACACATTTAAAAGATAATGGAATCTCTTCAATATTTGGCAATGTTTCCAGCAAAGTTTGCAGAAATACTAGCAGTGGTATAATTCCAGGAGCACCTGTGAAGTGGTTACAGTTTTCTTATTTCTTCCTCTTCATCAGAAAATCTAGTATTCCGCCCCACGCCCCGCCCCCCCCCCCTGCTTTTCTCATTAGGGTACTGAGGTTCCATTTTCAACCTCCCCCCGAAATATACTTAAAATCTGTGTCTTTCTAAAATGCAGAAGACTGTAGCTACCACCATTTAAAATGTAAAAAGGAAGAAAATATTTACTAGAGTAGGCCTGATAATTTTAGGAGAGTAATGAGGTATTCAGCAGAGACTTTGGTTTTATCTGAAGTAATAATCACCCTCCTCCCATCCCAGCCCAGTCACTCCAGAGGCTGTTACAGGGTGGTGCTTGACGATGGACGTATTCTTTCCCTGGAAACACTTTTGTTGATGACTTAAAATACTCTGTTCGGTACAATGTACAAAGAGGAACAGATTACTTACCGTTGAACTTTGTAAGTAGAAGATGACTGGTTTTTCGTGATCTTTAAAGGCTTGGGTGGTGACTGTTACCTCTACTGGTCTGCTATAGCAGCCTGTGTCTTGCTGCAGCATCACCTCCAGGCAGGTGTTGGAGGTTCAAGGCCAGAGCTTGAGTTGTTTCACCAGTGCCCAGGCGCTGCCTTTCCCACAGCCGAGGCCCCAGTGAGGCACAACCAGGGAGACACCCAGCTCCCAGGCTGAGCCTAGACACAAGTGGGCTGATCCAGCATTTTCACTGCACAACTGAGACAGCAAATGATAATCTGAGCGTTGCTCCCCCTGCTCGATACTCTTGGAAGCTGGTTTGTAAGGTAAAGGACACACCACTGACCCAAGGAAGAACTACCAAACACACCAGAATCCAAGGGGAGGCATCCCTTAGTCTGTGTGCTCCTATTTTCCAAGATGTTTTCTTTGTGTATTTCAGAGAGACCAAAGTATAAAGATGCTAGTGCTGGGGATAGGGTTTTAAAAAAAACATTTCTTAAAATGTACCATTTAAGGTAATCCTCTCTGCATCAGAAGGAACAAGATGGTGTAGCAAATAAAGCATAGTGAGAGATTTCTTCTGCCTCTCTCCACATGTTTGTGTTAGAAAGACAGCACCAGCCAGGATCAGGTTTCTTGAGGGACTGAGGAAAGAGACCTGGCAACCGTTCATTTTGCATCTCTGCTGGTTCACAAGGTTTGTGTGCACCAGCTTCTCTGAGCAGAACAGTAGGAAGAGCAGAAAGAGACTGTATTTTGTAATTCTAAATCTAGAAAGCAAAAAGTCAACACTGTGTCAGCCATGATTTATTTGGAGAATTTTTTGCACTCTGCTACCAGATTAGCAAACAAGCCAGCGAGCATTAAGGCCTGTGACCGAAGGAAGCAGCCAGGTCTCCGGAGCAACCCTCTGAGAACTGCATGCTAGAGCAGACCAAAGACTGCCACCCCACTCAAAATCCTAAATCCACCATTGGGGTTATGATGCTATACAGACTCAAGATAGCTAAAATAATGCAGAAACTGCAACTATTTTTAGGGTTTTTTTCCCCCAACCTCTGCATCAAGTACTTAACCATGTGCTTCCTCAGTATAAACTTGAAACCTTTCATTTAAGTTTGCCTACTGGTAAGGCTTCCAGGTTAACACCCAGGCAGGAGGGATGGAGGATCCATTTGCAAGTGCACCAGGCACAGCTGGCAGGTGTTGGTGGCAACTGTGCAAGACCAGGTATGGCACTGCCCTAAGCCCTTGTTTATTTGCTTGTTTTCTCAATATCAGAATCAGTAATTAAAAGCTTTTTAACTGCCAAAAAATTAATTTGATGGAAATTCCTCTACATGAAGCTAGCTTATTGCCCTTGACAACAAGATAGGTCCAAAGCCCTGTAAGTGATCTTTTCCAAAGGCTTTTTGCTGGACTGAATAAGGAAGTTTTTTCCTTCACTGGAAGGCTGTGTGCTGTTCCCACATAGCCAGCTGTCATCTCTGCCTCTGTCATGGAGCACAGGTGGTGACAGCAGCTCTGCAAGGTCACTTGTTGGCAAGTGAACATCTACCTGAAAGAGTTAAAGCCTCATCAGAGAAATGGCAGATGACTGCAAGACGTGGATGAAGGGAAAGAGATGTATCTGTATTGGGGTACGTCCCGCAGAACTTGTTTTGAGAGAGCCCAAATATGAGGATTTGGCCAAGTAAGCTTATCAGGCTTATTGAACCTAGTAATTTTTAAAAGAAGGAGAAAATGAATACCCCTCAAGGCCTAGGCCGAAGAGATTTATGGAAAATTAACTTTCTTTGTAGACCATTGTTGAGTCTATACTGACATGATAACAAGGAAAACACCTGCAAATTAAAAAAAAAACTTTACACTTCCTGTATCTTCTATTTCTTGAAAAAATGATGGTAATTCTGGCTTCATTTGGATTTTAGGATTTTGGTTTGTGCTCTCTCTTCAAATGAAGCAGATAATCGTTTGGTTCTGCATTCGTCACTCTTGTTTACTCTTGGTCCATGAAAAGAGTTATTTCCAAACACAACTGCCCAGAAGATACAGAAATTTGCAGGGCCAGTAAAGCAAGACGTTTAAGTTATGAGAAAAAGGTATTAATTTGGTAATTGTCTCAAAAAGTTTTTTGGTTTCCATGTGAATTAGCTGACATTCCTGGCTATTTCACTAAGAGAACACCATGATCAGACTTGCACCAGCAGGTCTTGCAGAGCATGGAAATAAAGACAAAGGGGCTAATCTTCACTGACCTTTAGCCTCATGAAGTTCTTTCCGCTACTCAGCAACAGCCATTCTATGTTGAAATTATTTTCAAATACATTTTGCTGGAATTACTGGAAATCATATGAACACGGTTTCCATGTATTTTGATGGATTTATCTCCCATGATTTTTATAGGCATTAATTTTATTGGCAATGGAACTCATGTAAATTTTTAGCTTCAGTAAAACCCAGTGGCAAATAGTTCCACAACTCCATTCCCTCTGCATGGGAGGGGTTTCCTTTTGCTTTCTTTGAGCATGTCACCTGATGGTTTCATATGATGTCCTTTAATTTTTTGCCTTGGAAAAGGTGGTGGTCAACCTTTCCTAAAGATGTGTTTCTTTCTCTTCACATAAGCCTAGTTCCAGGTCTTACTTTACAGGTGCAGGTGGAATATGTTTGCATGACTTTCAGTAATTTCAATGAAAATTCTCTCAAGCTCCTGATGTCACCAGGTGTAACTGAACAGAAGTGACATCTTCCCTTCATGATCTTTTTCTCGGAGACACCAAATAGTAAACTCCCTAAGTCAAAAGCAGCACAGTGATATCCTAGGAAAAGCACTGGACTGACAAGCAGAAAACTTTTCTGTTTCATGCTTGTGTTGAGTCATCCTGGGTCAAATAGGTCTTGCTTCTGATTCCACACCAGTATGAATAATGCTGGTGACATCTGTTGTAAAACAACTTGATATCCATCGATGAAGAGCCATAATTATGAGCTAAATGTTGTTACCAGAAACCTGGGTCTTTCATTTATCAGGTGGGTTGGTCCAGTGGAATATAAATTCTTAAGATCAAAGATGTGAAGAAGCAGCAATTATTTGTTAGTACTGCCAGAGAAATCTTGGTGGAAATAACTGGCTAATACTATATACTGTTTTCCCAAGGAAAGTGAGGACTTGCAGCTTGGTGTTAGCTGCGATACAAGTGGGACTACTATTGAAAAAATATCGACTGGAAAAAACTTTATTGCGTTGAATTTTTTAAATACAATTAAATGCATTGTACACAATCCATTCCAACTCGAAGAAAACACAGCTTTTACTGGGAGTATTACTCCACATTAAATATTTTTTTTTCCTACAATCGTTCATTTTCTCTTTTTTTTTCACAACATAAAGCATATAATTTTATGCTTTTTATATCATAAAGCTAGGATTTACAAAAAAAGTGAAAAGAAATCACGTATCCAAAATTTCAATTGTATTGCCAGTTCCTTTTAAATCCTACTTCTACTGTTCTGGCTAGTACAAGCAGTTAGCTTTTTTAACCTTGTGAATCGTACAGATGTGTATTGATTGTATCAAAAACATCCTGTCACTACAAAGCCTGCATTGGTGTTCACTGCTAATGCATTTAAAGGAAAATCATTTTTAACACAGCATTGATTTGAAGCAATTTTTGTCTTCGGGAATCAAACACCACACTCCTTTCTAAATAGGAACGTAATTAATTCCTCTTGTTCAACAATTAATTAGTACATAGTTTCTACTTATGTATTGAACATGCATATTGACAGTTCTTTATGTGAAGAGGAAAGACACAAGGAAACAGCACACCTATTTTATTCACATTTCACAGAGATAGGTCTTACCAATATCATACAGTGTGTTTCATGAGAGAACTGTACTCTTCTACTAGTTTCTTCTTCTCATTTAATTTTTCCAGTATGGCATCCAGCAAGGGCGACGCAAAAGGAAACTGAAAAAGAAACATAGTAAGAAAAATTATCATTGAACTTTTATTTTCTTCATGTAAAAAACATTTATTAAATATCTTTAAGCCATTAGATTTCACTTAGTTCTGACAACTACCATGTATGCACACATCTGATCTTTAAAGTTCACCTGCGTGGTTAGTGTCTGAAAATTTGCTCTCTATCATAAAAATGATAAAAGAACAGAGTAAAATGAAAAAAGATAAACGCCTTATTGAACAATTCATGCTTTACTGACCATGTTAATGATGCAAACTGCAGTACCAGCATTTCTGTCATTTATCTTCAATCAGCTGATCAATAAAATGTTACAGGCATCTCTAGGGCATGCAGAAATGGTAGTGTATGTTCACTACTCTCAGGAGGATGTGACAGAACTACCAGTACAGCTCTCAGTGCTGTGACAACTGCCTTAAACTCACACGTGAAAGCTTGTAAATAAGAAACCCCAAAGCAAAACAAAATCCCAAACTCCAAAAGCTTCAATGGATCAAGCGTCTCCTCAAAAACACGGTATCAAAAAATTGTATTATTTACATATTTATAGAGAAAAATGAAAACCTCTTTTATATCTCCTCTCATATAAAAGATGTATTTGCACAATCAATTTCTTCAGAGATTTAGTCTATTTTTCAGTGTGACTGCTTTAATGCTTAAAGAGGTTTTCTTTCACAGTCTTGGTAAATCAGGCCAATGTATGCTGGGAAGTACTTTTGGAGGCGGTATCAAACTGGTCATTCCCGCTCCACCCAGAGAGTGGTTGGTGCTGCACAGGAGCGCAAAGCAGTTTTCGTTCAACCTTTGGAAAGTCTCTGTCAGCTTCACAGAGCTTTGTCAGCTTTGTTGAACTCCTGGTGAGACCAGCAGGTGATTGAGAGGTCAGTCCCACATGAAAAATAACAGCTGATGTTCATACCAGAAGGAGAGATAATTTCACTTTAATAAGGCCATCAGAAATAAATTAGGTAGGTAAAATATAGCAGTGGATTGCGCAAGCCAATCACCAGCTTTCTCTTCTTTTCCCAATTGTAGTTCAAGGCAATACTTTTGCATCTAGAACCCCTCTCTAGTTCCACACTTGAGTATCAATACTCTGATTCTATTTTGTCACTTCCCTATTCAGTCCCAAAGACAAAACTGTACGGTACTTCTACCAGACAGAGTACTGCTTGTTTCCTGGCTTTATGAAACAAAAAAATATAAAACAAACAAAGAAACCCAAACATAAATCAAATACAAATGCGGGTCTAATGTCTGAACTGATATACAGATATGAACTTACGTATTTATTATTAATAACAAGTCAGAAAAAATATCTGAAATTGTAGCAAGTAAAATCTTATTAATAGCAAGCATCTATCATGAAGTGGCTGTAATGGCAATCCTACATGTTGTTCAACAGCCACTTTGCAGTCACAGAAAAAGGACGACAGTATGCATTGTTTCCCTTTTTGTTTTAAAGGAAAAGGAGTTTTGAAGGGCTGGTACTTGCTGGCCAGACATGTCTCCATCTGTCACAAATAACTTCTGTCTATGATAAGAGTTCTCTACTAGTCACCTACTCCTGTCAGCTTTCTTCCATACACTATTGTGATGACTTTTTGGGGAGCAGAATGATCCAATTCACTGAGAACAAATCTATTCAGAGAAATATAAGACAATCTTATGTGAAATTCTGTGACACTTACTTGCTACTGTGTTTTAAAAATACTGACTCCAGCATCCTGTTCACTGTAATTGCTCTCCCTCCTTGTTTAAATATGTTTTTTATGAGAACAGTATACCATTATCTAAGTCTTTAATTCTTCTCACCTAGCCAGACTACATTCACTTCTTACACATTCTACCTCCTTAACGCTGTGCCTAAGATGAATGGTTTCTTATTGATGTCTCTGGCTCATATTCTAGCTACATTTTACTTGCTGCTCTCTACTTTCTGCGCGTTCCGTGTCAGAGCAAAGTGATCTTTCAGGAACTCTTTCCATTTAAATCATTCATTTAAATCAAAAGCATTTGAAAGTTGAATGTTATGTCATTCTTTCACCATTTGTTGGTTTCAGGGAAAATGCTGTATGTTTTTAACTGCTTTTCTTTCCATACAGACACCCAGAACTGGATGATCTCTACAGTCTTCATCTTTAATAGAAGCCTGTCAGATTTACTTTTAATGATGGCTCTGTAACTATCCTGGGAAGCTTCACTCTATATATCTCCCCAGAACTTCACAACCGTTGAAGATGTCTCTACTCCAAACTGTTCATCCCAGCTTCCAAACCTGCCATATGCTTGGGGAAAGCTTTGGGAGTTCAGTGAGTGCTAAGTGCATACCTAAGGAGTGAAAGCTTGTTTATACCACTGATAATTATATCTTTTAATACAAAATGATACTTCATTCAAATGTTTTCCAGTTATCTGTGCCACAACCAATTTATCTGAACACTAAGCATGAACATCAATAGTGATCCTAAATCAGTACATCATGTTGCACTTTAAAAGTAGCACTATTTAATTCATTTGTATAAGTTCAGAAAATTCGAGAGTGCACATTACATGTGGACTTAAAGATCTTTATTTACTTATCTTTACCAGAATTACAGATTTTTTTCTTTGATACTAGAAGGCCATATGAATGAAATGGCATATTTCTTACACAACTTATCAGATAGATGCCTTGCTGTATGAATAACTCTAAGGTAATATAATCCTGAAGAGTCAGGAATGCTGAGAGTTATTTCTATTTCTCCCACCTATTTATTCTGATCTTCAATATATTTCTTCTGGAGGTCCCTTTTGTAAAAAATAATCTAGTAATATTTAGCAACCTTACACCACACGACTGAGTCTCCGTCGGAGCAAGTACATAAATATACACTGATCCGCCAGTAAAGACTCATAATGAATGCAAGGAAATGTTGTTATTCTAATGACATACAGTGTCTCCATTCACAGATCACAGTGTTACTTGGCCTCTGCTTCATAAAGTCTGAAGTGTGTTACCATAGAAATAAAAGTATTTAATTTCTGGAATACACAAATCAGTGTACACACCTATTTTATATATCCCCATATGGATCAGCATAATACATTTGCCTAGTAAAACTATCCAGCACAATGCAGAGCTGCCTCAAATTGAATTAAGTGAACCACAAAGAATAACCTGAAACAACCCCAAAGAAACTCAGATTGTAATGACCAAACCCTCTTAGTTACACTATAAGCTGAAAGTCAAAGTTTACAAAAGAAATGAGAGCAATGCTTCACTTCCCTATTGCTCTTTGTCCATTCTGCTTTGTGATGGCTGTATATATGTGATTATATAAATATATATACACCTGTCCATATTCTTGTTCTGAGTAATCAAGCCAATCTTTCCTTGTTTTCCGTTCGGGACAAGTGATGTAATGTGATTTTCTTTGCATGCACAAAACAAAACGTGTATTTTATGCCATAATGGATTATCAATGCACAGGACTGAGCTCTTATTCTCAAAATGACAAGAAAGTAACAGTTACTTTCTGGTGGTCTGATACCAACGTTAACGGTGCCTGGGATGTGGTTCAGACTGCACTGGTGCTGCTTTTGAAGGTGCAGGTACTTGAAACACCTGTGGCAGTGGTGAGTGTGTGCAGGTGTGTTTGTCCATGGGTGGATAGCTATGTGTGCTTGTGAACAGAGGACAGGCAATGAGCAAAGAGAAGCAGAAGACAGACACAGGCTGGAGAGAGACTTGTGAAAGCAAAGCAGGTGAGTTCCAATCCAAGAAATTTGAAAGGAAACAATCACAGCTGCTAGTGCACGTTCCCAGATGACACCCGAGGAAATGTGTATTTAGAAGCCAGTGTAAATCCTAAAAAGTGGTAGGGCAAAATCCCTACTGATGAAGAGTGAATATACAGTCACAAACACTGTTGGAAACACACTGATGGATTATACACATAGCTACAAAGAGCCCACAGAACAGAGGTGGAGGGTTTTCTTCTGGAAGCTGTTACCATTGAAATATGATTTGTGGATTCATAATGAGGTCACGAGAGGAAAGATTTTAGACAGCTTTGTTTATGTGAGATGTGATATCCTGAGGAGCGCATAAGGAGGGAGGGAAGGCAAGTGTTACTGTATATCTAATAAGGGACATGCTAAATCAATGCTGTCATTTGGTTCGGTGTTTGGAAGACTTAGGCAAATGACTTGTATTTTTTTAACAAATAATTCTTGGAGACCTCAGGTCGTAATCCAGATTGGACTAACATGCTGTATTCAGATAAAAAAATATTAATGCATTGTTCCAAGATGCTGTTCCTTACTACCAGTAACAATGAGTGAAAACCTTGAGTGGTACAAGAAATCTTGTCTAAATTATGTGAAAAGAAGTCATCCTCTTAGTTTGGCTATATAAGATTCCTATGATGGGAAAAATCTAAAGATTGCTGGTTAGTTTGAGGGTGGGTTTTTTTATGATTATAAACAGAGAGTGCTACTATACTGTGCCAGGTTCAATTAATAAGACGTACACACTCAGCTGTGAGGGATAAAGCAGACACCTCATCACGTGCCACGCAAGCTGTAAGAGCACATACATACTGAGATAACCATACTTGTTCCCTCCTATCCCAAATACCACGAACTGCTATAAACTCGGCAGATTATAATGCAAGATCTCTTCCAGCTTCTCTCTTCCATGACAATTGCTAACGCATAATCAGTCTGACTTCTCTATACATGACCCAGATACCCCTGTGCAAGTAGCAGATATCTGCATGCACTCCTGTGAAGCCTCTACACATACAGGTTCTTCATAGCAAGAGAACCTTTTACCTTAATGTCGGTAATTAAGATGTTTCATTCTGATACTCCAGTGAGAATGCTCTAGTCATTGGGTGTTAATGTACAAATACAAAAAAGGCAACTGAAGAAACACTTGCTGGCCACTCAGACCATAGGTTTAGACAATAAGTGACCTCTACCAGCTTGGTAGAATTCAGAACATGACTGTACTTTTTGATTACATGATTCTTATTTACATAATACCATCCTGACGCAGAGATGTCTTTATCAAATTGTAAGCTTCTTAGTAGTGGTGTAGTTTCTCCACATGTGTTTCTATAGTAGTTGATAAAAGAAAGACATAAATTCTGATTGGGGTCTGTGAGCCTCAGGAACGCAAAAATATTTATCACTGAAATATTAACATTCTTGTAAAGATGACAAATTAGACTTTTTCAAGTCATAAAAGCATAGAAAATAAAGGTACAGATGACGTGTAAAACAGAGGTGTACTAGTCTTTACCATTACACTTTAGGGGAATCTATAAAATGACAGTAAAAAGCAACTAGTGCTTCCCTCAGTTCCCTCCCCCCCCAATTCTAATGCAGCAGTAAAATGGCGTATGTCAGTAATAAAAATAAAATGTCTATGACATTTTAAATGTTATCATACTGTCACAGCGGAATAAAATTAGCTTGAAGAATGATCTAAAGGGATATGATGCAGTTCATTATGTATAACAGCAACAGCAGCAGTTTCCCAGTGTTCATAAAGGTTTCTCCATTAAATTTACCTCCAGTCAATAATTAGGAGTCCACAAATAAACCTAGGCAATTAAATCAATACTGCTGGGCAATTATGTTCCCAAGTCCTGGCTCAATGGCACAAAAAGACACTATATCAAACTGCAATATTAAGTGATCTGATCCAATGTTCAACTGAACATTTTCTCAGAATAACAGGAAGGGGCAAGCCTGCATTTCTGTTCAAGATGCAGATGCATACAAAGTTTGCCAGCCTGTAACGCTAAGTAAGCAGCCTGTAATGAGTGAAGTCTTGACAGAAAGCTTTCATTTTACTGTCAACTTTAGTTTTCTGATCAGAAATATTACCAATGCCTACTAAAGGAAACCACAACCAAACCACCTACAAGATACGAATTGAGCATTTTAAAGGGCATAGAGCTCTTCTGTGAGCTGCTCCCAGAGACCAAAAATCTTAGCAATTACCATTTGTGTGACCTAGCTTGGGCAGAAATGAAAAGCATAGCTGGCTGCTCCCAAAAAGCACTAATCCCCCTGCAATTCTGAAGACGGTCAGCTTACCAAGAATTGCTTTTACTCTCGGAGCTCCTCCTGAGGAACCCCACAAGATGGAGCAAAAACCACTGAAAAGCACTATTAACTTGTACACAAACTTATACTGCTAAGAGCAATGAGCTCCTCTATCCTTAGCTAACATTTGCAATCCTAATATAGTTGGTTACATAGTCAACAACTCCCTTACTCTCCATGCTCTGGTTTTTACTGTCTGCCTATATCAGGCAAAGAGAAGTGATAAAATTCTGCTTAGGATTTTTTAATGATTTACCAAAGAATGATAAAAAAAATAGAATAAGAGTTCTTCATCATATTCCATTCATCTGATTCCTATTTTGGAGTCCATAATATGGACAGAACCTTGAAATTTATACATTTTTTTAAATACATAAAATGAAAGCAATTTAGCGAATAAAAATATTTGTCCTTTTACCACTGAGTTCCATGTAACACTATGAGGTTAAATTTAAATGCCAGTATCTCTGACAGAACTAGAAAAAGCAAACAGGTATTTCCATCTGCTCCACTGCAGCAATTCATCAGTCCTAGTGGTAATAAGTTTTAATAATGAAGGAGGGATGAAAGACGGAAAAACTGTCATTTCTTAAAAATCTGGTCATAGGACACAATTTAGACACAAACTATTAATGATAAAATATATAAATCTGAATGTGAGTGTTCCCTTGAAATAGCTTTCAAAATATTTTCAGTCATTCACATTCTTAAGTGAAATGAACTACATCGCTAATGGACCCATGGTAGTGAATATGCATTAGGAACACTGGATTTATAAATCAAATTTTATTTCATTTCAGACATCAGCTATGCGTCATCTGAATAAAGGAGACAACTAAAATATAACAGAAAAGTTTCAGGAGTCAGTGTGTGTTGTCAGTGATGTCCAAACAAAAGCTGACTGTGGCTAGAAAAGCAGGGCTCTCACCTGCCAATAAACTGCCCTTGATCACTTACAAGAGGGGAGCATCCCAGCAGACTCCATGTGTATTAAAAAAAAGACTTGAAAGAGAAGAAAAAGTATCACACAGGTCACAGCGGCAGTCTCAATGGACCCCTCAGGGATTTCTGCTAGTCTCAGCCTTGTCATCCTCTATGCAGCTTTCCTCTCTGCCCAGAAAATGTCGATAGGAAAATGTTTGAGGGGCCTCTGGTGGAAATTTTTTCATTCTTTCTGCATTGACAGGATGCCAAATCAATATTTACTTCCCACTAACAAGCTGCTCGAGGTCTCAGTAGAAAATATTGTAGAGAATGCGAGAAGACACGATAATAAACAGCTGTCTGGCTATGAGGAAAACATGAATTGACTGGAAACAGGTCCACAGTAAAAGGTCACTGAAACCCATGAACTCCTCAGGTGTCCATATCAACTACTAACTTTAAAGGCACATAATAAAAAATCTCTTTTTCCTAAGAGGTATGAGAGAATAGATCCTTTTCACTCTGGCAAGCATTACACACTGTTTAAATAATTCAATTAACACATTTGCCAAGATCTGTGCTTGTCTTCTCCAGCACTGTTTCACTGGTTTCAGCTGTTAAGTTAGCTATCACAAATCCTTGGTTAACATATCTTCAGTTTTATCCAGTGACTCTTATCTTAAGATAAATAAAAAGGAAACGCTGCAAAACAAGGATTTTACATTGCCTTATCACAGTACAGCTTGGGACCATGAATAGCAACATAATTAAAAATGCAACCAATTAATTACAACCTAAAAACACTTAGCCACTCAGAAAAGAAAGTTATAATTAATTAAGAGAAGATAAAAATTTAGCACCTGTGCTTCTAGAAGTTTCTGTATATACTGCAGCCATTCTTTGTCTTTTTCAAATTCCATCTTTGTCTTTGCTGCTTCCTAAAAATAGAAAAATATAACATAGACAAAATATTTTGACACCACCTGAGAAGAACATAATGAATGATAAAGGAAATGAGTAACTGAATATACATTAAAGAAACAGCATGTGGAAGTGGGAATTATGCTTGTAAAACTAGTTTTCTGAAGCATATCCACCAAGTGTGAGGGCTCTGTTAAATTTATAAACCCATCCTTGTCAGTGTATGACCCTAGAAGCACACACGGCATGTTCTTTTCACATGAAAATACAGGTGTACATGAGATCTATGGATAAGTTTTAAAGGTCCCTGTGTCTACAAACTGATAAATATATTTAAAATTTGTGTAGTATAAATTCATCTTCTCTATTTTAAATTTGTTTTCTATTGATAGTTAAGTATGTTTGTGTTTTACATGTATATTTACAACAGTGATTGCAACAAAAGATACAGGATGTAAGAATTACTTTGAGAATGAGGTAAGCATAGAACAATTCTGCCAAAATGAATCACTCTACAGGGGTGTATAAATGTTAGTAAGCAGGACAGATATCAGTCCATTTTATTTGTAATCATGAACGTAATCCATATCAGTGCATACATATACATTTATTTAACCACTGTGAAAACTCTTTTTTGTGAATTTTGTAATATAAAGCTCCAACAGGGCTAAACCTAAGTCATCACAAGAATACTTTTACAACCCAATAATGGGCAACTCCCAGACCCTCATATTAAAGTAAGCATACAGGCTTTTTTCTGTATTATTTGATCAGGCCAAAATAAATCTGGATAAGAAATCTTATTACTGTATCTATTTAATAAAGAGTGATTTGATGAAACATTATCAAATATTTCACAGTAAAATGGATGACAGAATCAACAAAAAAAGGCAACTGATTCCCCCAGAAACCAACTCTCTACTAGGAATACCTTTAATAGATACCACAATTCAAGAAAGGAAGCATCAATGGAATCGGGCACAGCAAGACATGCTCTATTTTTGCTTTCATTAATGTAGAAGTCTATTTACAACGTATAATCTTCCAAAGTCTCACAAAAGGAAACTACTATGGATTTTCAAATAACGTCTCTACATCTCTATGCTCAAAACAGTATACTTATACTTTATTTATGCATGCCCAAAGTCTTGCCACCTTATGAATCTCTAACCTGACCTTTTTATTTCCATTCTTTTTGTGCTGGATGCTGCACAGTCAAATTCCAGTCTTTACCTGGAAATCCTTTTCCTCAAGAATGAAAACACACAGCGTGATCTTCTGATCTAGCCACTTTTTACTGAAGAGTCCTTGAAGTAACTTACCTCATCATCTTCTACTTCTAATATCTCCTCAAGATCAGTTGTTGAAACATTAAGGATAGACGCTGCCAACTGAACAGACTCCTGGGAAAGACCCTTTTTGCGCGCTCTCACTTCTCCCATTTTTTTTGCCTGTTTGATTTTTGTTCTCAGCTCTTGTACGCTTTGCTGTAACTCTCTGGCTAAAGCCTGGAAGATGCAAACAAAAAAATACTCCATCGCAATTTTTCTTAAAGTGCAAACGCTATGGAAAAAACATTATCATTTAGACTAAGCTCCTTTACGTTGAAATTATCTTCATACTGTGTTACTGGTTCAATAGAATACATGCTGTAATATGAAGTAACGTAATATTTAGCACTCAAAATATGAATTGATAAATTTAACCACAAAATGTTCTTAAATACAGGAATGTTTTTTTTCTGTCCTTAGCAAAAAACGATATTCAACTGCCATCAGCAGCAAGACAAAGCACGTTCCGTAGAATCAATTAAAAGCCCTTTCCTGATCCAGTCTACCACAAAGGTTCTTGAAATAATAACAGAAGCGTCATGCTTTACTGGGGTCAGGTATCTTTTTAATTTAATGCTTATTCATACCTCACTACATGAGGAAACATCAGTATATCTCTTTGTTCAAAACTTGAAATAAAGACAGTATAATTCAAAACTGTCATAGCTACTGATTATTCCCCATGTAATTTCTACAACCTAAATCATCACAGTTATCTGTTGTTGATAGGCAGCACACCCTTGGGGCACAGAAGTCCACCCTATTATTATTCCAGGCTTGCACAGGAAAGGCTGTACATTGTCTGTGCAGCTGGTCCATACGGGCGGCCTGGCCAGGCCGGGCAGTCTCTTTGCAAGGGTGTTCTCAGGAGACACTAGGTGCTTCAAACAGATACCAGCCCAGGTGGTGGGAGGAAGGTCAGCAGCCAGACTAGAACTACTGCAATTATTCTTTAATCCTGGTTTTTAAAAGGTCTGAAGCAGGGGTGCCAAGAGAAGCCTGAATTTTAGGGACTATTTCTTCTACTGAAGACTTTTAGTTAGATTTAAGCAAGAATTAGAGCTTGATAGGATGTCTGATGCTGCTAATGCTGCATAAATTAAACCACCTTTATTATCATCACTACTATTCCTAGTGACCAATAAAGACAATAACAATAAAGGATAATTTTTCTATTATAATTTCTGAAATGTGGTATACATTGTTAAGCCAGAAAGATGTTCTCAGCCTAAAAAAATATCCTGAAAAAACAGAAGAATACTATTAAAATTGTTTGAAAGGTTTAAAACATAGAAAAGGAGAACCATTTTCCGGAGTGGTAAAAAGGGATTACTGGGATTCAGAAAAGCTGATGTAAAAACCTAGGAAAAGCTAGAAAAAGTAAAAAATATCAAGATGACTAGACAAAAAATTGGATTTGCAGTTAACAGGAAAGACGAAACCCAGGAGGGCTGAGGCCACTCTTTGTTCATTTAAAACTAGAATAAAATAAACAGTATGAAACATCCTGCTGAAAAGACTTTGTTGACCTGAACAAGAGCTGAATGGAATCCAAACCTGATTTTGCATTGTGTTCCCCAAAACTACACTAATACTGAGCTTGAATAATACCTTCCACAGCTGAACGTAAGCCAAACTGCACAACAAAGAATTGATGGTTCAGGTTCTTACCTCTCTTGTTCCTAAAGTTCTCTGGTTCAGTGTAATAACACTAAACATTATTATAAATCATCAGTTGTATAACTGAAGTTATTTTGTTTCAATATTTATGGAACAAAAATGTTTTGTCAAAAGCATAGCAAGGCAATTTTATTTTAAAATTGCTTGCTGAGAGACAGGAGCAGTAACTCCCTGTCAGAAGATCCTCCTAGTGTATTCAACTTCCATGACCCAAGCAGACTGTGATTGTCTGTAACACAGACACCCTGGCTCAAAATGAGAGAATAAGGTTTTCTTTTGATCGTCATATCTGGGACTCATCTTATTAAACTATCTCTCACCAGTAGCTGACTAACTCCTGAAAATTCTTTTTCTGCAGAATGTCTTCATCTCATAGAAACTAACTACAGAATTATGAAGCCTGTTCATTGGCATCTGGGGTAAAGTACATCTTCTGGTGCACTCAAGAAAGAAATTATTTACTGTGAGGGTGGTAAGACACTGGAATGGGTGGCCCAGAGAAGTTGTGGATGCCCCATCCCTGGAAGAGTTCAAGGCCAGGCTGGATGGGGCTTTGAGCAACCTGCTGTAGTTGGAACTCGATCTTTAAGGTCCCTTCCAACTCTAGCCGTTTTATGATTCTATGATCCCATATATCAAAGAATGCACAACAGATTCATCTGATTCCAAGATTTGTTTATTTTTCCACCATTTCCCAAAGTAATGGTTTTCTGTATTTATCTAAAACATAATTATTAAAACCAAAATTACCCTACCACAAATTTGGGGAGAGGAGGTACACTGAAATTTGTCTGATTTTCTGATTCAAATGTGGGTCCCTCCATCTCTAGTATTTACAACATAGACCTATCTGCAAGTACAGAGCTGAGAGGAATGAAGAAACTTGAAAGGTTTATAGGCAGGGAACTAGGGCAACTTGGAATAAACTCGTAGAAGGAAGCAGACAAGGAGAGTAGAGAACTCAAGTGAAAAAGCACACAGTATTAAAAAAAAAAAAAAGTACCAAAAAGAGCTGGAATAGCAGCAATTTAAGAAAAAGAGAAAAAGAGAAAAGAAAAACCTAAAACAAAAATAAAGGAAAGAGAAAATTACAACTAATAGATTTTGATATGCAAGCATACACATTATATATAATCACAGTACATTACACATATAGAGGACTTGCACTTCAATTCCTTTTTTTGCCTCAGCGGTTCTAATACACTAAAGAATATGTGAAAAATAAGGCTACCTTATGAACTTTCAAATTGGACTCTCAGAGACTAGCTATTTTTGAACCTGCCGGCTTCACATTATTAAGTTGTAATAATAATGTTTTGATATACATTTTTCATATTCCATTAAAAATGACCCTCCCCCCCCCGACTTAATGCTGTTTTTTTCTGTTGATATATCCTCATCCATCACATATTAATGCATTCATGTGCTAAAGTGTTTACTTATTAGTGATTTCATTTATGTTTAATGTCAAAGCCACACAGGTCTTTAATCGAGTTAGGAAGAACCATTTCCAAACTGAAAGTGACAAAACCCTAAGAAATAACTGACACAGGTTTTGTTGGTGAGCGTACTGAAGCCTGTATGATAGTGTTCTTCGATTAAGAAATTGATCTAACGCATTATGAAGCCAAGTGTGGGATTTTAGACTAAAATGTTTACCACTTTGTATTTCAGAATTGCTTTTTTTTTAAACTTATAAGCATACATAGATGATACAAACTGCCTGCAATGAAATCAATGCAGAATATGACTTCAGTACTATATTGATGTATGATAACAACGCCTTCATTAGTACTAGTAATATTAGGGTTTGATCTTTTCTCTTTGTTTTTCATTGGTGTCAAATCTAGGGGATATTTTGTTAGTAAAGCCATTTTCTCAACTTAGATGTTACTGTCAGAGTTATTCCTGTGGGACACACTTAGCTGCTACCAGCCAACTACAATAGGAATCCCTATTTAATTCCTGAAAACGCATCTTTTCAGACCACTGCAATTGCTACTGGTCTGACTAGGGAAAAAAAAAAAAAGCTTAAAATTCTAACAACATGAGCTTAAAGTACCCAGCTATTTTTTTTAATTGGTAGCATTATCTACCAATTTCATATGATTACATAGTATAGATTATATCTACTGCATACAGTTCTAAAATATCTCCCTTAGAAGCCTTTTAACTTTATTTACTTTGTAGTAATTTTTTAGGTAATAGTTTTTTATTTGGTCTCAGAATGCAAACAGTTTAGCACTAGCTCTTTTGCCAGTTTTTTAGATGTATAAAAACAAAGGTCTTCTTTCATTTGAAAGGTCATGTTTAATTAAACATTCAAAGAAGCTGTGGTGATACACTGACCCTGAAAATATACTATTAATAAGGTCTTCACATCCCAAAAAGTTCCAACAAATTGATCAATGGCCCCAAGTAATACCATAAGACCAAGCCAATGCCTAAAAGTATTCTGGTAATTACCATGTTAATTTACACACTCTTATCTTTATAGTTGGTAATATAAAAAAAAACTTAATGGCCCCAAGACAAACCGAAGTCTGAGGCTAGCACTGCAGCTACGTATAGATTTCAGTCTTACGCTGGTGCAGACCTCATGGCAGATACCAGAGCTCACATTAGTTATGAAAAAATTTAAGCTTTACTTTGTACAATGGTAATAATGTTGTGCTGGGTCTGGTTGGGCTGGAGCTAATTGTTGTCCAGCAGCTCCTATGGTGCAGTGCTTTGTGACTGAACCAGTGTTGATAACACACCAGCTAGTGCCGAGCAGTGCTTGCACAGCATCGAGGACTCCTCTCTTTCCCACCCTGCTCCCTTGGCAAGTAGGCTGGGGTGCACGAGAAGCAGCCAGAGGACACAGCTGGGACAGATGACCTGAATTGACCAAAGGGATATTTCATGACATATAATGTCTTGTTCAACAATAAAAAATGAGGGGGACTGGTCTGGCAGGTAGCCACTGCTCAGAGACCAGCTGGGAACTAGTCTACATCCCTTGGCGTTTCCCCCCTACACAAACACCCTCTTTCACTTAAAGCTGTCCTTGCCTCCACATATGAGTGCTTTTGCATTTGCTCCTCTCAGTCTCTCCCCAGTCTCAGAGCGGGCAGGGACTGAGCAAGCAACTATGTGTTGTTTAGCTACTGGCTGGAGTCAACCAACCACAAATGTATAGAACAGTATAACATAAAGAACAATTCTATTCCTAATATTTTGTGAGTAGTTCAATATGAAAGTGTCTTTAGACACAGGTAATGCATTAGAAATTAGGGATGGTGTAAAGATGTCACTCAGAGCATTACACCAAAAATGAAATGGAAAATCTTTGTGAAACTGTCTGCGAAAAACAAAGTCTGAGTTTCTCAGAATTGAATGATGAGTTTAAAGAACTTCTCTACTTTTGTGGCGGGAACAGTTATTTTTTGCGTTAGGTTATGGACG
>VXBJ01006238.1:73038-88893 GCA_013400055.1 Nycticryphes semicollaris
CTGGGAAAGCACTACCACCCCAAACAGCTCACGAGCAACATGACAAAACAGAACGAACGGGCAAAGTGACACAAAGAGATTGTTGCTGGTTAGGGCTCCTGCGGGCAACAAGAGATGATATTATGCACTGTTTCATCAGCTGAAACAAGCATTCAGGTTTCTTCAGTGAAAGTGTGGTATTTGATTCTTATTGCATCTCTAAAAATGACTTGCAAAATACTTTCAGAAATAACATCGAAACACCTCATAGCATGACTGCTTTTTGTCAGAGAAAAGACAGACTCTTCTAAAGTAAGTTCTTTAAATATATATATAAATAAATTTGTTACCTCAGCTAGCTCCTTCACTTGAACAAATACACCTAGATTTGTCTGGCCAAGGGCTATAACATGTAGCATTCTGACCCATGGGAGTGAGTCAGCCTCAGGAGGTTAACTTAATTCTTATGATCCCCAGAGAACACATGTGATTTCAGAGACTCCAGCAGATGCCCTGAAAGTAAAGGGTAAAGGTGTAGAGAAGATATATACCAGTCCTCCTCAGCAAATTTCTATATTCAGTACTGACCAACAATGCTATTACCAAATATTAAAGCAGTAGTAACATTATTTTACCAATGTCATACAGGTCACGTTTGCAATGTGGTGTGTTGGTTTTATTTACCTGTCTTCAGTCACAGTTTCTGCTTTAGTTCTAAAATTTGTGAATGTGTGTGTTCAAGCTACATGGCTCAGCTTTGTATTTGTACATATTTACAGGAATGAACACAGGCTTTTGTTATCTGCTCCATTAAGAATACAGTAAAGCTGTTGAATGCATTAAAATCCAAGCAAAACAAAAAGGTACATTCAAGGGAATACCAGAGTGACAATGTACCTAAAAGCTAGCAAAGCTGCGAATTTTCAAAGGCTAATTCAATAAGGAACTGAAAGGGAGAAACACATCCATTACTGGACAGGTAGGTATCAGATTGATAGATATGATTTAAAACAAAAAATCTTGTGTCGATTGGCACTGAGAATTGTGCTCACAACTTCACAGAGATCAGTGGAAGATGAAAGCACACGTTGCCTAGAAGAAATGCCTCACCTGATGACCTGTAAGAATCCCATTTTACATATGGACTGAGAAATTGCAGTAGGCACATACAAAATAATGTGATACTGTAGTCACACGTATAACCCAACTTTCCACATCCATTAACACAACCGAATCTGAACACACATGAGCATAACTAAGGGTCTAACAGATAAGATCTGAAAATTTAATTGAAATTACTTAAAATATTACCATCCCCTTCCACCCTTGTGGAAAAAAAGCTGTCTCCAGTTTGCAGTCCAACACCCTATCCCAGCCCTGCCTTCTACGTGGCTCTGAGCTATGGATGACAGGCTGTGAACTAGGGAAGGTGAATTCAGTAATAGCTCAAACCCAACTATTATTTCTTTAGAACCATTTATTTTCAAGGAAAAAAAAATTAGAATGTTCTTTTGACTGCAATTTCTTAACCAGCTCCAGGTGCAGAAAACGACAGGGAAGAATATTAAAAATATTGCAACCTATGATTGATATTTATAAGAAAGGAAATTGAATACACTGTGCTATGTCCTAAAAGATAGTTCAGTTTATTTACAAATTAATAGAAAAGTTACTTAAGCATGGCCAGTTTTTAATTTTAGATTGTTTTCAAAACAAACCATATTTAAACAAAGATGCAGCAATGGAGTTATTATGGCCAATTATAATGTAGTTTATATTTCTGAAGTACACAATACATACTTAAGAGTATAATTATTGTTTTAAAATTCCCTTCGTGATTATAAATTAGGGGTGTTTGTATTAGTGGTCAGCTCTTTCTCTTTTTCTTTTCTAATTGTCACTTGATAACTGTTTACCTATCATGCCTTCTTATGTGCCTGAAATCTTGTCTTAAAAATCTGTTTCTTTTCTAAATGTTCTTTGTAACATAACTTTAGGTAGGATGAATCCCCTCACAGCATCAGCTGGATACCTCATTTATAGAACATAAAGCAGATACTGATACGAGGGACATTTTGTCATAGATAATATTACAGCTTTACTATTATCTAATCTCTCCTGTACATTAAGCTTTAAGACTGTCAAAAACTTAAGGTGTATACTCAAATGTTTTCAGACTTCTACTTTCTGTTTGACTGTCAGCAAACGCTCCATAGTTTTCATTGTACTGTTGCTAAATTTTCACACAATTACCATGTTTTGTGACCTATAACAGGGAAAAAAATAATAGTTTTCTTTATAGGAGAGAATGCGTTGAAATATGTATAATCAGCATAGTATGACAGGCAAAATATTTCTGTCAAAATATATTGGTTTGTGAAATTATATTTATGCAAAATGGGCAATAATAATAATTTAAAGTCCTATTTACTTCAGCATTTAAGTCCTACCTCATTTACATTAATTTTTTCTCTGCTGTAAATTCTTTGGTTTCAACAGAATTACCTCTGATTTACACAGGTGCTAGCAAAACCAGCATCATTCCTTTAAAACATCATATATTACAGTTATTTACACGGAGTTAAAAAAAAAAAAAAAGGCACTGACAGAGATTAGAGCTTCACACACATATAGTCAGAGATGCCTGGGATCTCAGAGAGTTCATTATCTGAACAGTTAGGGCAGACAAAGTCAGCACAGTTATACTGGAGAAGGCAAACAAAGAATATTCAGGGCAGACCAAGAAATACTGAGGTGAAACAACACTCCAAAGGTCACATAGCAGGTCAGTGACCAAGATCTGAAGAGTGCCAAGATTTCCTGATACACGGTTCAGTGTCTGAGCTTATGCTATCTTTCTGCAGAAACACATGCAGAGCATAAAAACTATAAACCATATGCCCTCTGTAAGACCACTGCTCTGCTGAAGCAAACATGTCTGAAACATAATTTAAGAGGTCAGCTCTGGCATTCCTTGTACTCTTGAAAAAATACCATAAATATTATCAACTGTGACTTTTAAAAATACTGTCACTTGTTGTTTTTATGATTCCACGCTCCTAGAGCTCTTCCCACTTCTCTGCAGCTTTTGCACCATGTCTGTTGGGGAATCCTCTCCTCTCTCTCGTTTCTAAATTACTGTGGAGACTTCTCAAGGCTCCATGTATGGATGCTTTCTGTTCTGTCTGCTTGAGCTTTCTCTCTTAGTAATCTGATCAACACACATGGAACAATTATTTCTACACAAACTCCTAAATAAATTACTACTGGAGACCATTCTTCTCCTTTTAAAGATTTGCTACTTATCCTGTCATTTTGCCAAAATGTTTTGCAATTGCTTCAAGCTCCGAGTCTTTACTATTTAATTTGTACTCATTAGTACATCCCCCAAGTCTTCCAGTCATTACTTTCTCCAGCCAACATTGTTTCTTATCTTTTAGACCCTGATCTTCCCATAAACTTTAATCCGGGCATCTTTCTAACTATCTCCAGATTATGCACAGGGCTCAGTACCAGGTTTAAAAAGCAGTCTCTCCAAGCCATTTAAAAGAACTACAGGTGAATCCATTATTTCCTGTTCAGGGAGTGCATTGCAGAGTCTCCCAAGTAACTCACAGCTGAGCCTGTTGCAGCAGCCCATTCTCTGAAAAACTTAGAAGATACTATTTTTTTCCTGAGGCAGAAAAGGAAGTTGTTTGCAAGTTGGTGGAAATAGTTTCCTTTTCAGCTCCAGTTCGTTGGATCCATTCACAGAGCATCTAAGTATTACAGAGTCATAGTCTATGAGAATGCTTCTTAGGCACTGTATGAAAAATGAAAAGTAGTACTAACATCAACAAAATCAGACATGCATCTAAACTTTGCAGCTACAGAAACCTTAACATACCTTGCAAGCTGATTACATAGGTTGAATCGTTTAAACCAATTCCTCTAAACTCATAATACAGAGAGGGATATAAAAAAAAATCAACACAATTTAAGCTACATCTGCTATTCATCTTTACCTATCGTAGTCAAAAACCAAAATGAAGTGCTACCCTTCTAAGCCTAAAAAGCAAATAAAAAGAAGAACGAGGGAAAGCTTTTCAAAATATTTCTGTTTATTCTTCATTTTTAATAATCAAGGTTTTATCCATTAAGACATCTACATTATATGCTGTTCCTGGCACACTGTATGCATCACTAACCACATGCCTTCTGTAAACTATAGGAGTTCAGCCATTCACTTCATTCATTAAAATTCACAGGGCCTATTATTCTGTTTACAGTCTAATAGATATTCACTGTCACTATTCAGGCCTCTGATTCAATTTGCCTAAATCCCAGATGCAGAGTAATCCTGATGGAGATTAGCTTAATTTATCACCAATTTCTTCTCAGACCAAGAAAGGTTGGTATTTCATAATAAAAGCTGTGCTTCCCCGTTTTTCCTAAAGTAGTAGGCATAGTGAAAGAGAAGCAATAAATGCCTGATTTTTTTTAATGGTGAGATTTTCTCACTTACACAAATTTTGCTTTGTGTGTAGGACACCTTCACTTCAAGGTGTGCATTCTGCAGATAGGAATACTGATTCTCATCAGACTGGAACTGTACCCAAAATGCTGTGCCGATTCTGACTGAACACAGATTGGCAGACTCGTCACTTACTTCATGCAACACAAAAAAATAACTCTGGGTATACTTTTCTAGGTAGAATTATGACAGTGTGGAGTGTAATAAATGAAATGTACTCATCTTTTGGCTTTTAAGTGTTCCCAGTATTAAAAGTGCCCACTTTCAAATCATGCTGATTTATGTAACTGATACTATCTGCTGTTGTCTACAAAATATCCCAATGACCTACTAAAGAAACCTTTCTTGGGTCAAACAACACTTCCTAATTGGCTCTATTTCAATAAAAAGTTAGTAAATTTTTTTCCCCAATTATAAAATTTTACAATTACTTACTGTTCTTGCCATTTTTTGCAGAAGAAACACATGAACATTCACATAGTATCCATCTCCCCTGGGTACCCACACAAAAAAGCATGTTCTGCACACCCTGGCCTGGAAATACTACTGCCAATGACATTGCATCCACAGGGTTTGAGAATACATTCACCAATGGAAACCTCCTTCAAAGAATATTTCTTACTGTCTCACCGTAACTCGATAATTCTGAAAGTCCCCTGCAAGAATTTACTTCTATCCAAAGAACTGACTGTGTAGCTGGAGTTACAGGCAGAAGCACAGTGTACTTGTGTTGCTCTCTTGTTGGAAAGGAGCTGATAAAACCCAACAGAGTATTTCCCAAACATTTGAGCCTCCCAGCCCAATTACTAATTGCCTCCAATTCTTTGTATAAATATGTGATAATTTTTGAGAAATATTATATTTGAGAAAAACAGCAAATAGGATGTCATCTGCATATAGCCATTCTGAGAAGGACATGTTTTCTGGCAGTGCCCTATCTTCCTCAACACAGGAACATTCCAAGAGAAAAAGATGAAAAATTATGGTAAATAACAGGAATTTGACAAATGACAGGATTTTTTAACATGAAAGTGGTGAGTCATTAATTAGACTTATTCTTTGTAAGAGGAAGAAGTTTCATGGGATATTCTCAATTAGCTCTGCCACTAATGTGCAGTCCCAGCATTCCTAGCCTGCAACCATGTAAACCTGTCCATGCTCTCACCCTTCATGGTACACAAAAATTGGTGCTCTGGGTTTTCAAAAGGTTAAGTGCATTCTCATAAACTATCTCACAATTGGCCCACATAATGTTTACATGACACTTCACAAATGGAAGAGGGAAGAAGATTCACAGGGGAAGAAATGAGCAGTGGGGCTAACTCAGAAGGGGAACTTTTTAACAGAATGTTAACTTATCTCCAACTGCATATTAAACTGCAGCTCAAGATAGCAGTGAGAAAATATGCCATGGCAAAATTGATGCCAGGACTCAAAGTAATCTGTAGAAAGGTAAACTGATTATTGGGATATATATTTATACAGGGATATATAAGGCAAGCTGAGTGAGTGGCAAATGACTGGCAGAACATTACTCAGCCAAGCAGAGGTGGAATAAGGCCTCTGACATATGTGGCTGCACACAGCTCTGTCAAACAACAGAGCAAAGGGGAAATGCACCTAGCTTAAGCCCTGCTCTGAGCAAAGGAAATGAGGGCAGATATCTTAAGAGAGTTGACTGTTAGATCCCCAAGAAGATCCACTAAGCTTGCCAAGTAAACTGCCATGGGTCTTGATTTTGGCAGCCAATTCTATCAGATGGTTATACTGGAGACCTATCAAGAACAGTGCCAGAACAGACCAGATGTGAACTGTGCTTCAGTGGGTATCCTCTGTGGAGGGCACACAAGTCCCAAATCACAGAGGCATGATGGAAGTGAGAAATGCACTCATCTGACTTTGAAGCATTCAGTCACCATCACCTATTTATTACAGCTGTAGTTGTGCCCTATCAGAACTTCAAGTATCTTTCTCAAGGTCAGAAAAGCTCTCATATTTTCATGCTTAGGCAGATGCCATCATTGCAGATTAATTTATAAAAATAAGTTTTGCCGATGTACAACTTAACGAGATGGACAACACTACTGAGTTTGAGCTTACAAGGGCCTGTAAAAGCAATATGTGGTCAAAGTCTAGATGAGCTTACAAAAAAAAAAAAGTACTGTAATGCAGGAAAGCAGAGGAAAGCAAAGCAGAGGAAAACAGAATTCCTCCAGAATTAGGCAGGACAGTTTTGTAGAAAAACTATTATGCTGTACCCTATTTTCAATCCAGCCACGTAGTGTCTAATAGCACATTTTAACTTTATTGGCATGTATTATCACAGGTAAACCAAACAAAATAAAGAACACCTTGCTGATGTTGCTGTGCTGCATGTAACTGGCAACATCCACCTGAGGATCTGACAGTGCAATAAATGTTATAGAACATGGGGTAGTGGTATAGTGTATATATTTCTATAGTGGTACACTATTGAAATTGGATGCAGTGTTCAAAGAGAATTTGATAGTGCTGATGGAAGCTGGATGGGCTGAAAACACGTAACTGCATAAAAGGCATCTAAAATACTCTCAGAGCCACCTTGTCCCTCTTAAAAATTATGTTCTTTTGTAATAAAAATGCTTTATTCGGCCTAGTTTACATTATACTTATGGCCTTATTTTCAATATTATTTATCAGTCTTCATAAATGTCACTGACAAATTCTGTCAGAATTTGATATCTAAGTCTGTGAAAATGTTTAATAATCAAGTTTAGCTCTGATCTTTACAGAACTCTAGAAACGCTTAAATTTCATGAAATACTTTTTAGGTTAACCACACAGGCCATTTGAAATCCATTAAACATATTATTGATATTGCATAGCCTACATTTTTTATCTGAACATCTCAGTGTTAGGTCAGGCATCTTAAAAACCAATTTATTAAAATGAATAGTAGCCTTTATCAACTGACTTGTATCGCCTTCAGAAAACAAATCCAATTTATTCAATACAACTTATTTTCTATAAAGCCATTCTAGGAAGTACAACTATTACTCCTGTGCTTTAATACTTAAATAATTGAATTTCATATCAGGTTTTCACTATTTTATCTAGAAATTAGGTCAGACTAACTGATCTAAAAATACCTATCTTGGCTGTCTTTTGTGAATATTGACTCAATATTATCATTCTTTTAGACTCATGGCAGTGTTATAGTATACTTACACTTACTTTGAATACTTATTCAAAATAAGGATCAGCAAGAGAAAAATTCATTAACCCTAAACACTACAAAGTTGTAAGCCATAAAAGTTCTCAGTTTAAAAATACTACTTTCTAGAAATTGTTTAAAATCTCACGTTGGCTACTAACAGACTGTATCATCTTCACGTAAGATCAGCCTCCTTCCTTCCAGACAAAAAAAATGTTCATACAAGACTTCTATCTTTACACAGTTACAGAGTTGTTTTATCTCATAATGGGTTGTATCCACCCTGCAATAGCTATCTTGTTACTTGGAAATTTAAAATCCTGCCCCTTTACTACTGTTCTTGGCCTTGCTACTCACAGATTTCATCTTGATATTTTTTGCCTGCCTCTTCTCCATCCTCTATACTCTATTGCTGCTCATATTTTCAGGTTATTATCTATACTCCATTTTCCACTTCTTTTATATTGCCTTTTCATTTCTAAATACTGTACAAGGAGCTACCCTCTAATTATGGAACTGTGCATGTTTTTGTTACTTAATAAGATGTTGCAGAGCACAATTTTTATTTTTATTTTCTACTAGCCTGTATCTTCCTCCTAACAGCTTTGGAGAAATGAACTGCTCTGAATTAACCTATTTTAGGTGCCCTGGTGGCTCCTACTGACTGGAATGTAGGACTAGCATCTGACCTCTGTACCACACTCCAACAAAATTAAGCCCAGTAACAACTTACAACATATTGGATACTGCAGCTTTTATTTGTAATTATTTCTTCCATGATTTTTAGAAAACATTACTAGATCTTACAGTCTAGCAATTTTAGTTAGTTACCTAAGAGTCCCAAACTGGGCTCCCCCCAGTAACACAACCAAGTATGTGCTCAAGGAGTAACTCATCATATTCTCTTAATTTGATCCAGTGGTGTATCTCTCCCACAGGTTTTGCAACTTAGTATATTTATCTAAATGGATTCAAGATCCTGTGGTTCTGAGTTACCAATACTGTAAAGGCAAGTAACAGTGTCTGCTATAAACAGAAAGACAAATACTCTGTTCTCTGAAGTTTCTCTGTTGTCCTGTTAAATGCTGTAGCTATTCTTTAGCAATGCTGAAATGCTATAATTGTTGTATGTTAAAAATGAACTATACAATGTCATGAGAGACATGGAAGGGCTAGAAAAAGTAACCACATTCAATTGACTAATGAGCAGCAGATTACACTTGCACTCAGAAAAACAAGTAAGGCTTGTGAAGTGATTAGAAGAGCAGGCAAAGATAACAGGGTGATACAAATATGTTAAACAGGTTAAGCAAGAGACAGTTTAAACTTGACGTCTACATAGAAAAACTTAATCTGAGTTACTGAAAGTTGAGGAAGAACCAAGGTCAGGGGAAAACTGACAGCTACCTGGAGGGAGCGCGTAGAAATGAGACAGACCAGACTTCAAAGCAAGAGCTGGTGCAGCAAGGAGTACTGCTACTTGTTATTGTGCCACCTCAATCTTCCTATGCAGTTTACAGTATCAGATACCTAAGAGGCACTTCAACAGGATTTACTTGATATACTACAAAAATCCACTGAAACACCAAGGATTTTCAACTATATTTTTAATAGTCATACACTGTGAATAAAATCTGATTTCAGAAAACTTTTTCTCCTAAATATTTAGTACCTAATTAAACAAAGCAATCTACTGAGGAATTCCCTGTTCATCAATATTTGACTTACAGACAACATCTTTATTTTCAAAAAATCTTTCTGCAGAGGAACAGCAGTCAGCAAAAACGTTACTTGAAATACGCACATATATTCTTCTATCCAGGGCAGAAACTACACATTATTTAGTAGCTAAATATTATTATTATTTGTAGAGAAACTACATACTAACATTCTTTTCACATACAGTGCAACCACAATTATTCATGGTAACTAAGAGTGCAGGAGTCATCTTAATCAACAATGAAGGAAGCATCATAATAGTTGCTAATAGCTGATTTTCCTCATTACAACTACTTTTGAAAACAGAAGATCTTTTACTTTCTCATTTTCTAATTTTTGACAAACTTCTCATTACGGAGTTATGTAAAGTATTGCGAGTATGAACACTTGTTTATCTCATTTGTCCATAATTGCTACTTCAGTTTATTCAATGAAGTAATTAAAAATTTTATAGTAGCCTGAAAGGAGACTGAACTGCACCTCTCTCAACAATGACATAAGAGTATTTCATGAACAAACAAACAAAAAGATAATATATTAGATTAATTCAGACTTTCCCATACTTAGCCAGTACATAAAAAAGTAAGCAGCTGTGGACAGAACACTCATTTCTTTCTCTTAGACATAGTTTTCTATATTAGAAGAAAGCACATTTTTCCTACCTGAAAAATAACAATTTGTTCAAGAATAGGGAAGATACTCCTGAATCACAGGAGCACAGTGACCACTTTTATTCACTTCACCAAGTATTATGAAACAATTCAAATAGAAAATGCCTTTAATCACAAACTTAAAAAATAACTAATTATTTAAATAACATGCACCTTTTTTTCATGCAAGTCAATCCACATTTTCACCATAGATATTTTAGCTTACAAATTCTTTGCATTTAGGATTTTAAAGTGCATTCAACATTGTTCAGTCTTTTTTTTTCATAATGAAATCAATGTGAATTTTGCAACTGAATGGAACACAGAATGGTTTCAGGCCAATGTCAGAAGTCTGAAAACTGCCATGTAGACTGACATGTTATCTGTTGATGACAGAAAGAAGATAAAATGCACAAGTATTTAAGTTACTAAATTTCAATCCATAGTGGAACTTTATTAATGAACTACATATGCCTTCGTTTTACAGTGCATCAGAATACCACTGCTCCTTACTTTGGGTGCTACCAGACTTGTTCAAACAGATCAGAAAGTGGCTCATCTCTACAGAAATTCAAGAACAGCAGAGAAGTACTTAACCAAAACAAGAAAAGGATTTTCTACATACTGTTTTTAAACCTGTGTTCAATTTTGCAATAGAAGGACTTCCTTATTTAGTATTTCTGCTATAAAGAGCACATGTATGTGGAAAATAAGGTAATGCACACTAATCAACAGATATGCATTATTTTCTCCAATGTGTTGGGAAATTTATTTTCTGCAGAGTAATTTGCTATACAACTAATCACTTTTTGTTGGGAACAAGTACACTGGCAGCCATAGATGACAAATTACATAATTCTACTGAAATTCAGGAAAGAGGCCTAGAGCCACTGATTCTGCCTGTTTACAGCAGTTCAGAGCTGATACCAGGCCAGCGCAGTAACTTCAAAGATTGTTCCAGAACAGGAAATGTACTGCAGATTAGGCTCCTTTAAATCTTTTACATTTTGTTTTCACTCAAGGATAACTTTGTTTAGGTGAACACTCAAAATAAAATCAAAACTCAAACCTTCACAAAAGTCACGAACTCTTCTACTTTGTCACTGGTGAGCAGCAGCTGCTTCTGTATAGTTTCCAAAGCCTGTTCAGTCTGTTTAGCCAAGCCATGTAGCTGTTGAGATGCTGTAGCCTCAAGTTCCGTCATGGCATATTCAGTTGCAATCATTTTGCCCTCTAGATCATTAAGCTTGAGATCCTGAAATACATCCACAGACAAACAGCATTGGTATGATAAAAACTGATAGACAGGTACGGTAGATCATTAATGAATGAACAAACCAACCTCCCACACAATAGTAAACATCACACAACATTCAACTTGCTACTTATAAAATCCAATTTAATAGGAAAAAGTAATTTCATTTTCAGTCGTTATGTCTATGATCAGTATCTAAATTTCAGACTGAAGTAAATCAGAAAAACACACTACTCCTCTTGTGTATTAAGAAAGTCTAAGCTGATGACCTTGCAACTTTTCATTTGAAAGTGAGGCATTATAAAGTTCCAGGACAGAGCCATCACGACACTAGTATACCTTTTTCTCCAACTCGTCTTTAGCCTTTTGATACATCTGCTCATACTGAGACTTCTCCTTTGTAGCTACATTCAGTCTTTGTTTCAATAAGTCAATGGAACTTTTTTTGTTTGAACAGTCTTCAGCAAGTGCCTTTACCTGGAATAACAAAAGGACAAGAGCCATTGACTATTAAGGTATAAAATTTAAAAATTAAAGTCAAATAAAAAATAAGCTTACCTATATTGTATAGACTTACCTGTGTTATATAATTTAATTAAAGTACCTTTTTCTGAAATTACAGTCTTTAATAAATCTCTGCTGCTGATCCAGTAGAGACCAGTTTGTCCACAACCTTGTTACATAAAGTCTTGAAATATTTTAAGTATAAAGAAACGCTCTTCTTNAGAGCTAAAAACATTAATTATAACTCAGACGAGAAAATAACCGTCTACAAGTTAATAGTCTGTAAAGCCTCTTAGATAATTATTATCATTTTACCATACAATGCAAACACTGATTTTAGGTAAAAAGAAATACACCAATGCTCCTAGAAAATAATTCAGCTCTCCTGACAGTATTAATTACAAAGTTTTCCTGACAATATCAAGTAACAGGGAATTTCTTTGATCTTCTGCTGGAAATAATGTAAAATTTATCAAGTTGATTTTCCACATGGAATAATCAAATTCATGTATGGAATTTGATTCTCTGGAATCTGAGACATGCATCGCTTAAAACACTCAAAGAACAGCCTTAAAGTGCATACTTCCATTCTAAATCTTTCCACTTAAAACAAAACCCAGGTATTTCTCTCATTTTACACTCTAGCTCCCTTGCTTACTTATGCTCTCATTCTCTGGCTGCAGATTTCTTAATAACACCTTATCTTTGGCATGGAGGGTAAGACAGTAGCTCTCTCTAGAGCTGAAAGTGCTATATGACTGCAAGCAGAGATACTACTTGTGATATCCAGCAAGAACCTGCATTCTAGGAAAACAAAAGCAAACTGCTAAATTTCTGTTTTGGGGTTATATGCTACATAACCTCAGAGACAACCAAATGCCATTATCTTTTTCTGGTATTAAAGGCTGAAGGGCAATACATTGGTTGGGTAATATAGAAAGATGTCAAAACATATGCAAGTTCTCCTAGCTTCAGTGAAATTGTCCTAGAATTTTGCAGGGGAAAATAATGTGCTATAAAAATTAAGCTCTATCTAGACACACAGAATTACATTAAGCTAAAAACAGTGAATCATTCATAACATTGCAGTAGAAAATAGATTAACATATTAAAGCATTTAACTACTATAGTCAGGAGAGGTGCATGGACTTCATTACCGTATGTCCTGTAAAATGACACTTGTTTCAGGTCTACTGTATTATATGAACTTACAGAGCATAAAACTAAATCTCACTACTTACAGCATATCCTTGCAACTCAGTGTTCTGAATACTTTAATATTTAATTACACTTCTTATGAACATACATTAAATTATGCTGAATCCATCCAAGCTATCACCATATACTGATTTTATACAAATTACAGTGGAGGGAATTACTCCCTTAGATTAACTGTATGTTGTTTGCTTAAAGCAATATATTGATTTAATATGTACAGCATGTTGAAATAACTTCTGTAATCCACCAGCTTTTGCTTTTCCTAGAACTATCAATAGCAAGAAGGAAGTACCTTTCTCTCAAGACTTTCCAATGTTTCATTAGAGGTTTTCTCATTTTCTTGATTTGCTTTTAGACGAGACCGTAAGTCTTCTATCAAATGTCTTTTCATGCAAAGATCCCTCTCTAATCGAGAAACCCTGGAAGGGAAGAAGTCACACTGCATGTCACTATTAGGAAATATTGTTAATATGCAACCATTTTAAACAACTAAAAAGTATAAATGCATAGCGTTACCATACATTTTAAAATAAAAGCTGATGCCATTCTTGCAATTTACCCAGTTCTCAATCATTAAAACCAGTTTCAAGTCTCTTATTATGCAGACCTATTTCTAAATACTCCATTTATTTGTGATTTGCATTTTGCTGTGGTTGATGCTCTAAATTGTCTGATCAGAAACCATAATGATTCTTCTTAAGCTACCATCAAAAAAGAAAAAAGTTGAATGCAAAAAATTTAATTATTTGAATTTTAAGTGTCTGAAGTAGGTATCATTCAAACACTACTTTGTACAAAATTATTTTTAAAAGAAAGTGAAAGAGGGAAGCCTCCTTTCGTCCAAACGAGTGATCGACAGAAATACCTGAAAAATCTGTCTTTGTAAAATGTCAGATAATAATTCTTAAACACTGTAAAAGCTAGAAATCATAGAATCATTTTACAGAAACTTCCCCCCAAAACAAGTTTATGTACTACAATGCAATCTCTGTTCAATAAGAAAATCATGCTTTATACAATGCCTTCACCATTATGATGCAAATAAATATCTTAAATATGAACATAAGCAAAACCTGTATATGTTTAGACCTCCGGATTTTTTTTTCAATGAAAGCACTATGAAGGATGGCAATACATTCAAGAATAAAATATTGTTGATACCATGTATAAAAAACCCCCATAAAACCAGTGCATCTTAAGATTTCTTTCATCTCTTCCACATCTTTCAGTTTATGAAAAATCACTATCTATTTTATAAAGAAAGGAGGATGACCAGTAACTCTATTTTAAATTTAAGCTTTAAAATGGAGAAATTCAGGTTTATTTTGAAACAGAAAATACACAATGGACAGAATTTAACAATTTCAACAGTTCTCTATTTGTGAAATGAACTAATTTCAGATAAATAAACTCCATTCTTCCAACAAGTCAAAAAAAAAAAAAAAACAAAAAAAACCAGAATGGCTAGAGGACCTGGGACTGGTAAGAAATTCACACGTTATGTTTATATAGTAATATAATTGAAGAACAGTATTATATGAGTTAAAGTAGGTAGAATAAAAATCTCAGTTGCATACTTCACAACAATACATGTGAATTTCAAAATGAGTAGTAAGCCTTAATCAATTCAGATAGAAACAAATACAACTGTCCTTTTGAACTTTTTATGAATGTAAGACAGGGTATTTAATCTTGTTTAAGCATCTGAACCTTGACATGTCTCTTAGCCCCTAGGCAAAGAATTACTGTATTTGAAAGACTGTGTTTAACAGTGCTGAGGAATTCATTTAGACTTACATCAAGGATAAAACAGTCTACTCTAGAGTCTGAATTTTGATTTAAGGTATACTTATTACAATATAGATACTGTAAATAGCTAGTCACTCATCAGTTTAAACAAAAGGCAATTTTAGCATGTATTGCTCCAGTTTCTAGAAAGGGCCCTGTAGCAGTTTGCAAGACTGCAATAAAAAGAAGAATAAAGCATTCTCTTAAAAATCTATTTATGAATGGTTAATGTTGTAACAATTATAGAGCAGCCACTGGGTGGCACCAAACACAACAGATAGACGAGTGAACGTACTTTGCTTGTAGTACCTGAACCCGTTCTTCTTTTTCCTGGACTTCATTTTTTAGTGACTTAATGGTGGTCGACTGCTTGCTGATTTCATTATTCGAATTCTATATTGAAACATATTAAAATATAAATAAAGCAGACTGAATATTATCGCAGTCAGCACTGAATTTGTTTGAAACAATGGGCTGTGTAAATTTCCAGATATTTTATGAACGTTCTTAAAAACTAATTGGTACAAAACAAGCATTCTTACTTTCTAGCAAACATTAAGCAAAAGTACATTCCTGCTCCAGTAATACATGATTCATAGATGTTCCCCGAGACACCTGCAAACCCAGTGCACCTATTGGGACCACATTTTCTCTTGCAAAGCATGGTCAATAAAAAGGTAACAGAAAAGAAGAGAAACAAAATTGGACCTTCATTTGAACTACATCTTTGAATGATATAGTTCTACAATACAAGGACTATATGCTTGAATGATATAGTTCTGCAACACCAGGAGCCTACATCTATGAAGCAACAATTTCCAATAATGCCTTGCATCTTGTGCATTTAGAAATACAAGGCAATCTATAGGAGCAGTTGTTTTCTAGTCCCTTGAAACTCAAAGCACAAGCCAAAGACATCTCCATTTGGCCACACTACACAAATGCTACATTTCAGTAACATAAAGGTACGTGTAATTCCAGCAAGGAGAATTATACAGTTGTTGGCGTTTCTTCATTGTATATAGAAGTAAAAAAA
>VXBJ01006238.1:88898-106485 GCA_013400055.1 Nycticryphes semicollaris
AAAAAAAAAGACCTCTCAATTTCTCCATGCAAACACAGAGATAACTCACCCAAGAGTTAAACATAGAACTGAATCACTTTACAGAATAAAAAGACGAAATTGAACAAAGTAGCCATCTTAGCAATTTGCGCATACGCATTGAATGCCGTTGCTGCAAATGGCAGCCCAAACACACTGCTCTTAGAGATTTCAAAACTTCAAAAGGTGTTGCCAAAAAATACACACGTTAAGTGTATGCAAAATATATATGTGTGCCTAAATGCATGCAGATTCATCCACTGTATTGGAGCTTTTTACTTATTATGTACAAACAATAAGTGAACAGATCAGACATGCTGTGAACAAAGATACTTCAGGAGAATTTCTGTACTCAGTGCAGACTTGTAACGTCTATTAACATTAATGGCAGTATTGTACATAACTCTGTGCACCTCAAGGGGAGTATATATTCTTGTGTGCATAGTTAGATGTAAAATATTGTTCTTAATAACTTGTCTAGTCTATTTACTATTATTATAATGTGAGGTATAACCAGAAAATTGTTAAAATGATGTATGCTAGCAGAATATTCCTAAGTTTCCTGAGACCTGTTTGTTGAGCTTAAGCTTCATTAGCGTGAAGCACAGCACCCAGTGATGTGGTTTATGCACCAGATAAAAACTTGAATACTTAGGTGAGTCTCTACACATGCTCAGAGGCCAAGATATTTGCTTACAGTACTTTGCTTCCAAACTCACCATCCACACTTAACACGTTTCTTCCTATTAGTAAAGATAAAAGCAATCATTATGTACAACATACACAAACACTGCAACTATAGCGCTGAGAAAAAAACTACCAAACTTTCAAAAGCAGGTACTTTGAGCTCTAAAGGAATGCTTTTGCTGCTTCCACATTCAGGAAGTTCAGAGAATTTTATATCGCTTTTTAAAATATGCTAGATAGACTGGAACAATAGTCGACAACTTTTGCCAATTTCTTTTACTAAAAATGCCTTGTAGGACTTAATTTTTTTTAAAAAATACAAGGTAAAAACAATGTTAAGAATTTCAGTAACTTGACTTAAGTAGCTTTTGAAACCCTTATAGTCTCAACTCTCACCCAATTCAGCAACCAGTGAATTCTCTCTACTAATCTGGATATGGGGCCACAGCATACGTTTACTCTAAATGTAGTTTTGTGTACATGGCTTGTTTTTTACATTTAAAATGTAATACATATTTAAGAAGTAATTAAAAGTCCAATTAGTATTTTTGACATCAGTTTTATATATGCTTGCTAAATGTTTCCTCTGCTGCAGAAACAAAAAACCCTTTGATTTTCAGCAATACATTTCCTAGTTCACACGTAGCAGACAAATAAAGTACGCTTCCAGTATGAGTACTCTGAGAGTATTTCACAAAAAAAAAAAATAAATCTCCTCATTTTTTACTTTTCTTACTTTAATAGAGCAATTGACTACTAGGTTTCTGGATAATGAGGACACTCATCTAAAAAAGAGCAACCATAATTAACAGAAATTACCACTTACCAGTAACAGAAGTACATTAGTCAAACCCAAATCTAAAATCAACACTCAAGAAGTGTATGGTTTCAAGATCTCTTTCTCATAATTAAAGTAGATCAAATTATGTGCCTTTTCATAGCTACTCCCTGCTGCCCTCATCTCTTTATCAATGTGACCTACCTTTACTAATCCTCAATTTAGATGTTAGGCATTCACTGTGCTATAGCCAAGATCTGTAATACCATGATCACCATCAACAGCTAAGAGGTCTGAGCACTACCCACACCTCATGTGCTAGCACAGATAATCCATGTACTGAAAGCCAGAGCCAGCTAGATCACTCATGTCATGTGGCCTTTTCTTCTAGTTGATCCTTCAGCAGCCATCTCGCTGGTGTGCCACTTCTAGCAGCAACAAGATGTAACATTTTGAACTTTTCTCTTTCCTCAAATATTAAAGACAAAATGATGGAAAAGAACAACTTTAAGACATGCTGTTGCCTATATACGTCCTCCAGTTTGAAGAGAGGAAGCATTAATATGTTTGAGCCAGGCCACCTGCTGAGAAATCTCCAGATTGACAAAGTCCAGCATCTACATCATCCACATAAAACAGAGTCACTGGAGACTGAAATATGACATCATCAACAAATTAGTATTTTCCTACATGCTAATCTCAAAAAATACAAAAAGAACGATGTCTCTTTGAAGACAAGCACAGTAGTGACATACACGTAACATAACGCTACTACATAACGTGAGCTGCCCCATCAGCTCAAATTCTTTGCTCCCCTTTCACAGATACCTAGTGCTTATCTCCCTCTTAAATGAGGCAAGGAATCAACCCAATTCTCACTGAAGTAATTCCACAGCACTTTCCAACAAGATGCATTTAATCATTGTGTGAAAACCCAGCAAGCCTTCCTGTCTGGCCCATTTGATCTCCAAATTTATTTTTACTGTAACTTCTAATTCTGATTATGACTACATTTCTACTTAACTTCAAAGGTTATCTAACACCTAAGTTGCTAGTCATTGGACTAATGATATGCATATGTGAGTATACATGTATCAACTTGACCCAGTTATGAAATACTGTTCAGATGAATTATCCTCAGCATTAGATAATCTGTTCTGCCACCTTTAGTTTGCACTGCAGCTGTTTCATCTCTAAATCACTGTTCTTTGAAGGAGCTGGTGTGGCTTCACTCTTGCCAGCAGTTTGAGACAGATGTTCTCTGAACTTTAATTTTCCTTGTAAATCTTCTTTCTCTTGTTGCCACTTGGCCAGGTTGGAGGTCAACACCTGTTTTACAAACAGAGGAAACAATCAGAATTGCATCCTAAACATATTTCTGCTTGATCATATGAGATGCTTCTCTGGTTCGGAATTTAAGAGGAAGGAAACAGTATATATAGTATCTGTAATTATATTGCTTAGCTGCTGGTTGAATTCACTAGTTCACGCAAACATGAAATCTGGTATGAAAGAGAAGTCAACTAACATTAAAAAGAAGCAATTTTTTTGAAATGCAAGCTAATTCAATTTTGACTGTATGCATTTCTGTTTTTACCATGACAGGCAAAAATTCCCATATAAAACTGTAGCAGCAGCTATTGTAGAAACCGGTTTACTGAAAGTCTCTCTGGGATTCAGCAATTATTTCTACATAGAGCAGGAAGAAATACCAAGGTGTCTCAGACACCAATCCGTATTATAGGTGGTTAAATGTCAAATCTGTTTTAATGGTGACCACTGTAAGCTTAGTTGAATTGCTGTGTTGACAACTGCTATAAAATATACACCCTTCTCTTGGCTTTTGTTTTGATATTTGTAGGGCTTGTAGAGGTTAAAGCAAAGTGGACCAGCTGCACTAAATATCTTCTGGTTGGCTGGTCTTTACTCATGTTGTGTTATTTCTTCCCTTTCACATATATGCACCATAGCCAGAGAACCACATATTCCATAACCTTGACTCTGGGGCTGAGGTACTTAAGTGGTAAAAGCCAAGCTGGAGCAGGACAGGATAACAGATGTTAGTTGTTTATTCCACTGGGTAGGTCTTACCACCCTATACTGCAGCCAAAACGCTTCTCATTTAGCAACATAAATGCTAAGTCCAATTAGCAGACGAGGCTTGTTAGGGATTTAGTTCAAATAAATAACATGCAAACAAACTCTCAGTCTTGTTGCACTTGATTGACGATTGACAACTGACAAGACTTAGTCAATCTTTGTAACTATATTTCACAGCAGTACTCCTTATAGAGGTCATTTTTAAAATAAAATATTTATTTTAATTTAAATTCTAGTGAATGTTGTTCTGTGAAAAGAGGAACTGAAATAATCTTCATGGTTTGTGGTTGTTAACTTTAACAAAACTGTAGTCAGTCGAAAGCCACCACTGGCCTAACAACTCCCTGCTCCTTAAGAGGGCAACTATAGTGCTACTTTATTATTGCAAAGAAGAAAGTAATATGGTAGTTTAACATAACAATTACACAAAATGGTATCAAAATCTCACAATTGGTAAAAAGAAACTCCTCTGTGAAGAATCCTGCTGAAAAATTGAACGGGTACTATGAGTAGAAATTAATAAATACGTGCCAGATTATATGCTGGTATACAAAAAAACATGGGTAAAAGAAAGTTAAAGATCGTGACGTATTTCTAACCATGTTATTAGTTAACTCAAAAATATACTTTATACTGTTTGATGAAAGAAAAAAAAAAGAAAAAACTTTTAACAGACATATTTATATACACATGCATTTCCATATTGATCTTCTGAAGATCACATATATATCCAAATAAAAGAAAAACTACTTATGGTTATGTTTATTCCCATTATGAATGACCCGAGAACAGGTGCAGATTTTGCATTAGCTATAAAAAAAAAAATTAATCACGCATACAAGAAAATGTATCCTGTATTTATAGTTAAAACTCTAACAGTATTTCACACTTACGTGCATTTATTAAAGCAAATGGGCAGTTTACATATGTATCTGAGATAAGTGCTGTTCTCAGTAAAGGGGTTAATTTTTCCATTCTCTTCTGCAACCGCTGTCATTACTGAACAAGAGATAAATAGTGTAAATGTATTTTCTAATAGGCTATTCCTTAATCTGATATATTATTCTCACAATTAATACAGTCTGAGTAAGACAAAATGAAGGCTACTTTAATAAGCAAAACCAGTAGTACAGAAAGATAGAAGGATTAGGTTAATTTGTCCAGTATAGCCAATATTTCTACATGCAGAATTTCATGATTCAGTGTCTCTATAATAAATTATTCATAAAAAGAAAAGCAAAAAAAAAAAATCATCGCTAGATCAATATCTCTGATTAAAATTAGAAATGCCCCCATATCTGCCCAAGATAGCTTATGAGTCTCTGAAGTTTCTTAGGCTGCTGCTGCCACCAAAATGCATCTAGTCTAAAATGTCATGATTGCAGTGGCCACATTCCCCCAAACGACAGCAAATATATTGAAAAAGACTTGCATGGGACAGGCATGAAAGACTACAGTTTTACATTGGTTATAGAATTTACTTAAGTGAAGAGGTAGAAAAAAATACTCAAGTATGAACATACATAAATTCGGAAACAACATCAGAACTATGGTGGTGAAGTGAAAGTAGTGTATGACATCGAAGACAAACACCCCTCAACTTGCAAAAGCAGACCAAGACAGACACACAATTGCAATCAGAGATACCGAGAAGGTTGTCTCTTAACAGTTCCGGAGACAATGTAAATGGTGTTACAAGGTGATAATCCTATTGCATTATTCTTCTATTTGCAGTATATCGAAAGGGTATGTTACAATTCTATATAAATCTATGTAGGAAGTGAAAAACAGTTCCCCCTCCCCCTTTCCCAGTAAGGTATTTATATCTAAAATATATTCCTTGCATTTACTTACTTAAGAAGCTAGCTCATTACCCTGCTGTCCCTCACCACTCGGTAAGTTTTAGGTGAGGTCTTTTGTTCTTTTGTCTTTTTTAGACACAGGGGTTTTTTGTGTGTGTGCTACCATGCACGCAAATCCTGAGTGACAGAGTAAAAAGGATTTACTCCAGGGGAAGAGGTCACCAGGATGAAAGGTGGAATCTTAAATACCAGCTAGACCAGATGTTGGTAAAGGCGGGCTACCGCTGTTCCTCCATGATGTAGCGGCCTTTGTCTGCTGCACCTCCTCCAGAGTGTTTTGGCTTAACAGATGTTTATAGATTCAATATTTTAACATCCATCTATCTTAATCTCCTTGCTTCTGGTATACTCATGACACTTTGTTCTGCTGTACACAAAGGGGATAAGTGATGAATTCTAAGTTTCTGTGTAGTCAGTGTAAACTTCCAGTGACTCAGCAAGGCTTTTTATCATAAACCCTCTGCTCAGAAAGACGGCTAAGGGGAAGGCCCAACAGATTAGTGCAGGAAGCTCCTGGAATGGCTTATTGCTCCTTAGCATCACAACAACCCTTTGAAGAGCTTCTAGCTCAGTTTACAGCAGAGTCACCCTCCTACTGCAGCTGGCCTGTATGAAAATGACATTTCAGGTGGTGGTGGCTGATATTGCACAGCCACCGCTGTACTTGATCCCATACATTTATATTTGCAGAATTTATTGCATAGAAGGTACCTCTTGGCAAAATTATAAAATAGGATGCAAATCAGGTATTCTTGAAAAACTTTAAATGCAATAACATAACCTTATTTAACTACTAATTTTGTAATCCAATCTAAATATCCTCAGATGTTTAAAAATCATATTTGCTATGAAACTTCCCACCCTAAAAACATTACAATATACATAGAGGATCTCTAAGAAATCTGCAGCCACCATACTCCTTTTTTGTTTTCACTAAGAAACCTTGCTATAGTATGTAATAAAATACATTTGCTATATGCAGAGCTCGTCTACAAAGTTCTGTTTTAAAAGCTAACATTGCTCAGCTGAAGGTTTTAAATAGAATGCTATTTTCTCCCAACTTCAGCTTGATCATGAAAAATAGACAAGATAAGCTGTACTTGTGGCACACAAACTATGAAAAATCTTTAAAAACACACTTGCAGGCACCCAGGTATTTATGATTTTACATACTCTATCAAATGTTTTTATAACATAACAGTAAACCCACTTACAATATGAGATGCAAAATTTACTAAGTCAATTCCACTAATCTTGACCCTGTTTTGTTATCTTGAATCAAAACCTATCTCTGCATAATGGGTCACAAAAAATATTAAATTAATAAAGACAGTATGTAGATATCTCAAAATATGAAAAGATACATACTAGACTAAAAAGCTAACTGTGCTGCATACTTAATGTGATCATATAGAGAAAAGGCAAATAACTCCAAATCCTCAGTGAAAGTTTTTTCCACGCAAGTCCTGTAAGTATTTGATTACTCAGTATTCCAGACATTAAGACAAAATATGAAACAGAAGTCTTTGGTGACTTAATATCCTATCCTTAAATTGAAGCAAAGACCCCAGAAGCAAGAAGTAGTTCCAAAATGTAAAAATTGCTTGCCGTTCATTCTTCTGAAAATTTAGTAAAATCCACTGTATCACTAAGTTTTTTTCAGTCAAATGCACTTATCAGCAGCTGACTGTTTCACAAAACGTCAAGTAAATGAAGGTAATATAGAGGACTTTTTGCCAGTGCTTTAGCTAGTTGTTAGACTTCAGTAGCCTTTAGAGACCATTAAGTACCCTTTGGCTAATTGGCCAATGGTAGATTAATCCTCTTTTTATTCTAGCAGCACTATTTTAACACCCTTTGCACTCTGTCAGTGTAGTATCTGAATGACAAAATAATATTGTGCATGAATAATAAGCAGAAAAGTTAAATTAACATTTCATGTTTCATATGCCATACCTATGTGTCAGTGAAAAAAAAAACCCTCTTTTAAAGCCACTGACATTCAACTTTTTAAAACAATCTCATGTTGACATCTTACTGAAGTGAATCTTCCTAATTACTGCTAATTGCCTATCAAGAAAAAAAAATCTTTCCTTGAAGTGCAGTTGTCTAGTCTAGATGAACACAGCTCCAATGTGCATAGTAAAGACAGGCATGACACTTGAGGTGTGCTACATTATTATGAGGTCATACTAAATATGGTTTGCAATGAACAAAGCAGCTTTTAAGGATGTTTAAGGCACTGAAAATGTCAATCTCTCATGAAGTGTTTAAATTGGTTCCCAGCAGAGAAATACAGATATCAGCATGCAGATAAGAGCTATATTTCTCCAGTATTTTACTGAAGAAAAAACATAGTTGTCCTATTGATAATGTCACCGTAACACAACTGCAGTTCATCAGCTTTATAAAAGTAACGCTTATACTCTTTTCTACAGAGTGGCCCTTTCACACATACAATCTATAAATTCACCTTTCATTGGAAACAGTTGTAATCACTAACAAAGACCCTTATCAAAGCCTTTGAATGTCTTCTTAATCATGCGCTAGTACTGATCAGAGTAATCATCTTTTCAAAAGGGTTACTTACTGTATACTACTTCATAAACAAGTATGTTGCTTGTAATTTTAATTCAGCTATTTTATAGTTAATTTATAGCTAATTTTATTTTACAACTAATAAAAGTCTAGTATTACATCTGATCTGGGTAAGACATCTAATGAAATAATAATAGAACAGACATATCCATTTTAAGTTTTGTTTTGTTCTGTTGTCTTCTTTTTGTAAAGAATGACAATACCACATAAATCAAGACCAGACCACACATATCTATTCTATGGAAACACACAAACACTCATGTATAAATGAACTGCAGTAACATATTCTGGGCCTGATGCTCCAAGAAATCATCTGCTGTGACAACAGACAAGCCTTGGTACAGAACTGCACATCGTCCAACCAATGATTTCCCAAATATATTACAGAAAATAAGGGAAAACTTAGTCATAATATAGGTAATAATTTTTAAAATGATGAAAATGCTTCTGAAACATGTCATCTGTAAAACACTAACACCAATTCAAAGATAAGGGGTTTGACGTCCAGCAATTCCGTCTCATGTCTCTGAGTAAATGTTGCTGTATCCCTTGCCTAATTTCTGTACACATTGTGAACACTGTCTTGCTTTTGTGCTAAAGCAGATGCAGCGCTCCATCTGTCCTTGCAAATTTCAGAAGAATAAAAGGACTATTAACTATGTGTGTGATATTACTTATATAAGTAGTTTCATTATGATTGATTATATGATCAGAACTATGTGCTTTAAGTTTTGTAGGGATCGAGTTTCCAATGTGCAGATGCAAACTGCCAGATATACAGATATGCAAGACCTTGCCTAGCACCTTAGGCTTTAGCACTTCCAGATAAAAATTACAGAACTTAAAAAAAAATTAATACTTCTGAAAAAGAAAAATATTTAAGATTACAGTATAATATACTGTATGTCACACATTTAGTTTAACCTATTTTAATTATTAATATCTATGCAGATACAACATGGTACATTAAAATAAATTTTACTACAATTAAAAATGAATTTCACAACATTTTGTCCCACCTGAAAAGATCTGAAAGTTATAGCAAGCCGGTTACAAAGATGTGGCTGAAGTCCAAATCCAATATTTCCATGTACCCACCATTGCTATTTAAACAAATGCAACTTGACTCGGATATTCCAATGCCTAACATGCCTGTGCACATTATGTATTGCTATAAACAAGCAAAAACATATCTAATGCATAAAATTTGCCCCAAGATTTCTACGCCTTTGTACTTCGTATTTTCAATATAAGGCATGAAATCCACACAATCTTTTACAGTTAGGTTTTATTGCAAGATTTTTTGCAGGGTTACACAGTATTTATCTGATTTTCTCCAAACACGAGAGTTGGGGCAAACTCATAAAGCTAGAAATTTGAATTTTTCATCTAGGGTCAGGGATAGTGCTTGCCATATTCCCCCTGCTTAATCTTAACACATCTAAGCACTGCAAATGAACTACTTGCATGAGAGCCAGTCAGGGAATTTCACAATCCCTACAACTCATTACGAATTTAACAGCAGCAATACTAAGTATTCATATGTTTCAGATAACACATACAAATATGCTGCACTAAAACTCATTGGGGGAAAAAATTAATAATGCTTCCATCTGCTTTCCGTATAGCTCACATAAAATACAGAGAAACCAAAATGAAAATGCTATTTTAAAGACTGTTTTTAAACTTTCTTTTGATTTACCTGCTTATTTTCAAAACATATAGCTTTATATCTTTAAAAATTAAAATTATTTTTAAAATAATGTATAAGCAAGAAAGAAACAAACAGCTAAAAGAATGGTGAAATATTAATTTAACCTCCCCTCATTTCCATCTGTTTTAGAGAGTGAACCATTTTCTATTGAAATACTTCTGCATCTCATATATAAGGGGGGGAATTCTGTGCTTGTAGGAAAAGCAGCTGCATCTCCCTTACTCCAGCCACCTCTTTATATATTGTTTTCATTTGTTTAAATCTCAACTTTTAAGATAATTTTCTGTCAACTTACATAAAATGCATCTGAAAAATACAAAGGTTTGGGGAAGTGATATAAGTATTTTGACATAAAAATTACTAAAAAAAGATGTACATCAGAGGTATTCTCAGAAGTTGGTTGCAATGAAGACAGCTCTATATTTAATTTCATACAATTATTTAAACATCTCATTTGTAACTGCTTCAGCTATCAATAAAAGCTGAAAAATTGCCCTCAGCACCTTTTCTGATTATTTTCTTTTATGTCCACAGCTGTGTAAAAGCAAAACATTTTAAGTGCAAACTGTATTAATGAATTTAATCACTTGAAAAGTTCATAATACTCACAGAACAACTGTTCTCACAAATACACAACGAAGAGTTGGGGAGGAAAAAAAAGGTAAAAAAAGCTAGAATTCTTCTACTGAAATAAAGGTGATACTGTATAAATATTAATGTATTGTTTACATTTCTATGTAAGAAAATAAAGGCATTTTGGTAGCCACTTCTGAGAAGTATGAGGAAGCTGATGACAGACATTGTGGGGAGGACACGAAGACAGTTTTATTTTGCAAAATCACAAATTACATTTAAAAATTACCACTACCATGCATTGCATATAAATTAAAGTGGTAATTCATCCCTGGATTATTGTAAATGAACCCCTACAGTCTTATCTTTAATTTGTAATTTATGTTATCATTGGAACCTTTGCTAAAATTACAGGCATAAATGAACAGTTTAGGGTAAAGTACTCCTTATATTACGTATTAAATAGCTGAAGAGACCATCACAAGAAAAAGACGTGTTTTCAGCTTAACGTATAAAATGAAATATACTTTCCCTTTATCATGATTATCATCAATATTATGGCTCATTTGGGCAATTAATTATTTTCACATACATGAACAGTTTGAGGACAATATTGTAGTTGTGCCTAATCCCTGCAATTCAATGTCTCTGCTTGAATCAGACCCCTCTTAGTACTTCCCTCATTCTCTTCTGCTTGGTTCAATGAGAGAAGAGTACAGGAAAAGTCACACATTTCTCTTGGAGGACATAACGCCACAGGACCACCTTTCAATCTGTGAATGAAAACTGCACAGGCAGACCAGTTCAGCCACCAAAGAGCAAATCCTTTTCCAGTGTCTGTGAATCGTGTGAGACCAGCTACAAGTCATACGGTCTCCATTGCTGAGAAAGTAAACTGAAGCCTTTGCCACATTAGGCAGCGTGGAGCAATGCAAAAATAAACCGTAAAGATGACACAAACCATGGGAACAGTCCATGACTACTTCATTAATTGCCAATGAAATTTTAGGAGAGCACACCAAATGGTGCCAAGCATTGGTAAAAAAGCATAAAGATTGCTCTACTTCCCCTAGCAGTAGTTGAGTCCATGAGGTCCAGGCACTTTAGGCAAACAAACATGGGTCAATGCCACAAGAACTTTTCCCATAGGGTTACACAAGGTCTCACTTGTGAAGGGATGCCAAAGAATTCTGTAAGTTAGTAATTGTTGTCTGCAACTACTGGGGTTTAAGGCATAGAAAATGAGGACAATCCCAAGGAGGGAATACCGTAGATAGATAACCATTTTTTTAAAAGGAATCTCAGGTGTAGTTCCCAGATACCACTTTTTTTGTCTCTTAACTGTAGCATTTTGCTTTTCTACTGTTGTTGAAGATGCCTCAGTTCTTGGCTCATAGTCCTTTATGCCTAGAAAGCCCAAAAAAAAGTATCAAATGCGGTCTGAATGCTCATGCATCTTCCTTGGTAAAGTGATGAGAATGGTCATACTCTTCTGGTTTGTATGCTTAGCTACAGATGTGTCTTTTGAAGTTCCTTCCTGTAGTGAAAGGGACTAGCCAGGACAACAGAGCAGCAGCATTAGCTTTGAACGTACAAGCTTAGACAAGGGATTGTGGGAATGAGAAAGCTGGAGTAACATGCACACTCTAACAAAAGTACCAATTCCCTTTGTGCAATAAACTAGACAAAGAAATCTCAGTATGGAATGTGTAAGAAAATAGGGTATAACACAGGAAACATGTGCTTTGCAGAAAACCTAACAATGCTGAACTGGTGAAGGAGAAGATTCTCCTTCTGAAATGAAAACTTCAAAAGAATTCTAGGACCAAATTATGTTTCTTTCTGACATTGTTCCCTCATGGACAAGATGTGAGAGCTGTTGCTACTGTCCTGTTTTCTGGTCATTGATACCCCTTACTAGAAAACCAAAGAGTAATAAGCTGCGTGGAGAAAAAGGAGAATTTGGAATCCAAGGAGGACCTTGTTTGCAAGGACTAGCTGCTAGCTTCATTGTTGGAAATCTTTAATATTAAGGTATTTTTCCTGTGCTAGTCACCTAGAAAAAGTCCACCTACTCGAGAATGAGGACAAAAAAATTAATTGCTACAAGAGAAAGACTGCTAATGATGTCAAGGATACATTTAATTTAGCATATGTGCAAAAGAATACAAGCAGATTATTCCTGAAAATTTTGGTTTAACTACAGAGAGGATTCTCCTGGCAGCCTTCTACAGTTCTTCAGTGCCCTCAGAGAGAAAATTTGCCTTATATCTAAATAATCTTTCTTGAAAAATTAAATCTATTCTCCTTAAAGAAGACGGAAGCACAAACTTAACACTAGACCATTTAAATAATCTTTTACACACATTGGAAGGTGGCTATTACAATTCTTCAGCCATTACCATTGATCTATTATTTTATAGATTCCATTAATTACATTCTTTCTATCTTTTTGGATTGTTGACATTTTCAAGAATTCTTGTTCTTCCAATATGTGTATTTTGTGTGTGGTGCCTAAAACAACAGACAGTATTTCAGAGAGTGCCTTGACACTGTTAAGTAGCAAAATAAACGTCCACTGTGAAACTGTCTTTAAGAAATAATGCCTGACAAGCCGGCAGCGGCTGTACTATGAAGAGCGGTAGATTTGACAAGCAGGTGGCCTTCATGCTATGAAATACCATCTTCATGTTCCCAAGAAGGAGACACTTGTATTTGCCCAAATTGTGGACCTCTGCAAATTAAAAAGACAAATCTAGAAGTCAAAAAAAAAGCCAAAAACCCAAACCAACCCACTGCAATTTTGGCTTTTTCCACAACTTGTGAATTTGCATCTCACATATGTCAATCTTGTAAAAGGAGGGAGAACATGTAAAATATATATGCATCATGTATGCTTTTTTATATACAAATGTGGGAAAAACATTTTGAAAGTAGAGTCTACGTACATTTCATTGGTCATTCACAAGGGATATTTCATTTAAATCTTGATTTGGTCTTGTGGAATTCAAACTACAGAAATAAATACAGAAATAAAAGAAAACTCTTGCTATAATTGGGGAAAAAAATCAAGACAGCCAAACTCAAATCTCTAATTACAATAAAACATGTTTCTTCTTGCCTTAACTAGTAACTCATTTTTAAATCAAATGACTTTTGCAAAGATTTTAATGTTTAAAATTGAAAAACGTTGGTAAATATCATAATAGTGTGGTTTTTTTCCTTCCTTGTCCTTCCAAGTCCTTTGGCTGACTTTCAAATTGCTACTGTTACAAGCATTTTAGAAACAGAAAATGAAAATTAATAATTGCAGCTTTTGGTGTCTTTTTACAATTTGAAATAATTATTTTTTTAATAAGAAGGTGCATCATCCATTTGCTAGTAACAGAGAGTCTATAGCTTAAACACCACTTACAAGCAAGTACCTGGAGAAGTCATATTTGACCCTTTACAGATAAATACTCTATGGAACCTTGCTTTTTTATTATTTACCTTAGATTTAATTTTTTTAACATGACATGCTTTTGATACTAACAAAACAACTCTGCCTTTATAAATCATAATTTAAAATGAAACAAAACATGTAAATATCAGTATTTTGGCAGTTTTCTGTGTAGAAACAGTCACATACCCTTTCTGATCATTATTGCTTACTGAGATCTTAATGACTAATGTATTTTCAAACATCTCGAAAGGTAAAGTGAAGCAGAAAATAATAAATAATTCTTTAGAAAATATAGGCGGTTTCCTGGTTAGTTCCTTTCTCACAGGAACCATCATTTTGTTACAAACAGAACAGAAATTATAGACATGTAATGTTTTGATCACCTCCTCTGGTTTAAAATATTGTTCTCCCAAGTGACCTAAAAAACTGAGTAAAACAACAGTATGACTATATTGTACAATGTGTTCCTAGCGATAATCAGGCTCTCTTCAACACCTAATACAAAACACAGACATTGCTTTAACAAATACCACTTGGCTGACCTAGAAGACAGGACGATGGAATAAGAGAGTCACGTCCAATTCCTCATGGATTCTCAGCTTGGATCCTGGTTTTTGCACAGTTTACCTTATGAACATGATCCGAGTGACATTTCACAAATTCCTGGATAAATGTTGCTACACTCTGCCAGCAGAGAGACAGGCTGTGTCATGCACAGATCAATAATAGCACTGTGTTTCATCAGCCTCAAAATCAAAAGTGCTTCATCTGGCAAAAGCCATGGCCCTTGAGGATCCGACATATATAAACTGAATACCCTGTACGGGATGTCTACTGCAAAATCTGCCAGGGTTAAGAAAAGTCTAGAGATACACCATGAGCATATGCAAATATGTGTCTATATAAAGAAGTTTTTAACTCCTTATGAAAAGTAGGAACAAAAATCATGAAGCAGGAGCTGAATAGTAGAAACGAGGCTATAAAATTTTACAGTTCTTGACAGAAAAATGAAAACACAGACAAGACAATCCAATATTCATAATCTGTTGAGGAATTTACTATAAAATGCAAGTACTTTTTGAACAGTACACAGTAAGATATACCAGAGTGGGCTGCAATAACCTGTAGTCTAAGCTATATGTAATGCCTTCTAATCAAAATGAAATTAAATGCAAACATAGAACATCAGAAAACTTTTCTTCAGCAAAACTACTTAAACTAGAGGTCTTGAGCCTGTAAGTCATCATACAACTGTATGTATCTTCCATGTATAACCCATCATACACCCCTAGTTTCAGGCTCCAATATAGGTTTTCCTAAGGAAACAATGGACATGTGTCTACTACTCTAGCTTTCCTCATGACTATCTTTATTTTTAGCGACAGAGCTTGCACAATTTTATCTTCAAGTAAGTTCAGCACCTGTAGTGTTTTAATTGAAATTACTATCAGAATGCCCTTTCTTCGTTTCTCATAGCAAATTTAGTTTTCTTTTTTCCTGCCAAAGTTTTTATTGCAAACAATACTTTGAAAAATATTTATTCTTCTGGAATTCTTTGGAAGCCAAACCTTTAACAAAGTACCTCAACTTGAGCTCTTTGTCAAGATTTTGACCCAAAAAACATTGATGGGTCACTATGCCCCCAATTAAAATGAAAAGCTTTGTCGTTTAAATATTTCATGACTTACTCAGTAAAAACTATTTCCTTATAATCAACCCTAAAACTGGACAAAGTAATGTGAAAGAAATATTAAAAGTAGTTATTTATCATTTTATTTTCTGAATGTTCCATACCAAGATATGCACTACCTAAATTAACGACCTTTAGTCTTCTCTCAGCTCTGCAATCAGCAACTCTAAAGGATTGTACCAGGCCAGTATAGTCCTACACCACAAAAGCTATTTTTACTTCTCTTTGCATTTCTTCTGCTGAAGAATAATTCTCTTTACATGTTCTTGCTGCACTCTGTGGAACACTCATTTCCTTTGGGTAACCTCCCTTCATTTCATTATCCATTTTCTCTGTGCCATGCCTCTATACTCTCTGCCTCAGAATTTCTTCTCTTTATAACCTGATGTTTGAACAGTGTAATAACACTCCTCCTTGGCTTCCGTTAGACACTTGGTTTGACTTTTCTTAAATTTATCATCCATGTTTACATCTCTGCTCCACAGCACTATTAAGTGCATTCTGAGTTTCATCACTCAAACATCAACGTCAACAAACAACACACTGTCACCCAGCTGTATTCTATTAAGTACTTAAAACATTTCTTCCATTAGTTCTTCAGATAAATGAAGTTGAGAACATACCTTCTTGTTTGCATTTTTCATTAATTCAGCTCACATTATTATACATATCCACAATCTTCCTATTATTTTCATACTTCCTACAGAACTGACTATTTTTTATTCCCTTCAGAAAGACTCTGCCCGCTGCTAACCATAAGCAGTTGATTTCTCTCCAATTGTCCAATATGACTGCAGTTCTCTAACTCCACTTGGAAATGGTCAATTAGAGTCACATACAAATTACAAACCTCATAACTGCTATGATTCTATTTTTTTTCAGTTCTGTTTTCTTGAATCTCCTTTTTTCAATCTTCCTTTGCTAGACTGAAGACTCTAGAAGTAAATTTCTTTTTCTTAGATATTTAAACTTGAGTTACCTTTTAATCTCCTCTCTAGAAACCTCTCTGGAATGGTATATTTTCAAATCCTTCTCATAAGTCTTCTTCAAACATGTTTTACTTTCATAAGTCTGTTTCTTGGATTCTAGGTATTAGAGTTACGTCGAGTATTCTAAGAGCAGTCAAATCATGCCAAGTGAAAGAAAACACATTCTCGCTGCTCCTATTGTACACCCTCCAGTTTATACATTCAAGAACTGCACTAGTGTTTTTTACGATGGCAGTGGGAGTTCATATTCAGCTCATTACCTACTAGGACTCTCATTTTTCTTCAGAGTCCCTGGTTCCCAGGAGACAGCCATTCAGACTCGCTCAACATGAACTTGAGCAATGTATTGGTTTTCATTATGATGTAATGATTTCCTCATTAAAAACACTGTGAGGTCATAATGATCTATACTTTCATTCAGCCTCTGGTGAATGATTGAAAGCTCAGAATAGCTGTCAATGACTGAAGATATCCTCTTGTACTGGCTTAGATTTTTTACATTGCCACTAATTTTAAAAAAAATGATTGAAAGATTTTACCTCTAAAACAAACAGCAAAACAACTGTCATATATTTCACAGTATATCCAAATAGAATAGACATGTAAGGAGTAAACCATTATATTGGGGAAAAAAGTATTGTTATCATTCATGTGAGGGATCAACTGAAAAATTAATTTCATGGTACGTGAGATTCTGAGTTAGTGAAAATTACTTAAGTGGTACCTATATGCACCAATTTAACCCTAAGGCATGAATTAAGACGCTGAGTCTACACTGTGTTCCATGTGTTAGTGCTTAGCTCCAATCCAAATACTAAGTAAAACCAGTCATGCAGGTAATTTTTGGAATTTAATCTCCTATGTACATTTTAATTAAAAAAAAAAAAAAATAAAAAATCAGTGTTGCACAGGGGCTCACAACACAAATGACTAGATGTGTTTATAAGACTTCAAAGTATTTTCAGGTCATAGAGCCATTTTTGCAATTCCATGACTCTGTTTCTTCAACTTCTTAGGAAATCCAACTCCTCAAATAAGGAAAAATTGTCTCTTACTGATTCACCTATTATTTGCATCTACTTTGCTAACCATACTGAGCACCTTCCTCCCCCAATCTTATGTTCCCTAATTTC
>VXBJ01006238.1:116315-128508 GCA_013400055.1 Nycticryphes semicollaris
TCCTGCAACAGCAAGTAAGTAGAATTGTGTAATATAGAAGATGTTTTGGATTATCAGGCAGAAATGCTTTGTCAATCTTACTTATGAAGTTGCCAAAAAGATATAATAGTCCTACCTTTGCTTAGAACTGATGGATAAGATGTTGTGAGACAGCAGATCTTTCTCCTCTTGGAACATAAGTTTTCTAGGTCTCTATTCTGTGAAGGGCCCTAAATAAAAAACAGAAGCACAAAGCTAGCAACTCTTCATTATGTCATACCAATCACAATACTCTAAAGTTTTCCAGTTTGGATTGAAACAACAAAAATAACTTCAAATACACAAATAAATTAATTTTAATTTGAAAATCAATCTTACAACATCAGCCAGTGAAATGTACAAATTTCTGCTGTGTAAAAGAAATATTGAACTATTATAGGTAAATCAGAGCCCTTTCCAAAGCATCCCATAGAAAAATGAAGCATCTGCTAATGCCTACACTACTTTTTTTAGATAAGATATGAAATTACTTGTAGGGAAAAAAGATGGTGTATGTTACTTGAAAACGTACAATATCTAATCTTTCCAGATATTTCAGTGAAAATAAAAAGGAATAGCAGTCAGTTCAAATTCAGAAAGATCAAATTAGACACTGAGCTGTAACTGAAAGATGTATGAGTAGATATATATGTGAACGTGCATATACAGTCCCTATGTTTTTACAGGGTTTAACAAACGTCAGATGCTTGCCTTTTAAATATCTGATTTAAATATCTGAAAAATCAGCTATTTCCAGAACCTATGAAATGTTCAGTGACAGAAGCAGAGAAGACTGAAGAAGAATGATGCTTATAATATGTATAATGAAAATGGTCAGCAGGGCTTACTCCAAAATCAAAGTACTATTTCATAGAATCATAGGATGGTCTAGGCCAGAAGGGACCTCTAGGGTCATCTAGTCAGACCTCCCTGCAGTCAGCAGGGACACCCCCAACTTGACCAGGCTGCCCAGGGCTTCATCGAGCCTAACCTTGAATATCTCCAGGGAGGGGGCCTCAACCACCTCCCTGGGCGATCTGTTCCAGTGTTCCACCACCATCATAGTAAAGAACCTATTCCTAATATCCAATCCAAATCTGCTCTTCTCAAGCTTGAAGCCATTGCCCCTCGTCCTGTCACTGCAGGCCTTTCTAAACAGACTCTCCCCAGCCTTCCTGTAGGCCCCCCTCAGGTACTGGAAGGCTGCTATTGGGTCTCCCTGGAGCCTCCTCTTCTCCAGGCTGGACAATCCCAGCTCCCTCAGCCTGTCCACATAGCGAAGGTGCTCCAAACCCCTGATCATTTCTGTGGCCCTCCTCTGGACCTGCTCCATCAGGTCCATGTCCTTCCTATATTGAGGGCTCCAGCCCTGCACACAGTACTCCAGGTGAGGTCTCACCAGAGCAGGGTAGAGTGGCAGAATCACCTCTCTGGACCTGCTGGCAGCACTTCTTTTGATGCAGCCCAGGATGTGACTGGCCTGCTGGGCTGCAAGTGCACACTGCCTGCTCATTTCCTTGGCTCAGTCTATTTTGAAATACTTTTGTCCTGGAATTCTGCAATATTTGTCCAATTTCAGAAGTCTTCAGTTTTTAATTTCTATGTGAAATCATGCAATACCTATCTGGAAATATTCACATATCTAAAAAAGCTGTTAATCAAATTTAAAAGAGTAAACAGCACCAGATTATCTATTAACCACACTATTACTGACATTGTAGGATAGCTCAGACACGAATTTCAGATTTGTATCAACACACAATTTGAAGGGCAAGGAAACAGGATATGCTAGAAAAAAATAAAATAGATGTAAGTGCCAACTTTTCAGACTAAAACCAAAGCAAAGGAAAACAAGGGAGGTCAAGCTCTTGTAGGTCTGTCTCCTTGAAGCATTCTCAACTATTTTATCCCATGTCTCAAAGACCACAATGGACAGTACTAAGTCCCTATTGGTGTGACCAGAGAATGCTACAACCACTGAAGACATGTAATTGGATGGCCGCTGATAGTCTGAAGTAGTGATTGTATGTTACAGAGAATTGAGCAGATGATAAGCAAATCATCCACACCTGAAGCAAAAAGATGGACATCTCCATTCTAGGCCACAGCTCTGATAAATGTATGAGTTGTAAGAAAGTGCCAATAACTCTCCTGACACTGCACAGTTATTATATATTTTTATCACATAGGGCAACACTGAGAAAGTTCTTGTGTCATAAATGATCTCATCACCAATCCTAGGCATAGCTCAGGACTTAGGAAATCTCTCAAGGCTCTCTTTAAATGAGAATAACAGGACCCAGCTGTCCTGAAATCCTCCGGATGGATTTAAGCTTTCTATTAAAATCAGTGTTCCCAATTGTCAATACTAAATGTTTTTGCAATGCTATCTTCTGTACTCACAAAGCATATTTTCAAGTGCTTTTCCTGCTTTTTCTGTTGCATATTTACCTGCTTAGGGCTCTTGTGTATGCTCCAAGTCCACCAGACTGTTACATACTGTATCTGTGTTTGTCTTTTCCAGCAGCAAGAGACAGCAAATGCCATATAGGCCAAAAAGAGAGGTACTGTCTGTCTCTACACCACCAAGAAGAGAGACCAGCACCTTCTGGATTCCCCACCTTGTATATCCTCACTTAGGAGCAGTAGGAGATAACAGGAGTAGCACAGTCTGTCAGATTTTCACATATAATCATTTGCACATCCTAATCCTGTGTATTACATACCAGCAGAGATCTGCAGATGAATTCTGCAGCTTTTCTGACAGAAAAGCAGGTCTTTTGATGGAAACACACAATTAAGAATATAGAGCAAAACCAGAGAGTTTGCATTTCCTTTAAAATGTTGGAGACTAAGAAAATATACTGTTTTCAAACTCCTTATTATATCACCTAACACAACAATTTCAAACTTGTTTTATAACAGCAGCAAGTTATTCAGTGTTTCAGTGTTCTTTTTCTTGAACTAGGAAACAACAATATCTGCTTGGGTTTTAAATTCCATGAAGTGATTTATTTGGGCCAACACAGGAGGAAAAAGTATTAGACATTGTTCAAAAGTCAAAGAATGAGTCATCTGTTACAGATCGTACGGAGCCTCCAAAGACCTGGGAAACAACCAGCTGGCCCTCTTCCGTGAGAAAACAGCATATAGATGTAAGGAATGAGACAAGGGGCTCAAATTCCAGACAGTGAATGTAAATGGGCTAAGAAGAAGCTAAAAGCACACTTTTCTCTAGATAGAATCTCCTGGATGGAGATAGAGCCAAAAGCTTCTTTCCAAGATGGAGACAACTCTTTCTGCAAATGAAAGGAGAGGTGCTCATGCTTGATTAGTCAGCACATCATTCTGCAGAAGGGGAGGAAAGGATGTTGCTGTTTCCTTGTCATGAGCTATGTCACCCTGTTCTGTATGGCTTTTCTGGTTGAGAGAGAGTTTAATGGGATATCTGTGCATTCTTTGTCCAGACTGTGAGACAGCAGGACTAGCTTACAGCAGCTTTACATATTTTTAATCAGCTCTTGCATTCCTGACACTCCCTCCAAATAGTTCTGCAGACTAATTGTTTAGAATTGTTTAGAAAATATTCTAAATTATAATGAAACTACCCATACAATATCCTAAAGCAGATTTTCTTTTCAGTTTGCAGCAAGAGTCAAATTAATTAAGCAGGGAACAGCAGTGATAATGCTATTAAACTTCAACACTCTGCACAGGAGAACAAAATAAGTTCTATTATGTACCTTTTTATTATATTGCTGGTTTTTGCCTTCTAAATGAACAATGTTGCAAGGCTTTTGACAATCTTTTATTTGCTTTTTTCCCTGTTGTTTACTTCTGTCTGGCAGCGGATCAATGTTTTGCCCTGTCTTCATAATCACTGCTTCCAAACTTTCAGGAGTTGGTATTTCAGAGTCACTAAAACAACACGTTCAGGAAAACAAACAACAACAAAAAAGCCAAATATTAAAAGTTCCAAATAGTCACAGAGAAAACAACACTTGCAAGAAAGATGAGAAACTACTGTAAAATCCCAACAGTACTAAGTTGACTTATTCAACAGATGTTTACAAATATGATAAAGAAGAAATCTCTGAAATTGTCTTACGAAGTTCAACTCTGTCAAATGGAATTTCACTCTACAACACATGGAGGTCTGACATTTTAACTGCTTCTTGCAGGGCAGCTTTTGTTAGAGACTACAACAGTGACACAGATGAAAAACTACTTGACAGTACTTCTGGTCTGTGAATGGCTCACAAGATATACCACATACATTTTCACATTCGATAACAAAAGAAACAGATGTGCAATACATCACTCAATAGCATGTTATTTCAATTGAACTTTATTTGTAGTCTTGACTGAGACAAACTCAGAAATCACACTTCAGTGGAGTGCTTTTAAATTCTATAAGCTTGGTAGTCTCTCTACTGAAACTGCCTGTCATGCAGAGAAACTGGACTTGAAACTTTCATTCTACTTCAGAATTTTCCTTAAACTTGCACACAATGTGCTCTTAATTTCCAGTTTCCCACTGCCTTGCCCCAGATTATAATTTGTTTTCTGATATTCAGTGAGGTCTAGCTATAAGATTATAAATATTATAGGATTATAATTAATTAGATATTAGATATAATTAATAAGATTACAAATATATATAAATATTATAAAAATTAAGTCTTGGATATACCATTTTCTATATCATCAGTGGGTATTCATCATCATTTTTGCAAACAGATTTGTGAAGGAATCCCTTCGTAATTTTTGTTTGTTACTTTTTAAAAGACGACATTTAAAAAGGGACAACTGAATTCAAATTAAGTTGCATCATCATGAAATCCTTTCCTGACACATTGGTATGTCTTATTGACTGATAAGAGCAGAAATTAATGTAATAGTTTGAAGGTGCTGCAGGAGCACTGTATTCCCAACTACGTACACATTTCCCTCCACTGAATCACTATCCTATAAAGAGAATTCCCTAACCCTATACCTGTACAATTATGAAAACTAGTTTTTACAGCTAGCCGTGACAACTGAAACCAAACAATTACTTTCCACTTCATTTCAAACTCAAATTGCAATGACAATTTGTTTGCTAATTTTGTTCTTAAAAAGCAAAATGTAGTAAATTAAATAAAAACCTTACTAATTGCAACAGAAAGACACGTGTGTTTTCTGAAAATCTTATCTGCAATATTAACTTAAACAGAAAAAACCCAAGCTTTACATTAATAACAGCAAGTGACAAATTATATGGTTCTTAATCAGTTTTCTCTCAAGACACTGTGTTCCGGAGCCCCCTATTTTGCACATGGAAAGGCAGCAGAGGGGCTTCATTTGCCACTGTTCATTTGCTCCATATGACATTTAAAAGCCAATGTGAAGAGGATTCCATTTTCTTTACTCTTTTGCCACCTTCTCAATATTTTGGGTAAGCACAGGCTTGAGAAATTATTTTGCCTGTCTCTTAGGACAAAGTATTGAAAAATAAGGTGTGATACCCATTTACGCAGTGGCTTACTGCTGCTTACTCAAGTATGTGTGAACAAGTAGAAGCAGAGGCAAAAATTCTAAACATTTATGAAGCTTGCCAGTGTGATTTTCTGAGGACCTTGTGACTCATGACTGGGACTTTATGCAGTAACAATTACCTTTAAAGAACTGACTTTTAACCATCGTTCAATTAAAGTTAGTACAATGACTGTGCATAAAACATACACGAAATAATTAGCATGGATGGTTCTTAATTTAAAGGATGTTAAACAGCTTGTAGACATCTGCTAGCAAGCTGAAATGGGTCATTCAAAATTTATCTAACTAAATTAAGGGGAAAAAATGTTTCTCCTCCCGGGTCGGCATGTCACAAGATAACTAAACCGACTTAGTAGGCTTGCCTGGGAATCCTTAGCTGTCAGTGGTGAATATGCAAAGGGCCAGCAAATTAAATCAACCTGCCAAACTGTCAATTTCAAGCCTCATGACTGCATGAAAATAGCATCACTGGAAGAAATCAAGCATTGCCTTCTTTTGGGTTTCCTGGCACCTATTCAAATACTCATGCAGTTGTGGCTAATTTTGCATGCAAATTTCAGTCAATAAGCTCAGAACAAGACCTCCCAAGATATTTCAAAGGATCTGACAGTATTTTTTTTGAATACCAAATCAACAGTAGTTGAAATTCAATCTCCATTTGCTAGTGCTTTACATATGCACAGTGTCCCCTCTACAGGGCTAAGTTAATGAGAACCGTACCTGCTTTCACTCACATCCTCCCAGCCGTCCTTACTGAAGTTCTCAAATATATTACTCATAACCTTGATGGACTGTTTGAGAAAAGCTCCATGATGTCCCAAAGAGCTCTTTTTCTTGGCTGTTTTTAATTTAACCTTGGTGCCTGTTATCTTGCAATTACATTGCCCAGAGGTTGCCACTGCTTTGGCTCCTTCCAGCAAACGCTTCAGCTCCTGCACTTGACTCAGCAAATCTTCATTTTCATTTCTCAACCTGTTCGCTTCCACCGCTTGCTTCTTCAAAGAGGCAGCTTCTTTTTCCTGCTCATCAATCACTAACTGAAGATCTGCTTTGTCTTTTTTTGTTTCACAAATCCTCTTAAGTAGTGTTTCCAGCTCTCTTTCTCTTGTGTCTGCATCTTCCTTTTGCACTTTCAAAGATGCTTTCAAATAATTCTTCTCTTTTAATAACTCTTTGTTTACTTCTTTCTGTTTCTTTAATACCCCTTCAATATCTTTGAATCTTCTTTCTAGTTGTTGTACCTAACAAAAGCAATTTTAGCATTTATAATATTTGGGCCTATCCAGTAGAAAAAAAACCCTATGCTTTCAAATGTATTTATTATATGACAATAATATTACATTAAGTGCAAGGACAAAAGCAATCTATAGTCCTTAATTTAAGAATAATTCTAATGTAGTACAGATGAAAACATTTTAGCTGCAATAATACAGCTGTTGAACAAAGGGCAGATGGTAACAGAACTTAAATTTCCAGGCAAAGTGACACAGAAGTTTAAGTATGTTAATGAACCTTCCTGATGTATTTTGAGCTCATTAGTGATTTGGTTATACATACTAATTGAATTTTAAAAAACATTTTCTGAAGAAAAACAGCCAATTTTGCACTAGCTATCTAAATCAAGGTCTTTCAATTGTTGTAAATACACAAATTAAATATTAATTTGATGTTCCAAAAAACCCCCAAACAAATCATAGCAAGAGATATCAGAGGCTTAGCACCTAAACAAGATGAAGGCTGAAAGACATTCTTCATTCACAGAAAAGGAAAATCTATCCTATTCCAATGAAGCCACTTTACAAGCCTCTCATATATATTTTGAAGAAACACGTTCTACCAACATAGGATGTGTAAGCTTTGTTTGTAAAGTCTACTGAGGTTTACATATATTCAAGGCCATTAACATCAAAGTGATCCGCAATGTTTTGCTGGAATATTCACTTAAAGTTACAACCAAACTCCATGATTTCCAGAAATTAGGTGCAATTTTAATTTTAGCAGATACTAAACCAAATATCTAGTCTGTGAGATTCCCCCAGAAGTTTGCAAAGGGCATCAAGGTGAGTTTTGTGCTCAGTAACCACTTAGTTACTTCTATTTTGGCTTGGATTTGTACAAGCTCCATTTCCCCACTTTTCACTAGGGGAAGTGCCAGGTGCTCTATACTTTTCTGGACATGGATAGAAATAATTATATTTCAAGAAGCTACAGTAGAGTGCACATGGACAGCTTCAGCTACTCACCTTGTAAAATACTGACCAATTCCACCACTTTGTAGCAATGCAAAATGTCAAAACTTGCTTTGACATTGAAGATGCTGAACCCATAGTATTTCTCAATAAACGCTACACAGTTTTGCAAGGACACGTTGCCAACGCATTTAAATTACTTCTTATGAACGGGCTGATTTACAAAGTGGGTAATACAGATTTAATTCAGATAAGCGAGAGGTCTTAATGTATGAAGTAAATTAGGGGAAGAGCTGCTCAGAATTCATATACATTTGTGAATTTTGTACTGAATTTGAGAGTTTGATAGCAGACTTTTTATATGCATGCCTATGCATTACTGTGGTCCTTTATGGAAATCCATGGCACTCCCACAATGAAGAGAGATTGCCTTATAGCTACATAAAGTTATTGTGTGAAATTAGAAATAAAAGAGATTTTTCCAAATGTTTCAATGAAAACGAGGTTTGTAACTAAAACCATAGTTATTATTTTCCTCTCCAATGACAAGAAGCTAGATCAGCACCTTTCTTTAACCACCTTCCTAAACTGAGATTCTGCTATTATTTTCTTGGTTCTTTAAAGCAACCTTTTGCACTCACTAGCACTTAAAGTCATGTGTGACAGCTGGAAGGAAACAAACAACGAGTAGCTACTACACCTATCCCTAAGGTACTCTCATAACACTGTATATCCATGGAGATAAAAATTATGTAGTACCTGGCAAACAAAATTATAGTTCTGAAATGTAGATGATAAGCAAGCATAAACTGTGTGACATTTCAGATGGTAGCATTCATATTATTTCAATTATTCACTCTACCTTAAGATAAATGAATGTGAGCACTTCCTATTCTGTGTGTTATTATTTTAACATGATGTTTGTCATTCAGTAATAACGAGATGACAGCTTTCATTGCCTGACCATATGGCAAGTGTTACAAGTATATGCAATCACATCATCTGCTGTAAATTACCATACTTCCTACAAGTTAATTCACAAATAAAAAATAAATAGACATACTCGAACTGACATTCAAAGTTATAGATTTGTGTTTATTCAATTTAAGCATGCTTTTAAAGATTTGTAAGTAATTAAACAAATATTTGTTTTGCAAAATGACAAATAAAAAGCATGATACAGTTTGAAGGATGTCTTGTCTTTGCAGCAAACAAAACATATGGTAAAATACAAGTGAGCCCTCTTAAGTGAGCACCTGTTAACATACTAAACTACTTGTGTATATTACAAGTATCAATACAAATAGGAACTAGTTAAGAACATCATGTTACTGTATGAGGTAAAACATGCAGAATGTTGAGCAGTAAAGATTAAACACTCATTATATTTGCTAAGCCAAAGAACATTAAATGCACACAGTACTGTCTTGTGAAGAGAGTGATAAACCCACATACGTAAAAAAATGTTTGCATATACTATGTTGGGCTAAAATTTAAATAAAACTAAAGGTGGATTTATCACTATTATGCATCAATTTTATTCTGTATCAAGAGGTCTATGGAGATTAACACCTTATATCATGTAAGGGTAAATATTCAGCAAAAGAAATTAACCTAAAAACTTTCTGAACTTAAAAGTGGTAAAATGCTAAACATATATCACTTCCAATTGAGATAATTTACTAGTTTTTAGCATTATACTTCTAAACATTCCTTTCCATTTCTATGCCATTAATTGTTCACTAGAACGAATTTCTTACACAATTTTGGAAATCCTTGCTTTTGAATTTGGAGAGGAAATCTTGGCCTAAATCCATGAATATTGACATATACATAGGATTCTTATATTAAAATTTAGGTCTGTTTGCTGCTGTTGGTATCTTACCTTCTGTAATGTCTGATGTGAAACTACTTTCGTATTCTTCTTTGGAGCACTGTTCTTGACACCATCATCTTCACTAAATTTAAAAAGTGGCTCTACCAGAAAATAAATAATATATCTGTATCAGAGAATAAATAAAATACATTGTGACATCTAATATTTCCCTAAAACAATACCTAGACATTTTAAGCAAAGGCATTCTTTACTTTGGCAATTATTTATAATGTGGTCTATGTTCTTGATGTGCCTTTTGGTCAGTTTCTAAAGAGTGACCTCTTTTCAAAGTGTTCTATCACATAATTATGAATCTTTGTAGCATCACAGTATGTTTTTTTTTTCAGATTACAAGCTTTTCAAAGGTACAATAGATCTGCAGGTTAAAGATGCTGTACTTTCATTCTGATTTTTATTCTTTTTTAGACTATTCCCTCTATGCCTTAAAAGCAGAAATCATTGCCTTTTTATCTACACAGTCACCACACGTTTTGTTCTCTAGGTCTTGTCCCCTGCTAGGAGGATCAGAGTGATTGGCTGAACAAAGCAAACAGTAACAGAATTAGGATGGATGAAAACTTTAAACCCCTTTTTCTGTTAAGTGAAAGATCATGTACTTCACCAGATAAATCACACAAATCACACCATTGTAATACTATGAATTCATAACAATTAGAAATCAATCCACCTAATGAGAATGAATATAACTCCAACCATCACTCTCAGAGATAGCTATGCACTTTAGGTATTAAAATCCCACAAAAATAGGCAAGTTAAAAATAAGATCTGTTCATAGAGAAAAATGCTAAGAAAAAGTTTATAAGTACTAACATGTACAGTAAGTCAGAAGTAAAATACATTCTGTTTAGTATTGAACCAAGAGCTTAACATTAACAAATTACCCACTGCTCACAGAAATAAGCAATTACACATCTCAGAAGAACTTTTTCTTAGAATATAAACTATTATGTTAAAGAACAAAAACCCTGCAATCCTGTAAAAATACTACAATATTCACATTTCTTTTCTTGCCCTCCTTCCCCCCAAATTAACTTAAAGAACTAATCTTAAGGGATAAATATCTGTGCTACGTCGTGGAGATCTGCTTTAGAAGTACCATTTCAAACTACAAGCAGACACTGCAGGTCACTTAAAAACTTTTGATTTACAAACAAAGCAAGTGTAGAAGAAAACAGTGTTACTCTCTGTAGATTCACAATCCTCTTGATATAAACAGTGACTAACAAGTTTGTTAGAGTGAATTAGACCTTTCTTTTGTCTTTGGAACATGTCATGGCCAATTAATACTTCTGTATTCATGAAATAAATGGAACACTATTCTAAAGATAATAAAAGCTGAAAAAGGTAAAACTATGCATCTGGGGAATATGTACCTTTACCTTGATATTAATATGTTAGTTCCCATGTTATTTCAGACTACAGTCCCCCAGCACAGTGGTACTGCATACATTTACAACATTCTTTAAGTAACACACAAAGATAATATGAACATGCTTTTCATCTTTTTCTAAATATGCACTCATTTGAATGTCTGCTGTAGCTTTTATATCAGCATTTACTGCATTCCACTGAAAGGGAAAATTATTTCCCATAGTCAAAGAAACTGATCAAAGCACACAAGGTGTTATGTTTATGTGGATGTATTAAAACACAATTTAAAACTCCATAAATAAACATGCTATATGCAAAGAATAAAGAATACTAGTTCAAATAGATAGAAAAGACTACATGTTCAGTATTACCACAGAAATCACAAGCAACATAATTTAAAAAAAAGCCAAAGGTCATTAATGCATAACCCTTTCTATTGAGCAGAAAATAAATGGCTTATTCAACCCCCTTCTCTCCTCCTCCCTTCTAATTGTTATGTAATTGGTCACAGGAATTGGTTAGGGAGGCAATGAAACAGCGTTGCCTATACTGTCTATGATAGCAGAAAGAATCATCTTATCAGTCTACTCAGCAAGACATATGGTCTACCCATTATACTCCTACATAAAAAAACCAAACAACGTCTCCCTCAAGGAATAGACCCATAAGTCATAAATCCCACTATCTTCAGTCATTTATTAGTGTGTGGGCAAGTATTGCTTATGTACTTTCATTTATGCTCAAAGATGGGCAATACAGCTTCTGTTGTTATGGTGTAGTCTTCCAGAAAACGACATCCAATTGATAAAAATGTCCACCACCCTACAGCAGTGTGTGTGAGGGGAACAACAAGGAATTTAGAGTGGATGAGCAATTGGTAAATTTGGAAATGGCTGGAGTCAGCTTATTTTATGTGCTAACAAAAAGTGTTGCTGAACAGGTATCTTTGGATTTGATTTTGTAGCTCATAAAAACAAATGCTGGAGAATGTAAATAAAATTTACCTAATGCACTTCATTAGTACCTTAACCCTTTTTCTCAGCCTCAAGAGAACCATCAACAACAATCATCATACTAATAACCAAAGCAAAACTGTGTATCCACCCACCTACCTTAAAAAAGAATATGTTTTAAATTGAAAGATAATGGGGAAAAAAAAAAAAAAAAAAGAAAAAAAAAA
>VXBJ01006240.1:1535-19482 GCA_013400055.1 Nycticryphes semicollaris
AAAAAAAAAGGGCAAAAAAAAAAAGAAGGGCAGATCTTAGTAAAAACAATTTACATACCCAATAGTAAAAAAGTGTAAACGCCTCCCAGCGCAGATAACAACCTATCACAACCCTCCCTCTAATTTCTAAGGCTTTACTTCGACTTGCTGCTTCCACCTTCTTGTAAAAAGTCGGGGCTGCGTGTGTGCTCCTTGCTCGCCGCCTGTGTGTGACTCGGGGCGGTGTGTCTGTCTGTCTGTCTGTCCCGGGGACACGGGGGGACACACACATACGCGCACACGTGTCCTTTTTACGCAGCTTTTACAAACCATAAGTCCGGCACCCTGACCCAGCAGAAAAAAAAAAACAAAACNCCACCGTGACCCAGCAGAAAAAAAAAACCAAAACAGGTTTGTCCTGCTCGTCCCGTGTCGTGTCCCTCCTCGCCCCCCCTCCCCTCCCCACCGTGTCCCTTCCCCCTCCGCGAAAAGCGCAGCGAAACAGCCCATCTGGGCATGGGGTGGGGGGAAATGTGCGATATATGTGAATATATATTTGTTGGAGGGTGAAGAGACATCCCCGCTGATCCTCTGCCAGCCGGGCCGGTAGCGCTGCCCACCCTGCACCCTTTCTGCTCCCCCCTCCCCAAATTTCTGCCCCCTCTTCCTCCCGCCTCCCCCCTCCATGAGTGCAAACCCCCCGGCTCTGCACTGGGCGGGGGGAAGGTGGGTTCGAAAGGCGGCGGCCGGGCTGCAGCGCTGCTCCTTCCCCATTTGATTTAAAAAAAAAAAAAAAGAATAAGACGGAAAGATCTGATGTTCGGTCACAGGGGAGAGCTCTCGCTCCGCGCAGCGCGGCTGCCGCCTCCTCTCCGCTCCGCTCCGCGCAGCGCCCGGCGTCTCCCGCGGTCAGCGCTCCGCTGGGCTTTCCCACGGGTGAAAAGGCGAGCACCAGCCCCTGACCCACTGCCTCGCTCCGTCTCTGTCCTCTCCTTTCTCTCCCCCCACCCTTTTGTTCTTTGTGTTTGTTTGTTCTTTTTTTTCCCCTTCTCTTTCTTTTTTCCCTTCTCTTTCTTTTTTCCCTTCTCTTTCTTTTTTCCCTTCTCTTTCTTTTTTCCCTTCTCTTTCTTTTTTCCCTTCTCTTTCTTTTTTCCCTTCTCTTTCTTTTTTCCCTTCTCTTTCTTTTTTCCCTTCTCTTTCTTTTTTCCCTTCTCTTTCTTTTTTTTCTTTCTTTTTTTCTTTTCTTTTCTTTTCTTTTCTTTTCTTTTTTATTTTATTTTCCTTTTTCTTTTCTCTTCCTTTCCCTTTCCCTTTTTTCTTTTCTCTTTTCCAGTTCCAACGCTGGAAATTTTCTGTCCTGTTGCAAAAATGGATAACGAGCTCTTTCTGAGCTCGCCCCACTTCACCAACAACCCATAGGGATCTGCTGCTTTTCCCAAAACGTGGCTACTTTGGGGGGCGCTTTTCCAAAGGACAATCAATCATCACCTGCAACGACTCATGTATTCAGGAGCTCTACATTGCTAGAGTTGCAATACAGAAAATATAAATTTTTTTCATAATTATTTGGGTAAAATGTTTATGATTACAGGGATTTTTTTTATCTCCCCCGCCCCCCCTTGTTAGCCAGAGGGGAAATACATTCCATCAGAACCATTCCAAAGGGGCTAGAGAGAAGGCAAGAGGTTGTCTTATATCCAAATACTATGTAAGCCTGACCATCAAGATTTATTCTATTTCAAACAAGAAGATACCTTCCCACTTTTACTTAGTCACACTAAAAGTTTTACAGTCGCCTCTCTTCCCACTAAAATAAAATTTAAAAACTTAATTAGGATAGACTAAACTAAGTTATTGGAAGCTACCAGTTTAAGGTCACTTAAAATAGTCCATGGTTATTTATAATGTGGAAATAAAATTTTCCACTGAACACTCGAACAACGTTTCAGGTATCTGGCACCGCTGATTTTCAGTCTCTGTGCAAAAATACCTTTCTGCTGAACATTTACACATTTAACAGGAACTTACTACAGCCCTGGAACAGATCACAGCTCCGAGCACTAGAATTTTATTTCAATGGTTATAGACAAATTAATAAAAGTACCAGTAATGTTTATGGACCTGCATAAAAGCTGGATGGGATTTTTCAGAAACAGTAATTTATGTTACGATATATATATATATATAATCTGGAACGTTGGCTTGGATTTGGCTGAAACAGAGAGCAACCCTGCTGCTCGGCTTTCCTCGGGTTTTATTTCAGAACTTCTCGGAATTTTAGCACTGGTTGCAAAATGGGTCATATTTTAAGATGTTAGAGAATTGTAGGAGGTTGGGGGGGGGGAAGTGCTTGCTCTGCGAATTGTATCTTAACAAACACCTTCAGATGCACTTTGTGGAAGAGGATTTTCATTAGTAGGGCTGCGTTTGCTGCAATTCTGATTGTCTTTTGGCTTTTTCACTTCAGACTGTGTTATGAATGCAGCCCTAATTCGACTGCTTTTGGACAAAAAGGTAATTTTTTAAAGAGCACTGAGTTTGTTTACTGTTACATTTATAAAACACGGGCCCAGCACGCTCCTGTTGTAAGCACTGTATGCTCAAGAGGAAAAATAATTGTCAAATTTGAAACATTCTAACCTGAATGATGTTCCCAAAATAAGTAGGTTTGATGCCAGTTTGTCGGGCTGGAACGCGCTGTAAATACGGCGAATACAGAATTTATTTTGGGCTTCTCTATAGATGTAAATAGCCTTCGTGAAAGGAGAATAAATGAATGGGTTCACTGGGTTTGTTATTGTATTGGATATTTTTAGTCGGGGCGACTAGAGCAATGTCAGCAATTATTGCTGTAGTTAAGGACTTGCCAATGTTCTCTTTCCAAAATCTACCTTCCCAAAGTTTTTTAGCTGCTCGTGAAAACGTGCGCCGAGCCAAAACGCGTGAACTTCTGAAAGCTTTAACGCTAGAGAAGGTGATGCCCAAATTTCCATTCATTTCAGTAGGGGCAAGATAAGCTCCAGCGTCTCTTGTCAGGGCTTTCCTTTCGCTTTGGCTGTAAAGGGACTGTTTGCCCAGCTATTCTTTGCTTTTTCTGAAGTATGACAAACAGTAACTCCAGATTTGCACGTTATTTGGTCTGTTAAGTAGGCATGTGGTAATGAGCTCTGTAACTGCAGCATTCATGGGCAGACTATGGACTACTATGGTTTGTTTAACTACTGTGTCCCTGCCCCATTGATTTACGGCCCAGATAAAAGAAGATTCTTTGTGTCCCGAAACTGGGCGAAAGCATTTAATATTTCAGCACCACGCGCTGGTTTTTAGCGTTTATAGCCCCCGCTGCAAACGTAAGCGTAAAGGTTTGAAAGAGACAAGCTAGAAAATGATTACATTAAAAAAACCCAAATCAATCCTGAGAATATTACTTTTTCTCCCGTTATTTTCAGTAGGAAGTGAGGACCAGGAGCAGAGACTCCTGTGCTCTGTCTCAGGATTTGATGCTGACTTGCTCTGTGACCTCGGCTGAGCTTTTTAGTAAGTTTTTCCTCCAGTATAAAATGGGCTTCTGACTATTACCTTTTTGAGACTTAAAAATATGTGTTAAATTCTCAGAAGTCCAAGGTTAGCAGGGCTCTGCATCTGGAAAGACTACCAGTAATGCCAGGAGAAAGAAAAAAAAAACCAAAAAACTCAAAACACCAAAACCCTTAAAAGCTGGTAAAAATCTTGCTGTGTCACTACTGAAAAACTGTCAGCTTTTCCATGGCACGCAGTAAAATGCACATTGTACAAACAACAAAGTAAATATTTAACTGCTTCTGCATTTTTAGTTGTTTTGCCTTTTGTTGTTTTTTTTTTTTTCCCTAAATCATGTATTTTCTTCTACTCTAATAAGCATGGACTGCAAGCCTAGGTCTCAGTCCTACCTGCTCTCCCATTTCCCTCCCTGTCTGCAACCTCTTAACGCCCCATGGGAATTACATGTATTTCAAGGAGGTTCAAAGCAGGAAAATGTCCATGTCATCACTGTGAAGGAAAGAACTTGCCAGCTTAGAACAGTGGCTGAAAAGAGAAAGTATGGCCTGTTCGTCCTGCCATTAAAATCCCGAATCTGTAGTACAATTAGAGAAATGGATGGCCTGTCTCATTCAAGTATTTTTTGTTTGTTTGGTTGGTTGTTGTTTTTTTCACTTGCAACATACAAACTAAACTGTAGAAAGTTCTTAGGGTTCTCATCCTTGGGGATAAACTGGTTTTTTTTCATGGCAAAACTGGCTTTGTCCCTTTTCCATTAATCCTAATCCCAGTTTTTGTGCAACTAAATTCAGAATGAGGGAAAATGTCAGGGTTTTTTTTTTCCTTGAATGAATTCAGATAAAGGCAGCACATCATTTTAGAGATATAAAGACTAAAAAAAATGAGAGATTAAATTGTCTTTTCTTTTTTTTTTTCATCGTTTCTTTCAGCATATATAAAACCAGCATGAGCCAGAAACTTCATGGTTATTTTTTCTGTTGACCTCGGTGAAAACTGGTTCCCTGGACTAACTCTGGGGAAAGTGGGTGGTATAACTGTTCGTAATTAAAAAGGGTTTATATATTTGGAACCTTGCAGAGTCCCTACATTTTGCATGCTGGTTTTTAAGAGTCTAATGAAGTGCGCTCTGGCCAGATACAAGCTCCATAAAGCTCACCCAGAAGATGCTACAAGATGGAAGGCAGTCTCAAGTGGGAGAGGTTGTTTTTAATGCTCCCAACCACGCACCGCACCAGATCTCTGCATTCACCCTCTCAGTGCTGTAACGGGGAGGATTCCCAAATAGTTCAGGCAGATTCTTTGTCAGTAACATGAGTCTTGAAGCTGAAGCACCAGAAAACCACCAAACAGGGACAGACTTGTTTTACAAAGGATGAAAACACACAACACTGAAAGAGGTGGTACAGCCTTGACGAGGGGTAATGGCTTCAAACTGGAAGAGGGGAGATTTGGATTAGCTATCCAGGGAAAATTTTTTCACTGTGAGGGGTGTGAGACCCTGGAACAGGTTGCCCAGAGAAGCTGTGGAGGCCCCATCCTTGGAGATGTTCAAGATACTTCAATTAGATGGGGCTGTGAGCAACCTGCTCTGGTGGGAGGTGTCCCTGCCCAGGGTAGGGAGGTTGGAACTGGATGATCATTAAAGTCCCTTCCAATCCAAACTATTCTATGAGTGTACAGGAGTAAAACAGAAAAAGAAAGCATGTGGTAATGGCAAACGTAGAGTAAACATAATGGACGTAGCAGACCAACTCTTTGAGGAACTATAAAAATCAGTCTATTTTTGCCCTTTCTTTCCTGAAAATTCACTCAAATGATGAACTAAGCACAGTCAGGCCAGACCTAAGAATCTAGAACGTAAACCTATTTAATGGTATGGCAGAATGTAACCCTGAAAAGGCTGAGCATCCCGGTGGCTTTTTAGCATAATATATGTGTGCCCCAAATTAGGTGTGGTCCTCAAGATGTGGGGTGTGTGGGGCATAACACAGGATCAGTCCCTCAGGCGACTTTTGTGGAACTGGCAGCCAAGTGAGAGGACACAACAACATCAGCCCAGAAGCACGCCAGGAGAGCAGATGACAAAACATTAGACTTCACAGGAACCATTCTCTCTAGTAATAAAAGACAAAGATCTGGCAGAAAAAGTACGATAGGTGAAGCTGCCAGCAGTATCTGCAGTTAAGCTTGTCTACCACTTTCCAGTGTAAGACCTTGTTTTCACTCACGTAACGTTGCCAATTTTTAACTGTTCAGGATGAGCATTTCAATCCCGAGCCTGCCTCAAGCTGAATTTTTTGGAAACTTCCAGCAGAAATCCTTCTGCTGCTTCTAAGATCGCACATAAAGAGAAAACACATTGTTTCACAACAGTTTAAAGTTTCTTAGAATCATCCCAATATCTATTTCAAAGCGGGGATGGGAAGTTTTACTAAGGAGGAGAGGAATAAGGAGGGAAAATCAGATAAGTTCCTTTTGTTGCCCTTGACCAAAAGGATCCACCCAAACTTGGCGGAGTTAGAAGTTGCTGAAAAATTGTTGAGGTTTTTCCTGCGCCTGCTCAGTACAGATAGAGGAGTTGGCAGCTAAATTTTGCAAAGTCTCCGTAGCAGCACTGGGCTTGCTGGACTGGATTGGATCTGTTGTCAGCCCAGTCTGACCAATATTCTCTCTGACAGTAGGCTGCACTAGATGTTTTAGGGGAAAGCTTAAGAAACCCTAGAGTCAGCAGACAGATATGGGATCTAGTCCTCCTTTAAGGTCTCATCCTGGTTAATAGTAGCTTATAAAATATGGTCAGAATGACTGTCAGCAGTTCAGTTTTAAATTGTGTCTTTTAGAAGTCTATAATTCAGCCATAAAAATTCCTTCCAGGCTGAAATCTGGCTTATACTCTCAGTTCAGAAATCAAAATTCTCTACAGATTTTTTTAAAATAGTCTGTTTTGAAGTGATAGAAAAGAAAAAATACTCATGTACAAAATCTGGACATTTATTTCATAACACACTTCATAATTCAGTTATGGTAAGTATGATAAGTTTTAAACTATTTGCTTCAAATGCTGATCAGGCCCTAGAAGGAAGGAGAGTAATTAAAATCTTCACCATTAACACCAGACACTCAGATGTGAATAGATTTTCTGACCTCGGGATGTTAGGACTATTATGATATTAGGAGCTTATGTGCTGTAATAACGAAAACCTGTTATTCTAGTTTATCTTATAAATATTTAGGTAATTTATTAAATGCATACATATTGAAAAGCAAGGTAGAAATCCTTCTGTCCTTTCATGGCAAAACTCATTGTGAAGGCTCAAAGGTTTTCCTAATTTAAGCATAAGAAGACAGACATAACCTGGAAGTATCCAGGAGGAACAAGTAAGAGGTCCTCAGAGGGGGCAAAGCAGACACAAAACCTTTCTTGGAAGCCCACAACAGCTCTTATTCCCACCAAGCTTCCCTTTGTAGTGGAGAAGATAGAGCAGCTCTTTCCATCCTTGGAATGCTTTCAAACATACTGCGCTTGGCACCCTGAGGTTAGCGTGATTTTGGAGCAGATAAAAGCCCATTACATGAAAAGGCAGATCCCACCCTCTTTCTCTTTACCTCCCCCCACCCTTGCCTCCCCACCGTGGTAAGAAAGACAGAAAAGCCTTATTCTGTCTGCATTTCCTCTGATTTCAATGGGAGCCTTCATGGGATAAGGTGCTGCTTCACCTAAGAGAAGCAGGGACAAGCCTTTAGGTAACAAGCTACTTGAGGTTACTCTCCTTAGTCTTTCACATTTCCACGTCTAAATGCCTGTCTCGCTGAAGAATATTTAAAGTATTTCAGCCCTTCGTTTCCACTCCATTTTAAAGAGCTAAAATATTTTGTATTTTTAGGCACGAGAAAACTATCTTCCACTGTTTTTGACAATTGAAGAACATGGACTGAGGGAATCAGAGGAAAGCTGTATTTACTAAACACCACATGTAGATTACCACTGATAGTTTTTCTAAGGAAATTTATGACCTGTCTGGAGTAAATAAACTCCCTTTTTGGTAAAGAATCTGCAAGCCAATCATTCATGCTTGCTTAGAGACGTTACTGTTCGTGTTGCTTTTATGTGGAAGGCTACAGTAAAGGGTGATGTTATGTCTAAAATAGACAGTTGGCAGCTCTATGGAAAAAAAAAAAAAAGAAAGAAAAGCCATTTCTGACATTACTTTATCATGAGATTCTTGCTAGATTATGGCAAATTCACTCTGATTCAGGAAAGAAAGAAAAGATAATGCTAGGACAATTATAATTCTTGTAACTAATATGTTATCTTCATGCAGGCACTTGCATGCCTCCCTGCATTTACTGCCAAGTTACGGCGTTTTACACATCTGAAACAAACAGAGAGCTCTCAGTATGTTCAAAATGGTTAGTAAGTCTGAAAGCTGTTTGTATCTCCAAGTAAATGAGGACGAGACAGGCCAGTTTCTCTTCCTGGCTGCCCATCCTGTGCTCCTGTCATTACGCTCCTTCCCTGCTCCACTTCCTCTGCCCAGTTTACGTTCTGGATCCAATAGAGACAGAACTGTTTCAGGCATTCATGCAAATTAAGTGAGAAGAAGGAACTTTAGTAAGTTGTTTGTATACCACTTTTTCAGAAATATTAAGGTGTTTCTTATACACAAGCACTCATAGAATCATAGAATGGTTGGAGTTGGAAGGGGCCTTAAAGATCATGGAGTTCCAACGCCCCTGCCATGGGCAGGGACACCTCCCACTAGACCAGGCTGCTCAAAGCCCCATCCAGCCTGGCCTTGAACACTCCCAGGGATGGGAAATCCACAGCTTCTCTGGGCAACCTGTTCCAGTGTCTCACCACCCTCACAGGAAAGAATTTCTTTCTGGTACCTAATCTAAATCTCCCTTTTTCCAATTTAAAGCTGTTACCCCTTGTCCTGTCACTGCACTTCCTGACAAAGAGTCCCTCTCCAGCTCTCCTGTAGCTCCCTTCAGATACTGGAAGGCTGCTATAAGGTCTCCCTGGACCCTTCTCCTCTCCAGGCTGAACAACCCCAGCTCTCTCAGCCTGTCTTCACAGGAGAGGTGCTCCAGCCCTCTGATCATCTTCGTAGCCCTCTGCTGGACCCGTTCCAACATGTCCATGTCCTTTGGTACCCATCCTGATTTACGGTGGTGTGAGAGGAGAACTGGCCCGTTAATATCCATTACATCTACCTAATTTCATAGGTGCGTGCAATTTGTGTGCTTAGTTTCTTTAGACCATCATACGTGAAATTGTCAGTTCAACTTGTAGTATTCCACCTATGAGAGTATTCTAAATTCAAAACAAATAAGTGCCTCTCTGAGTGATGATCCCGTGTCCTTAACTCACCCCATTGTACTTCAGCACATACACTATGTAATGCCACTGGGGCTTCACCTCCTCTAGAAAAATGATCTGCTTTTGACGAAAGCGGGTCACAAATAGTTTTCCACCCTCAGATCCACGCAAGGAGTAGTAGAAATTGTTGCCTCAGTGGTGTGGACAAGGTCAGTGCCCACCGTGGCAAATCATGGCTCGTTGAGGGCTCAGGGGACAGCTTGCCTGAATAAGGCAAAGAGGATTTGCCTCGGAGTGTGCAGAAGACTTTTTTACGATAGGTGTTGGACTCTGCTGACTTTGTCCACATTGTAACAGCAGTTGTTTTCAACGCTGCTCCAAGATGTGCGGAGAGTGGGTGGGAATTTTGACAACAGTTGTCAAAAACACATTGTTTTTCTGGGGTAGGTGCAGACCTACCGAAATACCGACGCTATAAAAGGCACAGTTCTGTAAACCTGGGACAGTGAGCACAGCCTGCAGTGCCAGCGTGGACTGCGACTTTCTGTGCCGACGGACACTTGCAGGATGTCAGATGATGAACAGGATTTTTAGTACATTGTCAGTGATCATCTACGCAAATACGGGATTCAAAGCCACAAGCCAACCGCCAAAACAGGCTGATATTTAAGATTATGCAGTCTCATTTACATCAAAGTTGAATTTGATAGAAGTTAGCGGAAGGAAATACCCATGTTACAAGCAAGTAATCAGTACTCCCATCACATGAAGTTGACGACACAGTGTTCAACACTGAATCTTGCAGCCCCTTCATATGGTATATGCTATTCTGTGCTCTTATTTGAAAAGGAGTAAGAAACGAAATTGCCAAACCAGACTGGACCTCTACTGGTATTTCTGCTTCTTAGATGTTTGTTATTTCTTGACCAGCTCTGTGGAAGCATCATGAAAGATGTGGATTGTAATAGAAGTGTTTTTTTCCTGTCCTACTTATTTTTACAATTGCGCAAAGAATAGTCGAGTATATGAGGAAGGAAACTGAAGGAGAAGTTATTTTCAACCTGATAAAAGAAGATGCTATTTTGTACGGAAGAACTTCTAGTTGACCTTTGCAATGAATGCCATAAAATACTATTTTGGCCACAAATGGGACAACCGTTTTAGAAGGATTACCTTTTAATCTCTCTGTCTGTCTGTGTAGCTATCTGTGCAGGATTTTAAAAAGACTGCAGGAAGGTAGCAGCTCACTCTCACTTACAATTGCATCTGTAAAACTTTAAAACCGCACAAGATCTTTCTCTGCTCTGCTGGATGCCATTAGCATTAGCATATTACCACAGAAAAAGAACCTAAGGTAGACAGTGAACTTCATAAGAAATCTTCCAAAAGCCTTCCATCCCTCAAAAACTTTAATCCCTGACAAGAACCTGACTTTCTCAAACCCCACTAAAATATATGAGCTGTTCAGTACACTCACAGAGTTGGTAACAGGGAGTATTTTTTTGGATAACGGGAAAATCCAGAGCTATTTTAGATGGGGGAGAGTAATTATTGAGGAATTTTGAAGCCCTGGAGAAATTTCAGTGGTCAATCACTGCACTTACTTATACTAAGGAGATTTTTATTTTGGGGGGGGGGCATATTGTGTCCTTTTTTTGGCAATGGTGCAGGTCTCTATCAGACTGTATGTCGTATGGCATTCACACAGTATTGCACCAGTACCGTGTCTTTGTCTTTCCTGGCCCCGAATGGTAGGTGAATGCAATAATAAAATGGACACTCAAGAATCTAGATACTTTACAAATACTTTGCTACAGAGGGATAAAAAACAATAGCAGGAATAGGGAAAGAATCGCTCCAGATTCAAGAGTTCTGTATTGGCACTTCCCAGTAAAAATGCTTTAGCTGACCCCAGTGGTAATATGGTTGTGATATTGGAAATGGTGAGTGGGTACGTCCTTTGGCTGATGAGAACACGTTGCCCATAGTTTAAAATCAACATCTTAACTTTTTCACAATCTAAAAAAGAAATAATAAAAAAAATATGTAATTCCTTAGTCTAAGAGGAATTATTTTTAAATGCCTCTGTAATTTCCATCATGATGTTAAGTCAAAGCTGGCAGAATGGAAACTGGAGAGAGGTAGCAAAGAAATAAAAAAAGTCTCCTGCTGTGTTTCCCAGCTCCAGAAATGACCAAAGCTGCCAGAGGAGAGCCTTATACAAAAGGAAGACTGTGTAGAGAAGAGGTAAGAATATTCGCAGGAGCTCTGCTGAAGGCAGTGCTTTTTATCCAAAAGAAAGACAGAAACACGTAATTGCACCCTTCCTTTAAAATGAGGTCTTACTGCTTTCCTGTGTGTTACAGATCACACGTTATTTTACACTGGAAACTCAGTGCTAAAATCTAAAATGCAAGGGCCAAGTTCTCCTCTTAGATACACACGCACAACTCCAATGAACTCAAAGAGAGCTGTGTTCATATGTTTAGCAATGGAATTTGGCCCTAAATATTTAAACATTTATTCAGAGGGGAGAAAAAAAAAAAAATGAAAAAAGCTCTGATACATTTGTATCTGATATCTAATGTACACAGATTGCCGCCGTGTTAAGGGATAAAAAGTTTTGGGGAAGCATAAACTCAGCGTTCTACCTGCTCTGCACAGCCGAATAACATGAATTTGTTTCAGGACATTGAGGAAATTAAATCCTTAACAACCTGTGGCTGATGTTATTTATTCTCCAGGCCAGGAGTAATTTGATGCAAATTCCTGGCAGTATTCCTATATTGCAAGAAATGACTGTTTTGAATGGACTGATTCTGGAAACTTTCATTATATTAATATGCAATCCAGAAAGAACTCATGTCCTCTGTCTGTATTTCCTCTGCAGAGGAAAGCTCGGTGTTCTGGCTAATTCTCACTTATCTTTCAAAGGCTTATGACAGAAGTCCCTGATAACATAACAGTGCAATTAGGAAATGTTTAACCTGAGGATCCCACATGCTCTCCCTGGCAAAATGACCCCAGGTGTATTTTTGTTAAGGATACCGAAGGATCCAGAAACGTGCACATTTCCTGCAAGCAACATAATACTCCAATTTGTATATCTAATACAAGTAAACAATAACTACATATCCATGATATTTTCCTTGGACAAATGACAGCTGGAGTGGGTCTGGCTTCCAGGTTCAGATACTGAAATTTGGTTGTCTACAACATCAACGTTCACATTCGAGCTGTCTGCTTAACTTCCCATTATACTCAATAGGGAATCTAAGGCTCAATTCATTTGCCTAAAATGAAGTCTCTAGTGCCATTACAGATACCTTGGGCTACCTAAGAAATCGCCATGGGGCTGGCACATGAGTCAGGACCTACTTCAGTCCTTTTCCTCTTTGGAAAGGCAGATGGGAGGCTAGCCAGCACAGCCCAGAGGACCTGACATGCATAGACAACTAAACTCGGCACCAGTAAGTGCAGTCAGTGGCTTCTGGAAAGCAGGTCTATGGCCAAATGTACGTGTCTACTTCGGGATGAAGTGAATTGGTCTCTTCCCCGCACTCAGCACGTTGACTGGGTTGCCACTGACTCTAACGGGAACCTAAACACAGCCCACACGCAGACACCTAATTTTAGGTGACTGCACCCGACATTGAAACCTACTCCCGATACCGTAGTTGCCAGAATACATAGGAGTATGAGAGTAACCACTATGCTTTTGGTTGACCAAGGGTTAAGCTACCGTGGTTGCATTTTGTGCAGTATGGTGGTTGCAGTTAAATGGTGGCAGGCAGGAGAGCAAGGGCAGCGGGCAGGTGTGGTTACGCGGGGGACAAATCTCTCTTGATGGTTTGTTTCAGTGATTTCCTTGAGATCCAGATGGACAATATTTAGCTAAAGCTGCTGCCTGCTCCCTCGCTAGAGGAGTCTCTGGCTACTACTGTTGACTCTTTCTCTGGTTCGGGAGAATTGGATATCTGCCTCCTCATTTTTAGGTGACCAGAACATCTAGCACATCTTTTCAGAGCTCCATGGTTTTGGGGCACAGTCAGCTTTGTAAGAACGACTCTGCACCAAGACTTCAGCTAGAGCTCTCTAACCACAGATGACATCTTTGACTATCTCCAGCTATAGAGGCGCAATGTAGGATGTTGCCAAAATGCTGTGACCACTGTAGGAAGTAGGTGGGAACAAAAGGACATGCAGGTTTGTAAGTTCATTAATAACCATGGCCAGTTGGGCCTTCTCTCCAGGCCTTGCATCACTGCTAACAAGGTAAGTCAAGAATGATCCAAGACCAAGAAATTCTCTGCTGGTACAAATCATGATTTTGGTTTTGCTCTGGTGGTTATCTCGGTTGAGATCAAACCTCAAGCATTACTTCAGATAATATATACAATTATTAGCATAAGTTTCCTTGATTGTGTGTGGAAACTCCCAACCTCCTTTGTGGAAGCCATGGTTTTGAGTAAGCATATAACAAATGAGCCTTATTTAAGCTCTAGTCTCAGGGTAGTTGATTGGAGAGGCAGAAGGAGCAGGTGGCTGGGAACAGGACCCCTCTAGGAGTTTTTCTTCAAGTGAATTGACTCAGATCAGGCAGGAACAAAACTCTGCTTTTATTATATTTTCTACTTAATTTGTGTGCTGCTTCCTTAAGGGTGTTCTTATGGTGTTGGCTTCTGAGAGGGGTGCTCATACGTCTGCAAAATTACTATTACAGATCGAAGCTCTTGGTCACAACTGGATTACACAACACAAACCTCTCCCTTTAAGATCACGGTGCTTCCTAATTCTGTTTCTCCAGGTCTTTAATTCCCAGGCACAGGAATTGCCTTAAATCCATTCTGGCACAGAACGCATCATTATTTTCATATTGTGCTAGTCTACTCTCCCGCTTTCATCCGTACGAGCCAGGAGTGAATAAGAGTTGGCAACTTCATCCTCGACTATTACATTGCAGAGTACACTTTAATCAGCACCCTAATAAAGAGCACGCCCAATTAATTGGGACACTCACCAGCAAAGCAATTCACTTCCCTACACTGCAGTGGCTGTAAATGATGGATAAATAGCACGCTTGCTGTTGTCTAGGAGCGCGTTAGTTGCAATTAACAGGTATGGTTTGGTGTTTGCTGGCGTGTGTCTCCTCAGTAGCACTCGGCTCATTTTTCAGTAGGCTCCCTGTTCCACTGCAGTCGCTAAAAATAAATAAAGGACAGATTTCCCTTTCAGTACCTCCTTAAATCCATGTAGTCCTCGTGTATTAAAAGAAATAATCGATGTAATCTACCTATTTCCACTTATTACATTCCTATATGGACAATAAATGTGATCATTCAATTAGCATGTTTCTATTTCAATTGGTACAACAAACAGGATTTTGCCATACCATGGAATAATTCATAATAAAGGGAGGGATTTCTGCTGCAGCTTTCTAACGCTACCTTTTTTACCGGGGGTTGCTTTAAAGTGGTATTTCCTTGGGGGAGATCCACAGAAGTACAACCTGCTTTGTGAAACTGGTGTAAGCTATGATTTGCTGTACGCACATGACACTGCCTCTTATTTGTACAACCTTCGCCGAAGAATTAAATAAAATTGAACACAGCAAACCTTTCTAATCCCTGCATTCCCCCCAGACTGCTTTAATGGAGAAAAAAATTACTTGAAGTAAACGAATATGAAAAGGGAAATGGTACTGGGGAAATCTCAACAAGGGAGCTTAAAAAGCAGGATAGCTATGGATCAACAAAGGGTAGAAAGTTTTGTGTAATTAAAGGAGAACATCGTTTGTGGGTTATCTGAAAAGAATTCTCCATGTTGGCATTGAGTTTGACTTGTTGGTAGGGGGAATAGAAACCACCCTGTACTGCTGCGTACAGTTCATTATTAATTGTGGCTTCTGCAGAGGCTCCGTCCCTTCTTTGGAGCATGGAGGATTGCTTTCATTACATAATCTGGATATTTTCTCCTTTTTTTTTAATAGATTAATTTTTTTTTTCTCTTGTGTGTGCAAATTCTCTTTGCACCAGTGCTTCTATACTGAGGTTATTATGCCAAAGGAATGCAAGCGTCTAGCGTAACAATGGTTCATTTTCCTTTAATGACTTTGTCGACAGGACGGAGACATTTTTGTGGTGTGATGAATTCACTCGGTTTCCCGTTGTGTTTTCTCCACATGCTTTGGAAACTCTCTCTCTCTCTCCCTCTTTCTCTGAGAATTGTGGCCATCCACTCCAGCAAGAGCTTCATTACTTTATATTCATTGTATTTAAATGACACCCCAGTGGTACTGACCTCCTGGGATGATTGATGTAAATTATATGCTATGTAGGGGAAAATAAAATCTTTTTTTCTGACTTTTTATGCTCTGCAGAGAAATAAAAAGTGAAAACAAATGACAGAGAAAATCAGGCTTATTCAAAGTGAAACTTTGTAAGCACTCTGGTTTGAGCAAACTACAGTTTGTAAAAGTTCCGAGACAGTTTAGAATGACCTTACAATCTGAAAGGTGACCTGAAAAAGGGAAATTATTTTCTACGTGCCCTTTTTTGGGTTTGTGTGATGTATAACAAAACCTTGCTCAGTTTTTTCCCCCCCACTCTGTGAAGTACACGTAAAATTTCAGACTCAAGTAGGGAGCAGCCACCACACCGTTACTGACACTAGCACACAGCACTAGAAGGGACATGGTGTTCCTGTCCTCTTTCCTCCTGTCTTCTAGTAAATTTTTTTGGTATAGATTTAAGACCCTATAGCCAGTAAATATCTGGTTTGCTCAATTACTCTGCCAAGAGTTATCACCTGTAGAAGCGACAACAGAGGGAATGTTCTTTCCTCAGCCCAGCTCCTCATCAGGCACTGACTTCAATCGCTTCTGAACCAGTAACCTCTCACTGTGGGATAAATGGTTGTGCACAGCAACAAAACTGGTCAGAAAAGGTTCTGTCAGTGCTTTTTCAGGCACCTCACCAAGTCACGCTGCCTCTACTCAGGCTCCTGGAAATTATGCAATTCACATTTGACACGCTCAACCATATTATCCCAGTAATTCCCTTATTAAAATTACCATATGGAATTGGCATAGTAATTCCTCTATTTTCTAGGTTTTCCTATTAGTTTGCCCTACCAGCCCTGATATATGTAAAGATATGCATGGCATGTATCACAGAAATGTCAGCAATACATTGCCTTGCCTTCCTCAGTTCAACATAAGGTTTTGGCAAACCCCAGAAACTGGCTAAAAACTTGAGCCGCCTCAAAGAAGGCTGCAGTACCTTTCATAACCTGACAAATTGCTTTGCATCTCCTTTTGGCCAGAAAATACGATTAATTTCAAATAAGCTGATGGCCCCTAGACTGTTAAGAACACTGCAGTGCTTGCCAGAGCTTCCTCCTGCTTCCTTTTTTTATCCCTCAAAAAGAGAGAAGTAAACTGCTACGATGTACATCAATTTAGGAGGTCTCTAAGCTGTCAGTTTCTTAGAACGCATCGTAGTAGAAATAACATGGGCAGTGTTCAGTGTGCAGGCAGGAATCTGGATGAAAGACGGATTGAGAAAGGCAAAGCAAAAGAAAGACCAAAACTTTGGAAGTTATACACCCCAGAAACCTTCAAGAAAAGAAAGATTTTTGCATACGTGGTGAAGAAAGCACTAACAGTTACTCCATATTGGTCACATTTATTTATTCCAGTTTATATCATGGTACATGTCAGCCTGCCTCCTGACAACTTGGCAGATGAGTGAAACGACCAAACTGAACTCACAAAAACCTATAATTAGGAGGTATCAAAGAAAGAAAAGGTTAAAAGAATACAGAAAAGGTAGGTAAAATACTCCAGCTCACCTAGTTTTGCCCATCCCCACCAACCTGTTGAGCAGACAGGAGATGGCAAGAGGAAAGCCACTACTGCCAGGAAAGAGGAAAACCAGGCTCTGCTTATACATGGAAGGTACTTAACTACCTCGATGCGTTTAACCACCCCAGTGTGGTTGAAGTAGTACAACTTGCTGTGTTGGAGTAAGGAGTAAGGTAATTCCAAGGGCAAAAATCTATCACAGAGTTGCTCAGGTTGGAAGAAACCTTTAAGTTCACGGAGTCCAACAGATAAACCTAGCACTGTCAAGTCTGCCAATAAACCATGTCCCTCAGCACCACCTCTACACATCTTTTAAATACCTCCAGGGACAGGGACTCCCCCACTTCCCTGGACAGCTCGTTCCAATGCTTGATAACCCTCTCTGTGAAGAATTTTTTCCTAATATCCAATCAAAACGTCCCCCGATGCAACTTGAAGCCGTTTCCTGTTACTTGTGAGAAGAGACCGACCCCTGCCTCTCCACACCCTCCTTTCAGGGAGTTGTAGAGAGCGAGAAGGTCTCCCCTCAGCCTCCTTTTCTCCAGGCTGAACACCCCCAGCACCCTCAAACCACTCCTCACAAGACTTGTTCTCCAGGCCCCTCACCAGCATCCTTTCCCTTCCCTGGACACACTCCAGCTCCTCAATGTCTTTCGTGCAGCGAGGGGCCTAGAACTGACAGAGCACCCTGAGGTTATGCCACACCAGTGCCCACCCAGCACAGGGGGACCATCACTGCCCTAGTCCTGCTGATACAATTTACTTGAACACAGCTATTTTAGGCAGCGAGGGGAAGACACTATACTGCTTTCAAATATCTCCACAGCGTTGTAGCTGCAGAGATGTCGGTGAGATGCAGCCCAGCACCTGTGTAAGCACACACATCCCCCTCATGCCCTCCTGCCTCCTCTCCCGGGTTTTGAGCGCTCTCATCAGCCCTGACGCCCCTTATCGCCGGGCGCTGAATGTGTAGGGGTGGGGGGGCGGCCATGGCCACTCGGGTCTTCCCCTCAGCCTCCAGCCAGCACCTGCGAGAGGCGGGCCGGGCAGAGCCAAGCCAGCGGCGGCGACGAGGAGGCGGAGGAGGAGACGGAGGAAGCGGCGGGCGGCCCCGCCTCGGCCCGGCTCCGCCCCTCGCCCTGGGAGGCCGCCGCGGCTGCCACACAGCAGATGGAGGCGGCGGCGGGCCGCGGCCCGTGTGTGGCGGAACCGGCCCCTCCTTCCCGCGGGCGGCGCCATTT
>VXBJ01006240.1:19596-183703 GCA_013400055.1 Nycticryphes semicollaris
GGGAGGTTGGGCCTTCAGAAACCTTAAATCTTGCAGGTTCCAGTCAGTCAGCGATACCTGTGCGGGGGCTGCTCGGTGGGAGGAGGGTGGGCGGGTGGTTGTGTGTGTGTGTGTAGCTGCCGGGGGTTTCTGCTCACTCCATCTATGTCTGCAGCTTTGCATTTGGGTTTTGTGTTCGCTTCTGCTGGCCAGATGTCAGCAGCAGCCTGCGAAAAGTCACTGCTGTGGCAGTGTGTGGCCAGTAAAGGGGCTCCTTGGTTGTCACAGCCATCCGCGCTGCTCTGCAAGCCAAGGTGCTGGGAACTGGCCCAGCTTTTGGCCTGGCCACTAGCTCGATCCCTGCTCTGCAGCCCCCGAAACGGCTGGATTTTGGGATGGAAGCATCAGATAGCGGGTCTCAGCGAGCTGCTTTTACCATGTTTAGTTCTCAACATGGGTTTTCTGGTGGCCTGTGGTGCTGTTGCACGAATTGGACCCTGCCCTGGTTGCGACTGGTCTTGAAGGTGTTTCTAGGCTTAAAATTGCGTGGTGGAGGCCAGGCTTAGGCCTGGAGTGTGCCATGTGCTCTTGGGCATTATTAATTTCTTGTCGCTCTGATGCTGTGAAAAGTTTGTAATGTTTCTCTGGAGGCAGTGGATTTTACTTATTTTGCACAAACAGGCATGGTGGTTTATTAATAGGGATCTTGTAATATTCCTTAGAGAAATTATCTGTTCTTACAGAAATGACCGATAAACGCTAAAAATTTAGAAATAACACCTAGCCTGGGAGAATACTCTGTGTAGGCTTTAAGTGGTTTTGCCACTTGCTAGGTATGTTATTGTACATCCTCTGTACACAGGAACTGCTTCTAAGTTTCTAGAAAGTATCCAAGTGAATGCTTTGCAATTTACGAATCCAAAGCGCAATATACACACGGAATATTTCTGGCTGTCTACTTGAAGGGGAGGTAGGAACCTGATGTTGCGGACAACCAGGTTGGCTGTATGGCATTAGTATTCATGATTTTTCTGAGACCTTTCGTTTCCTAAGAGTGAATCTGTTTCAAAGTTTGCAGTGCTGTTGGTGACACGCTTAAATTTTCTTTTGAAGTATTTGATTTAACATGCCCGTCATCCTCTTTCTTGGTGCAGGTCTCTCTTTCCCTTTGGCACTGCACCCTTTGCCGTCTGTGCTAACTTACTTGGAAGGCTGCAGTGCACCCTCCTTTTCTCCCATTTTGCCCATCTTTCTTCACTGTTGGCCAGATCCAACTGTTGTTGTTAGTCTTTCTGTTAACTTTGGATTTTGTACAGGCTCGTATTTGCATGTTACTAATATGCAAATAAGATTTTATTTTATTTTGGTTCTTTGTCTCGTATATTGTTGCTGTATAGATGGGAATGGTGATGTTACAAGTAGCATCTCCAACTGTAGTGGTGTTTACTTATATGGTTTTCTGAAACCCTCCTCTCCCTGAGTCTTGTGGAAGTGGGAAAATGTTAGGTTTCATTTAGATGAAGAAAATCCTATCCATGATGGCTCTGAAGAAGAGCTTGAGGTCTAACCAGAGCACATTGCAAGACAGGAGGGGAAAACTCAGACATGTCTTTGAGAAGTAAACAAGGATTTCTTCTGTGCTCTGTGGGCATTTTACTTGGGAACGACGCTTAAGGTTTAACAGGATGCAGTAGCCTTTGGATTATTCGTGAAACCTCTGAGTGTCATAACCCACTGAATTACTTTTGTGGGCTCAATTCCGAGTGACATAGAATGGAGTCTGATTAGTCAATTAGTAACTTGTCAGCATAAGCAAGCTGTAATTTAGTAAGCTACAAGGTTTTTTAAGAGTTACTTACATATAATACTCTAGAGCAACACCGAGCGTTGTTCGCGTTGTTACTGCCGTTCTGATGTGAAGCCCTCAAGCCGTGAGACCAGCAAGACAGTGTCTTTTAGGCTGTTACTGCTAAGGTCTTTTAAGGCCTGAGCCTAAGCAATGGAATTATACCATAGAAACTGAGTTGATGCTTTTGTTGCAGTTGTGAAATACCCAAATGTGTAGATAGGGAGTGTGTAAAGAAAAGGAGACTAGTTAGGCCTGTGTTCTCATGGAACAGGGCTGTAGCGACTCTGTTGTGAGTTTATCTGGAGCTGATCAGAAAACTGCGTGTCAAAGGTACTGAGAACAATATTGATTAGATCTGGAATCTGTGTTTCAGACACTTGGCATTCATAGTGCTACCTGGAATCGTTTGAAGTCATCTTAGTACATGTTCATTTGCAAGCTAATGCAGAGTAAATTTCTATTTATAAATCGTCTTTGGCTTTTCTCTACCCCTGTATTTTGAGTACGTTTGAAGTGTTACATTTGATTACAATCGGACATTCACAGAGTCAGCTGCAAAGTCTGTATTTCATACAGCTCCTTAAACTGTCTTAGAAAAAGCAATAGTAATGGTAAAGAGAGGCCAAGAGCTTGTATGGAAGAGATGGTTTGAAACGCTGAGATACTGGCCTAATGCTTGCTGATGTCTCTCACGTAAATCATAAGAATTATTGATACAGCAGTGTTAAGTGCTTTTAAAAATCATGTGCTTAAATAGTGAAGAAAAATGTGTATTTTCAAATAAACAAGAATACATGGTAGCAGAAACCTATTGGACACCATCTGTGACTGTGAGATCTCCGAAAGGGGTTGGTGTCTTAAGTGTTACTGATTTACTGTTAGATCTGCTTCTTAAGAAGTGATTTTCATGGTTGTAATTAAAGCTGCGGCTGGTTTTATTTTCTTCCCTGTAGTTTCCCTTGTGCTAGGTGTTGTGTAAATAAACAACAGCGGTAGACATTTTCTGCTCTAGAGAATTTAGACTTATGGTGGCAAGCAGTGATTTAAGAAAGGAGAGGAACAGTTAAACAAGAAGAATTGGAGAAAATGCTTATAATCGCAGCTATGTATTTGGCCAGTGATTCTTAATTAGGAATTTATGATACATGCATTGGTGCCCTAATTTAAGGGCAAAAGTATGAAATTTCTGATATCACAGAATGTTCAGTGAAGGGACTATATTATGGGATTATTTTGTGTTTCAAATAGGGAACTAAACACAGCTCAGAGTGATGTGAAAGAAGGAGGATTGATGTCATCATGATTCGTTGGGAAGATGGTGCCACCTTGAAAGGAGTTGTACAGATGAAGGCAGGTGAAGGTCTAGAGACAAATTATACCCAGGGAAGTTTAACTTAAAGCTGATGGCAAGAAGGGGATAAACTTGATTGTGCTTTACAGAGAGTACAACTGCGTTGGAGAAACCTTTTAACTTACTTTAGATGGAACTAAAGGAGGGTGGGGAACCGTGATGACTGGCGGGTTGGTTTGTTGGCAGATGAGCTGTAAGCGTACTGGTAGGACTAACCTGACATCTGCAGATTCACATAGGAATGCTCTACTCTTCAGGAAAAAGCAGGATACTCAGTAAGTTACAGGCTGGGGTCTGTTCATCTTTGCGTGCTGGAGTTGAGTAAGAGTTCCTAACGATCTGAAGCCGTTTATCACGAGGCTTTCAAGCACACCTTATATTTCCTTCACTGAAAACTGCCAGTGCCTACCGCAGGAAGGTCATGGTCACTGAATTACATGTCTCTACAATTATTAAATAAACGGTATGGAAGATTCAGCATACTCCTGAAATAACTGCTGATCCAAACAAAGTTACGATTACAGGAGCTGGATTTGGGAAGCTGTGGAAACTCTGCTGGTAGTTACGGGTTGTCTGATCTCAACGCTATTTTGTTGGAACGTTTTTGGGAAGGAAGGTTTAAAAAGAAAAGTAAAAAGAAATCGTTGGTTCTTCATTTGCAGTGCCATTAACTGCCAAATGTGGCACGGGGTTCTGCAGAAAGCCCTGCACGTTCAGTTCAGAAGGAGATGGGCCTATCCTTTAGGTTCCTTTTCTCTGCGTTTTTGGTTAAGGAGAAATAAACCGCTTCGAGGGAAGGAGAGAGCCCTGATTTAGGCTCGAGCTAGAAACTCTGCGAAGTGTTTGTAAACATCTCCAGATGTGGAGGCCTACCTCGCATGTAACATTATGCTGTATGTTTCTCAATCTCAAACAAAATAGTTACATCTGTGTATTAATATTCTTTCAGTCCTCCAGACCATTCTGTGGTCTGTTTCAGAAGAGGCTTAAATAACTGTCATGTCTAACTTATGGATGGACAAATAATAGCCTAAAATATGAGGATATGCAGAGTAATTTTAAGTAAAACACAGTGGGTTTTGTGCAGAATGGAGTCAGAAGGTTGTGCTTTAGTCTGTAGTTGGTTAGGGACTGCTCTTTCCCTGCCAGCTCAGTGAGAGAGCTGTGCTTGCCTTTACTGCTGTCATTTAAGGTCTCCAGTAACATTAATGCTCAAAGATATTTTCTTATGAGAAGTGGAACATTAAGGATTATTTTATCCCCAGGGATGTGAAACAGGACAAAGATAAAAATCAGTAAGATGCATTTTATTCTTTGGACCAAAAAATCTTGTGCTTATGTGTATTTGACAGTTTGTTTTACCCTTTGTTATCAGACATACGTGTTTCTTCTGTAACTTCTAAATAGGAATGAATGACTGAGTTGCCTTATAAATGATGCTCAGTTGTAGTCCTTATATTTGTGGGGGCTTTCCAAGCATGTTTCCTTCCAAGAAAGAGTGTCACGGTTAAAGATGAGATGCTTATTTGACTGGGTGGTGAAAGCTGGGCTGTGCACTGACAGCTCTAAGATGATTATTTCTTTCTGGTGTTCACTTCAAAATAAAACTATCACAAGCATCTAGTCTATCAGGTAATAAATGGAAGCAGCAGTAGCAGATGTGATGTGTTATCCTTAGCATGAATGGTGCATGCGTTCTGCTTCGTGATACTTTGTTAATTAATTTAAAAAAAAAAATCAAATGAAAGAAAGCTGAGATTGCATCCCTAGCTTTGAACAATATTATTGTGTGCAGACCTGATGCAGATGTCTCGCTGCTTGCCCACAGATTGCTTCTAATCCTGGATTTGGTCTGACTGCTCATTGAAAGTTTGGACCTTTGCTTTATCTGCTTGGCTTTAGGAGGCCACATTTGGCAAATACCTAAGTTTTCTTATTACCTACAAACAAAGCCATTTCTTAATTGTTACACAGCAAGTTGATTTTTTTTTGGACCTGAGCGGGTTAAAGCATGATAAGTGTTTCATTACACACTTTGAATCATTAATTTGTTGTCATGTCCAGGCCATCCACACATTTATCAGTGACTGTTGAGAGTGTTTCTACTTCCAGCCTGCTTGAACAGCTCAGAAGAATTTAAGGACTTAATAGTCAAGTGTTTTAATTTTCAGTTACTCCATGCTACTGGGAGAGTGGGTGACAGGAAAACATATTTGGTTATGGCTTATTGGGGTTTTGAACTTTTCTATTTCTAAATAATTTTGAGCATACACCTAGAAAGCCAGTCTTGGCATGTGTTCAGCAGCATTTATGGTTGTGTTTTTGTTTATGAAAAGAAGCACACTAACGGAAATCTCTGTTTCATGCAGTTAATGAAGTTTGTACATCTCCAGTCCTGGGAGGCTGTTATCTTAGACTCTCTTGTCTGCTGCTGAGGCCCTGCAGTAAAATACTTGGTGGTAACAGACTAGTTAATCTAATTACTCTGAAGCAGAGGGTGTGAAAACTAAAGCATTGATTTTAATTTTGTGTTCATCCATAGTCTTGGCTCTTATTTCCTTCCTGTTTTGTTTAGGTTTATAGAAATGAAAATATGTTATTCTTTAAGTTTTTGCATGATTTCAGGTTGTATGCAAAACGTATTTATGAAAGGCAAGAGAAGAACTGATGCAGTAACCACACTAGATGTATGTTTGATGAATTAAGTCATCATAATAGTAAATCCTAGTAAAAATTTTGCATTATTTAATACGAAAACTTTATGTAGGGATGCTGCTTTTTTGGGTAATTCTGCACCTTCTTTAGCCTGTAACAGAGACATCATGTGTGTGAGACTCCACTTTGGTTATAAACTGACCCAGTTTAGACTTCTTATGTCCAGTGGGGTTTTTTTTGGGGGGTGTGTGTGTGTTTGAAAGCTGTAGTAATATTAACATTTACTCTTCTTTATTGAGTTCAGATCAATTAATGAACAGATGTGTTGGAAGCCTGTTCTGTAGCAACTGTTTGGATGTGCCGTTCTCTTGGATCCTTGTGTGACATTTTGGCAATGGTGATTAGTGGAAGTATTTTAGTAATATTTCAAAAGATGGAGGTGTTGACTCTAAGTGTGTACCTGTATACATTTATATAAGTATTTATTAAAACAGCCTATATATGTCCCAAATGATGTGAAATAGCTCAGAAATTTGGTGCTCTACAATTACGGACTGGATGTATAGCCTATATATTAAATTCAAGTTTTAGGAGCAGTAGGATTTCAATGTTTACACTCTCTCAAGTTGATGTTGAATAAATAGATGGGTTGTACAGATGACATGTTAACTGGACAACCATCGATGTGAGTATTGCCTGGTAATTTCAGAGTGGATATGGCTATGAAGGGTGGCTGTGAAATGAAAGTCTGCCCAAGGTGTCTTACCTGGGAGGGAAGGATGGGCCTAAACTTGATGAGAAATGACAGAATTTGTTTCCCTTAATGGAGAACTCTCGTGTTCTGCTGATTCACATGGAACAAATACTATTTTCTGTGTTGATTTTTCAATGTAAAAGATGTTGAGATTACAGTAGGGGCTTTTAAATATTAATGATTATATACACCTTTTAAGGGCCTATTCCTATTACATGTTTGATTGCAATATTTTACTTACAGGAAAAGAATTTGTAAAAGCTGGACCTGTTTGGATAGGAACTCCTAATTGCTAGTCCAAATAGTGTTAATCAGAATTATCTTCTCCTTGCTAAAGTTTATGATTAAAATACAGCATGTTGAAATAATCTGTGACCTAATCTGAACATCTGAATTCAGTTTGTAGAATATGGCAAACAGCTGCAGTTCAGTTTGGAGCTAAAACAAATACAGTATATTGACCCATAGAAGATTACAGTAGGCTTTTCAGTTCCATGGTAGCTGTACTTATTGAAGAAAATTGATTTAAAAGTGCTTCTGCTTTTTTTAATGTCCGGAAGAAAGGAAATAGAACATAAGGACGATGGGACTTTGATGTGTAAAGAAGTTAATTATCTAAACCATCAAACAAAACGTGGGCTGTGGAAGTAATTATTGTAAAGGGTCTGACAGAGCCTGACAAGCTGTTGGTTTTTTATGTCAAGAAAATGCTGTGCACCTGCTTGATTTGAAAGTTAAATCATTTGGTTGCAATAGGAAGACCAAGGTTTTCAGTGGAAGCGGTAGCTGATAAGCTTTCAGCTCTCAGACCTACTGGTACTTACACAGATGTACAGCCCACCAAGGCTTTTTTTTAATGACGCTGTTCTTGTCCACTTGGAGGGTAGGAACCTTAAAAACTCTCTACACCAGTACAGGACATGCATGAATCACAAATATTTCGCTGTGAGGAGACAGCTGTGGAGTTATGTCCCATGTTTTTTGGGAGAATGCTTCATAAACTCTGGATTAAGCAAAATGCCTGCCCTGCATTTAAAAATAAATATCCGTATGTTTGAAATGATGTAGTTAGTTGGGGAAAGAAACCAACCAACCCCAAAAAAGCCAGACTTGAAAAAAACCTTAAGTCTTTGTATATTAGTCAGTTTTTAAACTACAAGGTACCTGTAACGGATATGTGTTAGGACTTAGAAATTCTTTCCTGTGAGGGTGGTGAGACACTGGAACAGGTTGCCCAGAGAAGCTGTGGCTGCCCCATCCCTTGAGGTGTTCAAGGCCAGGCTGGATGGGACTTTGAGCAACCTGCTCTGGTGGGAGGTGTCCCTGCCCAGGGCAGGGGCTTGGAACTGGATGGTCTTTAAGGTCCCTTCCAACTCCAACCATTCTATGACTCTATGACTTTTTTTACAGCTGTTTTAGAAAGTATTAACTGAGGCACTCCCCTAACTACTTTCTCTAGGGTCTGGGTTATATCTGTAAAATATAGACTTTACAGTGTATTAATTTACATTTAGGAATATTGATACTGTGATACTATATATTTATAGCTACTAAAATGAATTGTAATTATTCCCAGTCAAATAATTAATGGTAAAACACATATCAACTCCCAAGTCTCTGGGCTGTTGTGGGTACCACTGCAGCTTCTGCTTCACTCCCTTCCATGTGCACATAAGTTTCCTAGAAATACTCTATCCTCTCCCTTCATGTTATAGATGTTTTTTACTTCTTTGTTGTTGTTGTTGTTTGTTTTTTAATTTGCTAATTTGACTGCTTAGATTATATGAGTCTTTGGTAAGTGCTGACTGTGGCAGGATCCTGCCAACGCTTAAGCCTGGTGTGTAACTACTTAAGTGATTAAAATCAGACTTCAGTGGGTGTCAACTCGTGATTAAAGTTACACATGTGCGTAAGTGCCTGCAGGATGGGGGCCTAAATTAGAATCTGCTTGAAGATGAACAGAAGTCTGTGAAAATCTACTTGAAAGCATTCATAAAAAAAAGTAAACATATCTAAATGCATAAACTTGTGCTTTTTGCTGTTCATCCTTATGCTACTATGTCATTAGCCTTTCAAAACAGTTATTCTTTTGTTAATTTTTGAAACTGTCGTATGCTTTGTATTTAGAGTATTATAAGCTGTATTAAAGCAAAGCATAATATTTGTGATTGATTGCAATGCTTTTAATGGCATTTAATAGAGATCCGGTCAGGTACTTTTAGATCGTGTTTCAGAAAAGAAATCTATCTTAACTGTAAAATTTAGAAGTGGAGAAAAGAAGGATCTCTTTAGAGGCCTTACAGCAAAGCAAAATATCTTAACATATGGTTTTCATTGTCATTACTACTGCTGCTACTAGTAGTACAAGAAATGAGCAGTAAAACTGAACTGTTACTAGTGTGCAGCAAACTAGAAGAGGAAGAAATGTAGTGAGAATATATCCTGTTAATCAGGAGACTTTCATAGTGTGTGCAGTTCTTTGGTAAAAAATTTCATGGAGGGCAAAAAGAAAATCCTTATTCTATATTCAGTTTTCCCTAATTAGATAAATTTTGATATTTTTTCCCTGTGTTTTAATAAATGAAGTTATTTTTATAAAGGAAATTATTTAAAGGCATTTGCTTTGGCTTTTATTAAAGAGGAAAATGTAAATGAGTTCATTCATAGAATGAGAGTAGAACTTTCTTGGTTTGGACTTTTCAATAAGAAATTTGTCTAGGAAAGCTGTAAACATTTTGTGTAAAGGTACTACCGTTAGTCATGTAAGTCCTATGAAGCCGTTTGGGTCCCACTCTTTCTAGCACAGCGCTGTTTCGAAGACTTCAGTAATATGTGTACGTAAAGCCATTGCTTTAGAAAGGAACCTTGTGATCTTGGTGCTCATCAGGTTTTATCTGGCTGCTTCTGAGATTGTTTTATTCCTCTTACTCTCAGTGGAGACAGTGTGGATGTGATTTACTAGTGCTTGAGATACCCAGAACATCCTTTTATACTCCTGCAGTAGCAAGATACTAGTGTCTAGGAATACCATATGTTCCAGACTACCAGTGTTTTTATCTCAATACTTTTCCAGTGGTGCTCCTAGGGTACCTCTAAATGGGTTACTGAGATGATAATTTTAGAAGCAGCACACAGTAAACATCAACTCCCTTCTGTTTTCTACGGCATCTCAAATGGGCTTCTTTTTGCATGCAGATTCTTTGTATTAAAGTCTACCCCTAAATCTTTTCTTTCCCTTTGAATATCTAGTGTGAAGCATACATATGTTCTCTTTAAAATAAAATACAAGTATCTTAAATCTGTTATTTCTTTATTTACTCAGATGAGCAGCACCGTGGCAAGCCCGATGTCAACTATTGCCTCTTCCAGCACTGGAAGAAAATCGACAAGCTTTACGCCTGAATTGCAAAGTATGATGTAAGTAATCAATCAAAATATCTGGTAATATCTACATCTTGTATGCATCTTTTTAGCTGGTTTCTTAGAACGTTTGTGTAAGGGTGTTGAGGAGGAAAGAGCAGGTATTAGTGGTGGAACTGTTAGTATTTTACTTCTGATTTGTAAAACATTCTGAGGGGAGTTAGATAAATTAAAAAACACATGCTGTACTGAAAGGAGAGAAAAGAAAGCTGAGTGAAGAAATGCATATGCATTTTTAATATTATTTTAGAAGACTTTAGAGATCTGTATTTCTCAGTTCTTCATCGAAGAAAGCTAAGCTTCCTGTTTTCATATGAACTTATTTAAACAAGTATTTTGTATTATTGGCTTTCAGTGCTAATACAGAGAGGTGGACTGCGGAGATCATAATATCGCTGATTCTATTAAGAGTTCCCTGTCCAAAAGTAGAAGATGCAATTTGTTTTCAGTCAAATATGCTTAAGAGACTACTACATTGTTAAGCAGATGATGGGATACATTCCCCTAGAGTGTAATGTAAATGAGATAACGAACTCTTTCCTTTGTGTTGACTCTTCTAAAGTAAACGAGTACTTCTTTAAAACCCAGTGGTTTGCTGGCTTGAGTTCCTTTCAGATAGAAAAATATTAGTTCTCTCCTTCAAGAGACTTCTGTTTAGTTATTGTTCACATTTATTATAGTCATCTACACTGGAAAATGTAAGTGTTGTTCTTGGTGGAGAAAATAACTGTAACTGCGTTTAAAAAAGCAAACGAGGAGCAGTGAAGTTTGGAGTCAAAGATGCCTGTGCATCTATTGGGATCAGTATCTGGGGAGCCTGCGTCCTATTTAATTGTGAACTTCCTGATCAAGTATTTTGAAACTACCCTCCCCGCCAGTATACACATGATTCTGTCAGAATGTAGAAGTTATTGTTGGCCATATAAATGGAAGAAGTAGACGTTTTCCTTTTGCTTCAGAACTGGTGCACTTAGACTTTTAAGCTATGCAAACGGATCTCCTGTGCTTTAGAGTAACAGTTCTCACAATTTCATTAAACTAGAAGGACCTGAAGAAATTCCTTGAACGTAACAAGTGTGTTCAAAGTTAAGGTTTTATTGTTTGCTGGAAAAAAGGAGACTTTTGAAATGATAAAGTGCCACGGATGAACCATGTCGAGAGGAAAAAAAATGACAGCTGTTTCTTTTGGCCAGGACTGCAAAATGAAGTTCCCACTTGAAAAGAACTTTCCAGGCTCTGACAGAAGCTGACATTTTTTATAAACTACATAATTTAGGAAGTTACAGATCCTCCCATTTAGGCAATTTATAACTAATCCATGCTGATATCTTAACATCCTGGGAAATAGTAAAGGCTGGAGCATTACAGTGTAAAAAGAGGTAACAAGGGAAGAAAATAGAGATGATCTCTGCATAATTTGCTATTGTGAAGTTGTGTAGGGTCACCTGGTTCCTATGGATTGTCACCCATATGGAGTAATATGAAGAGTAACTTCAGCTTGTCCTGCCTGTTAGTTTCTTATTTACAGCACGTAAGTGTTGAATCAGCTTTGATTCCTCAGAATGCTTAAATTCACAGGTAATGTTAAGCTTGTTTAAATCCTGTTTCAGGTGAGAAGGTTATTCATATGCTACATCTGTTACCCGTGCTATGCTTATTTTTGAACCACAGCATTAGAGAATGAGCTGTATCCTGTTGTAGAATGATGTTTTTATAAGCTCACAACTATTTTTCTAATGTATTTGAAAAGGCAGAAAGCGTAGGACTCCTGAAATGAAATCCCAAGATAGTGCAGAAAAGCTGTCTTAGAATATGTAAAAACTTTTCATAGTATATACATATATATATTTAATGAATTGTATTAATTTTGTATTTCCACTGATTTAAGAATAGTTAAAATATTCCCCTGAATTTGAAGAGCTTTTTGTTTGTCAGAAAATAGGTAATCTGTATGATGTCTGACTCTTGCATAAGTAGTGTTAAGTGTAACTTACAGTGATAAGCTGATGTACTGAAGGTAATAGTACTTAATATGCTGATTACTTTAGGAGGAATACATATTTAATTAAAACTATCAGAACATCACAGACCACCCAAACATAATGCCAGTTTACACTGGAGATGGTTGGCTTTTAAATTTTCCAACTTCAGAGTTATTTGATGTTTATCTTATGATCATTTAGAAGGGCATTTTTGCTATGTAGATTTTTGCTTTGGCTCCCACATCCTTTATTTGTATTTGGATATTTTATTCCATTACCGTAGAACTTAGAGCAGTAGGTGTTAATAATTTTAAAAAGTTTGCAGCAAGTCTAGTGTGTTTTGCTGAGGTTTGTTTTACGAAGCTTCTTTTGGCCCATCTACAGCCTGCTCCCAAACTAGTGGCTAACCTTGGGTCAGTTGCACTTAATTACAGCTCCGCTCAGTAGATTCACAACCACGATGATTCTACAGTATCTGTTAACATTCTTCATTTAGTTGTGATGAAATATTTTTTTGTAATATAAGCACTACTTAATAGACTGAATTCCTGGAAACCCTAACGTTCTAAACACCTGGGTTAAACAATATACAGGTGAAGAGAAAGGGTGTTGGTTTTTTCTCCCCCTCAGTAGAATATCTTGGTTTTTCTACGCAATTCTGACTATTTACAAAAGTTAATCAGAAGTTAATTGAAAAGTTGTTTTTACTGATTCTGTGTGGGGTTTTCATTTTCCCCCTGCAGACTCGCATACAGAGGGAACAGGGGCTGCACTCAAGATTAGTTTAGTTTATCAACAAAATACTTTTAAGAAACCTTTTAAGTAAATTCCTTCCGGTGGCAAATGTGTTTAACACTAATATGATTCAAAGCCTTCAGTTTCCTCCAGCGTACAGCTTGGTCCTGAAGGTTGATCCATTGTTGAGTTTTCCGCGTTTCGGTAATTCTACGACAGCTAAATGTTTGTAGGGTTGGGCTCCAAATGGATGATAAACCTTTGAATGATATTGTATAAAGTTGTAGTTAGTTAAACGTCCATATGGAGGACGTTTTGTGTCTACTGCATGTTTTTTGTGTCTACTGCATGTTTTTTGTGGCTCGGCGTGCAGCGCCGTTGGTGCTGGCAGGCTGTATTACCACACTAACACAATCCATTTGAGGTGCAGGGAAGTACCTGTGAGGATGCAGCTGTAGGACGAAAACCTTAAATGTCTGCTTAAAGCAGATGCTTTTCTGGTATTACTTTTTTTGTAAAAATACATAGTTCAGGTAAATGGATGGCTGCATTTTATCTTTTAGGTTTGTGGCCACGTGAATTGCCAGCTTGATAACACATTACTTGAACTGAATCAAGGCTGAACTGTATTCAGCCACAACACCCAGATAAAAGCTGGGTTTTTTTTCCTCCCCTTTGTATGTAAATTGAATATATATAATCTAAATTCAACCTGGTTTCATAATAGCTTTTAAAGCAGACTTTGCACCAAAAATGAAAATTTGATGTTACAAGGTTATAAAGGTAACTTCAGTGATGGAGCTGGAGGAGAAAACAATGGTTCTATTACTTTTATGTAAGACTTTCTGGTTATTGATTATATCTGCTGTAGTGAGTATTAAAATAGTAGTGTCCACTGACATAGTATCAAACATAGTATTGCTACTAATTAGTAGTTTCTTTCCAAACACTTAAAGTCTGTTCAGTTCTTATTTCAGGTGCGGTTCTTATTTTATCTTTCTCAAGCTTGTAGCTTGTACCCATCTCTAATATAGTCCAATGGTGTGTTAGTGTGCAGTAGAGATCTTAATAAAAACTTTATATTCCCTTTTTATTTAGAAATATATTGTTTACAATTTATTCTTTTTTTTTTTAACACGTATCAAATTATGGGAGAGACTTGGTAAGACTTGAGGTCTTACCTCAAGTAAGAGATTCTTAAACCTCTCTTTCATTAAGAGTCCTTGGACGTGTCTGCCCAACTCTGAGAGATCGATGTTGTCCCTGTTATTAAAGTATTTGGTTGTGAACTGATGTGTATGTGCATTTTGTGTCATCGTTCATCTATGTATCACAAGAATCAACTAAGGGAAAACTAAGTGAAGGGCTTCAAAACAGCCAGTGTTAGCAAAACTCTTTTGTTGAATTAACATATTATATTAAGATGAAGACTACCTATGATCTATTACCAATCTACTGGTAGTTCTGGTTGTTCAGTGTCTTTTTCTCCAGCACACAGTGCAATTAATAAGGAGCAATTAATATGGAGCAGGTAACATTTCAAACAGGTATGTTGAATACAGGACAAGAAGTGTAATAGTAAGAACAACCCAAACTTGGAGTGTTCAGTTTGGGAAAGTGACGAAGAAACATTTCAGAGGTGAAATTCCTGTCTGAATACTTTTCAGTGTCTGAAAAAAGCTCAGAGAAGATCTTTCAAGAATTTAATGAAGGTTACAGCAGGTGAGGAAGTTGTGGCTCAATCCTGTTTTCTATATATACGTATCTGTACGTTTGGAGGTACATTTGTATCTATAAGGATAGCAAATGCTAGAGCTAGTGAGCAACATCTTAAACATACCTATGTAGAAGGATATGGGTAGGCAACAGTTTTGAGTTAAGAGTAACTTGCCTTCCATTTTGTTTAAATTTCTTTTTCAGATACTTATAATTCTGGTGATATAAAATGTTTCTTTCATTAGCTTCTGCTAAATGGCAAATTGGAACAAGTTTTTTGTTTCAGTTCAGAGTTATCAGAGCATGGGGAAAAAAACCCCACCACCTGCATTTCCTTATGTTCTTTTATAAATGCCTACTGCAGTAGCTGAAAAATGAAGTTAGGAACTTGTTTTGACCGACTTTGCAGATCTATGGCATTGGTGTTAGTAGAGAAGTTGCAGTGCTCTGGGGAAAATTCCATAGTTCTATTCTTGCTTATGTTAATTTTCAGCTTGCAAGCATTACATGGTTATTCAGAAGCAATAAAGGATACAAAGCACCTATCTTCTATTTCCCTATTTTTTCCCGTTTTTTCATTTTCTCTCTCACCATTTGTTAAAACAGATTAAGAAACCACAAAACCGAACATAAAACACCATTAGAAATTTGTAAAGCTGATAACTAGTGACTGCCAGTTCTACTGGGACCTGGTGTGTATTTCATTGTCCTCAAGAAAAATAAGGGAAAGCGAGTTAGGCTTTGTCTTTGTGTTGCCAGTGGTATTTCCTCTTACTAAGATTAACCTGGTATTTTTGATCTTTCTAATGCTACTGATTGTGCTGCACAAAGTACCCACAGGAAAGGGACAGAAGATACTCTGTGTATATAGAGGGTAAGAAGCTAAAACAAATGGGAGACTTCCCTATTGAGCTTAATACGATGTTATGTGTCCTCTCTTCTATTTCCTTTTCTCACTTTTGTGTCAATTACTTCTGGGAATGTAACATGGAATGTTATGGAGCACAGCACCTCTGTTGCTGGCTGTGAAGGCTTTCCACTGGAGCACTCTTCCAGTAATAGCTTCTTACCTGCTGGGACTTTGCCATGGAGTGCAGCCAACTATCCCCATCATCCTAATTGTAATGTTTTCAGTAATATTTGCCAGTTCGAACTGGCTGGAAGAGCCAGTTTGCTTTTGGTTCTAGACCTCTAGTCACACATGGGTTGTCAAGGTTGAGCATACTTTTATTTCTAGCCTTACAGGCATTGCATGGTATGAATATTTGTTTTCTTTCCTCTAAACAATGTGATCTTATAAAATGTACTCTTTTTATTGCGTATTGTGACCTTATCAATCAAATAAATGACTTGTAGGGATTAGTGTTCCTAGAACTCTCCTCTACTCTTTTAGGATTTCTCACCCAGTCTCAGGTGATAATATCTTAAGAAATAACATTCTAAATTTTTCCATGTGAAATGAAATTCTCAAAAGTATGATTTCTGAACTGATCTTTTCTCCACTGACGTGTTTGGGTAACCCCTGCTGACTTGAGCTGGATTACAACTTGTTTGGAACTGAATGCCCTGGAAGATGTTGCTGATTTCTTCTAGCATCAGGTGTGAAATGCGTTTTTCAAATACAGAAATGCAAATTCTGTTTCATAGTAATGGTGCCTATATATGCTAAAATTGTGTTTTCTTCTCAGTTAGAAAGTTGAGGGAACTTGTTGCTTGCTTGCTCCTGAATTGCGTACCGTATGTAACGGTGAAGAGATGGTGTGATTCGTCCAGCTACGCTTTGTCATATTGGCTTGTGTTTGTGTGTTAAGCCAGTTTTGAATATCAGAACAATTATAACTTAAGTGCTTTGAGTCGTTCAGATCACGTGCTAACTAAAAAAAACAAACCCAAATGCAATGTGCATTTGTGCTGCTTGCAAGACAGAATGTTGCATGTTTTACCTAAACTGTTTTATTATACGGTGTAATAAGCTCAGTTTTAAAAGGAATTTTGCCTGATGAGATTTTGGACAAAAGCTAGAAATCATTCTTTTTAGCTATTACAGTCATCCCACTACTTGATTATTTATTTTTTTTTTTTTTATAAACATCTAATTTTGTTATCCTGGTCTCCCAAACACGAGTGTGGTTTTTTACATCTCTTTGTGATAATGGGTTTTGCTGCTGGTAAATCTAGTTCAGTTGTTAAACCATGGCCTTGATTATTTTGTGTTTTTACGATTCTATTTTTCTGTTACACCAAAATGACTAAACTTCAATACAAGAGTTGTCCTTCCCTTGATGCCAGGGTTCCTCATGAGGAACCTCAGGGTTCCTGCCATTCCTTCGTGCGAGGTTCAGCTCCTCCATGAGAAAAGAGGGGTTTTTTAAGAGTATTTGCTTTCCTGTCTTAGGTTTCTGGGAATGCAGAGCACATGCAGACCGACCCTGATTCTACTTGAAACTAGTAAATGATTGCAGTAACGAGGAAGTTATGCTGAACAGACAGTCTGGATGATTGCTTTTACTAAAATAGTCCAGAATGTATATCGCATGCACCACACAATGAGCGTGCGCTTGGGTTGAATATTAGTAATGATTTATTTTATCTTACTGTGTGATGAGGTACAGTAGTACTGGCATAACCCTGTTATGGCTGTTATGACTTCAGTTGGTACATTTATCCCTCTCTGCTTTGAGGTTGATCAGTAAAATCCTCTGCCTTTGGACGGTTCGTTTGGAATGACAGTGGAAGAAAACCAGCAGTAATGACCTGGCTGAGGGAGCGCTCTGGTTAACCAGACTGTAATTTGGGATTGTAAAGAATTTCTTCTCCATTCTGTCCCATCCTTGTTTACCATATTTGAACCCAGAATTGTGCTGAGGTTGCATTGTTCAAAAATAACCACTTTGAGCTGAAATCCTCCTCTGCAAACATGCACAGGAGACTTCCCCCCACCTCCACCCCCGGTTAGTACAGAGACAGTGGAAGGGCAGTAGCAGCAGATGTGGGACTTGTTCATCAAACAGCGTGGTGCTTTTTTTTGTCCACCTTGTTAAATACTTCAGGCAAGAGTGATACGAACTAGACAACTAGGAGAAGTAAGTTTTAGGTAGGAGGAAGTACAGGAAGGATGTTCATTAGAGAGAGAGCTTAGTACAGCTCTTTCTGCTGCTGATGTGATGTGATACATTTAAGCTTTTAAAGGCAGCCCAGTGCTTAGTGCACCAGGATTGTGCTGAGGAGGCTTGAAAGGGTTCTCACGACTGGTGTTAAAAAAATGCAAGAGCTGAAAATTGAGAGAGTTTGAGACCTGTTACAAAATTCCTTCTTCCAGGCTGTACTGCATTTTAAAGTGTAGTTATGTTAGATCTCTATTTTGTGATACTGTGGTTTCATTTCACCTTTTAGTAGCAGAGTTTGCTTGAAAGGCAGCCTGAACTTTGGCTTTACTGGTGTCAAACATCATGTCTGACACATACTCATTTTATCTCTTGCTTATCTCTTGTTTTTCGTAGGGCTTTTATTTTTTTGTTGTTGTTGATGATGATATTGAGTATCCTGTCCCTACTTACGAAGAGGGCAAAAGGCTACGGGGGATATTAACGTAGTAGGAGTTGTAGCTGGGCAGTCTTTTATGTGGAGTAATCCCTGCACCTTTTTACACACTTATGAAGGAATATCCCCGTAACTAATTTCAGAATTACGTTTGTACTTGGAAAGCTTGCAAAACAAATGTGTGAAGGATGTTTTTACCAGGGAAGACTGGAGGGGTTAATCTGGATAACAGTTTTTTACTATAAAAAAAAAAGTTAACTGAAGTTTAGCACTGGTGTGGGTTATGTGAATCTTGTGTTTCTGATCTACTAGTACTATATATTGCCAGTATATTATATATTGCCAGTTCAGTTCAAAGCTATTGTAAGTTTTGCAGTTAACTTGTGAAATCAGTTTTGAGAAATATGAAAAAGGTTCCTCTAAGTAAGGTTACGATACCTACAGTTCTACTCGGCTTGTTCTGAGTTGCATACAACTTCTCTCCCTTTAAGGTAAGGGAAGTAGGTGGAGCAGGAGACCCCCTTGACTTAACTGAGGGCTTCGGAGTCTGCTCGAAACCAAGAGAGAAGTGTACCAGAGGTGGAAATGTGGATGAATTCCAGTTAAGAACTACAGTGGCATTGCCAGCGTGTGCTGAGATGCAGTTAGAAAAGCAAAAGCTCAGCTCAGATTGAAGCTGGCTGGAGATGTCAAAAATTACAAGAAGGGGATTCTTTAGGTATGTAACTACCAAGCAGAAAGAGAAGGAAAATATTGCCTTACTGTTAAACAGGAGAGGTGAATTAGTCACCAACACTGCTGAAAAGGCAGAGGTTGTCAACACTTCCTTCACCTCTGTCCTTACCAGCACTGTTGGGCCCCAGGCCTTGGGAACAACAGTCCAAGCTGATACAAACAGAGACCCACCGTCGGAGAAGGAAGAGTTGTATGTGAACTGTTAGAGGAGCCTGGCCCCTACAAATCGATGGTCCCTGTCATTATCCACTCAAGGGTGGTAAAAGAGCTGGCTGATGTCGTTGTGAGGCTGCTCTCGATAATATTTCATAAGTCATGGAGGTTGGGGGATGTCTCAGAAGACTGGAAGAAGGCTAATGTCACCCTCATTAAAGGAAGGTGCAGGAAATTATTGGCCCATCAGTCTTACTTCAGTCCCTGGGAAAGTTATGGGATGAATCCTCCTGGGGGCTATCACAAGCCAAAAGAAAACACATAATTGGGAAAAACTGGCATGGATTCACCAAAGGCAAATTGTGCTTGACACACCTGATCATCTCCTATGACAAAGTAACCTACTTGGTTGATGTAGGGTGGGCAGTGGACACTGTCTACCTGGATTTTTCCATGGCTTTTGACAATGTTCCCCACAGCTTACTCCAAAAAAAACTGTGTGTGTTGCAGTCTAGACAAGGGGTCTGTGTGGTGGGTGGGGAACGGGCTGACAGGCCACACACAGAAGGTGGTGGTCAACAGCTCCTTTTCAAACTGGCAGCCTGTCACAGGTGGGGTCTCCAGGGAGTCCAGTGCTGTTTAATGTCTTCAAAAGTGATCTAGGTGATTGGATCAAATATACCTTGAGGAAGTCTGCTGATGACACCAGACTCAATGGGGAACTGAACACTGTTGAACGGAGAGCCACCCTTCAGGAAGACCTGGATAGGCTGGAAGAGTGGGCTAACAAGAACCTTATGAAACTCAAAAAGCACAAGTGTAAGGTCTCCCACCTGGGGAAACAATCCAGGAATGAGCACAGACTGGGACCTACCCCACTGGGGAGCAGCCCCTTGGAAAGGGACTTGGGAGTCCTGGTGGACAACAAGCTCAGTAGGAGTGATCACTGTGCATCAGCGACAAAGAAAGCCAACAGGGTGCTGGGCTGCATCAACAAGGGTGTCACCAGCAGAGATAAAGAAGTCATTATTCCACTCTACTCAGTGCTTGTCTGGCTGCACTTGGACTATGGTGTTCAGCTTCCATCCTCACTGTGCAAAAAAGGTGTGGCCAGGCTGGAGAGGCTCCAGAGAAGGGGCACCAAGATGATCAAAGGACTGGGAAGCCTGCCATAGAGAGAACTGGGTTTGTACAGCCTTGAGAAATGAAGGCTTAGGGGAGACCTTACCGTCGTGTTCCAGTATTTAAAGGGCGTCTACAAACAGGATGGAGACTGTCTTTTTACAAGGAGTCATTTGGAAAAGACAAGGTGTAATAGGTACAAGTTACTCCAAGGGAGGTTCATTCCATTTGCATGTAGGAGGAAAATTCTTCCCAATGAGAACAATTAGCCATCTGAATAATTTCTCCAGGGAAGCAGTGGATTCCCCGTCATTGGGCACTTTTAAGATTCAGCTGGATGGGGACAGCTGGGCCATGTTGTCTAGACCATGCTTTTCCCAGGAAACTAAAACAAATAAAGGACCAGGTGATCCTTGAGATCCCTTCCAACCTGGTGTTTTATGATTCTAAATCCTATGTTTGAAATTTTGTTCTGAATAGAAATATTTTAAGGTACATGTTTTCAGGATTCCAAGCTTAGATTCCTGAAACTTCAGGTTTTGGCAGGTTGTTTTAAGGTATAATTTAATACCCAAGTAAAATACTTTAAAATTTGGAAGTGATCACTTAAGTGGTGTATAACCAAGTACTGATTAAGCCATAAACTAATACATTAAACAAGTTCAGCATTTTCTACTCTCTTCCCCAGTGTAATAAATTGTGATATGTTAGTTGTAGCCGACTGAACCTGGAAATCTTATTTTAAATACAGCTATCACCATAAACTGGCAGATGTGTCTGTTCTTAACTGGCTGAAGTCTTTAAATGGCAGCTGCTTGCATGACTTGCAATCTCAATTTTATTTGTTGTAGTCCCTTGTAATTTGACAGTACAGATGGCACGTGTCGGTGTGCAGTGTGGCTTATAGCACGTTATTCATCCTTACGGAACAGCCGGGTGATAGACATGGTAATTACCATTGGCCTTTTCATTCTTCTGAAGTCATTCCGGCCTATGGAATTATTTCCAGTTGCATCAGATAATTTATCAAAAATTTACAATTACAGTATTACATAGCTGACTGGAGTTAGGAGCAGAAGGAAATTGCAGATCGCACTGTGTACTAGGTGGCTAACTCAGAGTGTCTCATCTAGGTGCTATTTCTGGCTCATTCAGTTATCTGCTCCATGGCTTTGGAGAGCAATACTCATCTTTTTTATTTTCTGAGGCACAAAGGCTGTATAATCCTTCCCAGGTTTTGCTGGACTGATGCTGAAGCCTGCCTCCCCTAGTACGTGGCTGTCCCTTCAGAGGTATGTAGTAGCCCGTAGTGGTTAGAGAATGTGTTTATGTGTTTTCCTGTATCATTGTGAGTTCAACCTAGTAATTTAGATTATGACGTTCTCCCTAAATTGGTCTGTGAGGTGATTAGTTTATCCTCAAATCCCACACTAGCTCTGGGACTTAACAGTAAACCAGCTGAATGATAGATGGAATGACTTCTCCTCTTGCATAGTTTCTAGCACTTCATAAATAAGTAACATCATTTTTCTTTTTTTAATGTAACAAAGTGTATAAATGGCTTTATCTTAATTTCCAACTGATTGCTCTGCTTACTCTTCCATTTGCCTCTGTTATGCACATAATAGATATATATTTCATATATAGTATACTATATATTTGTTATAGATACCTATAGATATTATATCTCACTGCCTCTTTTTATCATTTTGAAATTGCTTTTCAATCCCAAAGACCAGCATTTGATGTTTTCATGTGTTTCTGTGGAACCTTCTGTAATGATGCACTAAGACATTGCAGTGATTAGAAGGGAACCCGCCCTCCCCTCCACACTTCCCAGTGCTGTGGAATAACTGCATACTGGTTCTTTTGGCTTGTGTGTGGAAACGGTAAATAGTAATTTAGCTGTTGTGATCCAACTGGATGGCAGCAATGTCAGGAAGACTAAAGGTGAAGTGGGAGGTTGGTGGAGAAAGGATAAGAGGAGAACAGTCTAATGGCACGTGTTAGTTTATTCTGCAAAATGTTAGCAATGATGAGCTTTTTAGCTTTAAACAAACCCCCACCCAACACTACCCAGAACATGTAGTTTATGCTTAAAGTTTCTTTCTTCTTTTTAAACAGAAAATGCTGAGGCAACAGCTTAGTTGCTTTTCTGATTTGGTGATGTTTTTTCTGCTTCAGTTTTCCAACAGAAAGCTATAAGCACTTTATGGTGTTAAAAAGCAGCAGCTTCTGACCTAATGTACCCTTCTCCGAACGATAATGTTTCGTTGTTACTTATTTTTAGCTCAGATTGTTTTTCTCCCCTTTCCCCCAACATGATTTGTACAACCTTTAGAAAATTGAGTAGTTGTGGTTTTGAATCATCCTTCGTTTCTAGACTGAATGAGTATTTCTGAAGAAGCGCTGGCTCACTTATGAGTGAGTCTTTTTCTTACTTAAAAAGGCAACAGCCATGACACAGCCTTACCCCCCGAAAAGAGAAGATGCAGCACTGTAGACCCTTGAGGAGACTGTATTGTGACCCTGGAAAGGACAGTGTGTTAAGTACTCAGTTAATTTTGTACCCATGCTATATTGTTAGCAGATGTCCTCTTGTTTTCCTTTAACCATGATTCAGAGTCACTTGGATAAATTATCTTGAAGGAGTGTATTTTGGTCCTGAAATAAAGCATGACTCTCCATTTTGAAACTATAGTAATACTTCATTATGAATCAGTCTATATTTGACTCCCTTGTTTGTGTGTAAAGCCTTCAGTGTATCTAGTACATGTCTAAATACTGTTATTTGTGCTTTTGGTGAAGCACAGCAAGATAGCGTAAACATCTGATGTGTACACAGTGAACAACTAAGGGGAGGGAAAAGGCCTTACAGGAATAAATTTGAATTCCACAGAGTGTAAATAAATGTGACTGACCATTTTAAGCGTGGGAGAAAACAAATAATGCATTTCATGGCAAACTTTTTCTTTTTCCTATTAAAAAAGTTAATACTGTGTAATAAAAAAGATTCTTGTTAATTCTACAAATAAGGTAGCTCCCTTCTAAACCAAGCTTGTAGTTTGTAGTTGTTGTGTAGTCTGTATATTCTGAGTAGTTATTTATAGGAAATCAAGAACTTGAGCTATAGGCCCATGTTTTTTTTGTGTGCGCTTATATTATATGGGGTTTCATTTAAATAAGAATGCACATGCAAGCTTATCCCTCAGTATTTCTGCACCGGTCAAATAATAATACCAGAGAATGGAATCATACAGAAATTTAGCTGGGAAGGCACTTGTGGAGGGCGTTTGGTCCAAGCTACCTGCTTCAGACCTTAGATCAGGTTGCTCCACAAGTATATGAGAAAACCGTGTGTTTATTTAATAGTCTACTTTGTTTAAGTGCTATGGCCTCCAGTAGTAAACTATTTTTTCTAATATAGCTAAGCTAGTGTGATTTGGAAAAACTTTTAAATGTAGACTAGACCTCAACATTAAGCAGCATCTAAAATTGCTAAATAATATTTAACTTTGATTCTCTGGAAAGTCCCTTTCACTGGCCAAGTTAAGAAGAGGAAAATATATAGTCCTTATGGAAGGTATGTATCAGTGTGGTTTAATATCTGACTCCGTACCTATGGCTACTTTTTCTGCTAGACTGCACAGCTACTGCAAATCTGTGTTTTCAGATGTAGACATTGGAGTCATTCTGTGTATTTCCCTGAGAAAATAACATTTAAAGTTAACGCCCCCAAGCCCAAACACTGTTACCTGTTTCTAATTTTTGGAGAACTTGCACCAAAAATATCAATAATTTTACAGACTTTGCTTCTCAGTTATGATAAAGCATTTTTTGTTACGGATACAACCTGAATTTATTTTCTGTGGCCGTTACAGTGCTGAAGGTTGCTATGCAGGAATTTTTCCTTTTTATTTGAAGTAAGAACTTGGAGACTTGATAAAGGATGAAAAAATACACTTCTATCCCTCCCTCTTTTTAGGGGGGAAAAAAACTATGTTTGTTTTAAATAAACTGTTTATTTCTATGTATGCATGTGTATGTATATGCTTGTGTACAACTGTAACATTTTGCTGACTTCCAGTTAATATTAATCAATTTGTCTAACTATCTAGGAAGAAAAAATGGAATCCAAATGTTAGGGTGCAGGAAGAGGTTGATCTGTGAGAATGCATTTTTGTTTTTTAACATCACCTCTCAAAACAGCTCCCTAAATTACTTAGTGTTTTGTTCCTCCCTTCGTAACTTTAAATTGAACATGTAACTGTGTAGCTGGCACACTGAGTATGGCCAGATCTCTCTTCTACACATACGTTTCGTCTAATAATTTGGTAAAAGCCTTGAGTCAATAGTAGTAAAGGCTGCTGAATAACTCTGTCTCTTGATTTACAGTCTCAGTGATCAGGACCTCACTGTAGTATATGAGGTAGTATAAAAAAAGATTATGTGGCTTTTCAAATTTTTTTTTGTAATTTATGCATGTTTTTGTGTTTACAGAGTTCAGAGAAGAGGAAATATCTATTATTTGTGGTGTGCTGAGATAAGGGAGTGATTGGCTCAGATTTTAATACATCACCTTTGTAAAGGCTGTATGGCTCTAGAATTGAGTGTGACTTCACACTACAAACTTTGGTGTAAAAGAAACCAGTTTTCTTTATATTAGCTACTTAAAGGGAACGTAAACTCTTTTAAGGTGGTCATGGTCGTCTCTTGCTTTGTTTTTAATGCACAAAGGTATTTTTGTTACTTGTTTTACTTCCCAAGCCTCTACTGATCTACAAGTAATTCTACCAAAAAATTGAGCTTTTGATAGTGGACAGCTCAGTTGGGGAAATCAAGCTTTATGTAACTCTGAAACTTGTAATACAAATCATGTAATTAAATTTAGCTGTATGCAAATTAACTTTACTAGAGGTAGAAATGTTGATTGTCACTGAATAGGATGTATTATGAAATGTTGCTACGGAAGTGCTACTCATCTTGGACTTCTGGCTCTCTTTATGCCTGCTGAAATGAAATTGAAGGTACGTAGCCCCACGGAGTGAATACTGAAAATTTACTGAACCAAACCAGCTTTAATAAGTGTTAAACAAGGCTAGATCCTTTTCTGGTGGCTTGTAAGAGGAAGGCTCTTTAGCTAGCAGGCAAACTTCTGCATGCTCTGTTTCTATATTAAATGCCAGTTTTATTCCTTCAAGAATGAGACTCTCTTTTGGGGATAAAAAAAAAAAAGGCAGTATTAAAACAAGCTCTGGCTGTGAGTTTGCACTGGCAGGATCTTCTAATCTGCCTGCCCAGGTTAGGACCCTTCACACCCTGCTCTAGTTACGTGCCCAGCACTGACTTTACAGTGACAACTTGGTATCTGTTGGGTCCTCCTATGGTTCAGATTGGTGAAAAGGTAAGTGATCAATTCATAGGAGGAGAGGTGAAAATCAAAGTGTCCTTTCTCATGAATTAATAGAATTAGTTTTGAAAAAGCAATGCAGTGTCTGAATAATCAGTCAAGTGTATTTCTGGAGCCGGGATTAGGATGGCAATATTTATCTTTTAATTCTAAAGAATGATAAATATCAAAGGCCCAAACCATCAGTTTNNNTTCTTTTCCTAATGTTTATATTAATTATATATATAAAAAAAAAATAGTCCAAAATTTCAAAAATTGCTTATTTAAACATATATTGAGGAAATATATATAGGACTCTTAATGTCTTTCTTAAGAAGACATCTCCATGTAGTAACATAAGGTTTGAGGGAAAGATTAATTGACTTATCATTATGCTCCTTTTGAAATAGTGAAGTCATAATACTCGTTTTTTCTTATACTCTCAATTGAAAATTGAGGCCCTGGGCAGAAACTCCTGGACACCATTTTGTTTTAATGGGGACTTTTGTCTTCTCCTTATCTGTTCTCATAAATCTTTCTCTAGTCTGACTGCTGTAGGCGATACGTAAAGAGATCTGATTTTTCTGTTGGCATCACTTTCCTCCATTCACACACAAGTGAAGATAGTCATCTTAATACAAATTAAATAGGATTTATCCTTTTTTTTTTTTTTTCTTTTGTATCATTATTTGGTACATGTAAGTTTGCCACATGGCTTTCTATGGGTGCCGTGTATTTCTTGTACAAGCATCTACAATTGAAGTCAGGCGCTGGTAGCCAGTATCACTGACAACTCACATGCACTGAGCTGAGGTGCTGGCATCTTCTGCAGCTGATGAGTTTGGTAAACTCTTGTTGTTTTAAATGTGGGTTGATAGAAGCATGAAGAACAGTTGCTGCTACTTTAATATTACACGAGAGGTAATATTCATGTGTTTCTCTGTTTCTCTTTTTTTGTTTGGTTTTTTTTTTGTGGTCAGTGAAAAAAAATTTTTCTCATTCCTAATTGCCTTTTTTCATCCACAATGTTTTAGTGCTCATTGTAAGAACGTAGCTATCGCTCATGCAGCTGAGACATTGGAGGAACAGTCCGCCTATTACAGCCAAAGCTAAAGAAAAAAAAATGTTTTAAGGTTCAAAAACCAAATAAGGGGTTTTGTTTTGGACTGAAGGAATGAGTGAGTGTGAATCCACTTTAAAACTCTGCAGTTTACTTTATACATGCAGTATTTGTAATTTAAATTTGATTACTGAGACTTTTCTGATATTACTTATAACTCATGCAACAGCATATGTCAGTGGTCTTTACTTTTTGCCAAATGGAAAAGCCAAGTGGTTTTTTCATCAAAAGTAAGATGAGCTGATGTAGGCTTTCCTTTCACTTTGTCAATGTCTCAGCTCTGATCTTTTCAGACTCTTGTTAGAAGAATTTATACCATTATCTTTGTATCTTAACCTTGAGGCTTGGTATGATCAGTCTTGGATTGCGAATTGGAGCCACATCTTCTAATTCTTGGTCAGGACCCCTATCTTAAAGTAATCCACCTGATTTCTAAGCGAAAGTAAGGTGGACTTAATAAAAATCTACTTGGAGTTGAAAAGCTAGAAAGCAATTTATCTGCAAAGCTATCGGTTTTCAGAAATCTGTGCTACTTTGATAACATTTTACAAGGGATGGTCCTTTAGCAAAGAAGAAACAAAGTAAAAAAAAAAAAAGAAAATAAAATCCACTGTTCAGTATGTTCTTACAATTAGGATGTGCAACCCCTCCTTGCCAAGTCAACATTTGGGTGCTTTAAAACTTGATGGAAGTTGTCTTGCAGAATCATAGAATCGTCTAGGTTGGAAGGACCTTTAAGATCATCTAGTCCAACTGTCAACCTAACCCTGACAAAAAAACATCACTAAGCCATGTCCCTGAGCACCATGTCAGCCTGTCTTTTGACTACTTCCAGAGATGGTGCCTCAACCACTTCCCTGGGCAGCCCCTTCCAATGCTTGATAACCCTTTCTGTGTAAAAATTTTTGCTAAATTCCAACCTGAACCTTCCCTCGCGCAACTTGAGGCCACTTCCTCTTGTCCTATCACCTGTGATTTGGGAGAAGAGACCGACCTTCACCTCTATGCCCTCCTTTCAGGTGGTTGTAGAGAGCGAGAAGGTCTCCCCTCGACCTCCTCCAGGCTGAACAACCCCAGCTCCCTCAGCCTCTCCTCATAAGATTTATTCTCCAGACCCATCACCAGCTTTGTTGCCCTTCTCTGGAAAGTCTGAAATCTAAGTCTTCTTCATATTCTTATTTGACTTTTTTGTTGTGACTGCAAATGAAAAATGAGTTGTACGTGACTTATCAAATTTGGTGATAGGAGCTGGAACCATTTTATATGTGCTTTACACATCGAGAACAGATTGTGAGATTATCTGGATGATTTCAGATTTTGAGCAGGGTATTCGCATTGACTTGGTTGAGAATGAGATACATGTAGCTGTTCATGTACTTAAGTGTTTTGCTGAGTAAGGCCTATTTATAAATAAATAAAACCTTTCACTGAAATCTAGAGGTCTCAAGACTCGTTATACTTTCTGGTATAAATTATTGTTAGGTTTTGGGCATGCAAACAGATTCCCCCTAGATAAACTGGGATGTGAATTTTTACCACCTTTTACAGTCTATCATACTTGCACGTATACATGGTTTCTTCCATACTAAATTGAAAGTTGTTTATTCCCCTTCCATTCAGGGATAGTAAAATTTTTTCCACTTCTCTGTTTAATTTAATCCTCTTGGCTTTGAGCTTTCTCTAGTTGATCAACTAAAGAATGTGCACCCGAGTACATCCTTGAGAACAACTGAGTCACTGCAAGGTTTCCATCATACCTTTTCTTGTGGTAGAAATTTGATGATGTTTCAGAGCCCTTACACTTTATCAGTGGTTGCTACTTGCTAGACATTGAATACGAGAAGTAAAGGGCTGGGAGGGAGCGGAGAGAATCCGCTTCTTCCACTCTGGGTCACTGAGGCAGGACGTGACACTCTAGTGACGGTGATTGTGGGGTAATTTCCACAGAATGCACTTTCTTTTCTGATAGTTACTCCTCTCTTTCTCTAGCGAAACGATGTCTGTGATAACTTGCCTTTTTGTTGTTGTTGTACAAGATTGTAGAGAGAGTATGACTGATCGCTGTTAATGACTCCGGACATAATGTGAAAATGGGTTGGATGTGAAAGATGTATTTCATCAACTTTCTTACCATTTAACAAATAAGTAAATGCCTCAAGACACAAACAGGCCCTAGGAGCTGTGTTAGGTAGCTTTACAGACCTGAAAGGCCCAGATAATCCAAGTTGGCATGTCCTTTCGTGGCATAGTAACAACCTAGCCCTGGAATACTGAACTGTCTAAAAGCTCTTCTTACACCTCCTCTGCTTCAGATTTTAGTGTTTTGGGATTTTTCCCTCCTCTCATCTCAAAAGATGGTATCAAAACAAAAAAAAAGTTTTTTTAAAAAAAGTTTTCTTATTGAGCTCTTCTCATGGGTGAGATGTGCAGAAGCCACCTCCTTCTTTGTGTATGATAGGCCTGATAGCATCTGTGCAAATGCATCGAACACCCTAAACCGGTTTAGTTTGCAACCCTTCGTGATTTACAGGCTTTCTTCTAAGTTACTATCTTTTGAGAAAGTTATTAACCTTTAAACAGCTAATTCTCTAAGTCTGCATTTTTAAACCTGTCTGTTTAATCTTGTTGGCTTTGAACTTTTCTAATCGATCAAGACTATAACGTTCTCTACAAAGGAGCATTTGCCAGCTTGTTGTCATAGTCAATTGCGGTAAGTATGATTTCTGTTCTCTCATCTATGCTGAATATGTTATCCTAAAACAAAACTGGGCATAACATATCTCTGTGGGACACTTTAAAATGTGTTTTATTTTGATAGCGAGTCACTTTTATCAATGGCACTCTGCAACACTTACTCTTCTCTAAGTTTACAAATTCCCTTGGATAATCTGTAGGCAGCATCAGTATTTTTCCTGAAGTCGGATTACTTTGATTCTGATGCTTAATCTTTACTGATAAAATCTGTTTTTTCTGTGAAATTAATTGGTTAAGGTTGGTATATAATTATTTGCTCTTCCTGAACCCACCTGGGTTGTCTTTCCACCTTGCTGCTCTGCAGGTGTTCCTTGTGTTGACTGCCCGAGTTCGTTCAGAATCTCGGGTGCGGCAGTGGTTAGAGTGAAGTGTTGGTGTATGAGGACCAGATGCAGGACAATACTTATATACAGTGTGAACTGTGGTTTTTAGGAAACTGCCTGAGAAAGAATGTGATAATCAACTCTTTTTTTTAGTCAGAATCCTGTATGGTGCTGTTGACATAACCAAGTCGGTCAGTGAGGTTTTTAAAATCATAAATGCTTTGAATTTTTTTGAATATTTAGTTGCAGCCAAACCCAGTTTTCTAGTTGAAAATACCTTCAGGATCCTATCCAAAGCAGGGAACAGCTATATTCGGTGATGGCACAATTGTTAGCATTGCTATTTTCAGGTTTCAAATATGCTTACGCAAAGAAAATGGAAGCATTTTGCTGACAATATTTGCTAAGCGTTTTTCCAGCAAGAACCAAAATTACCAAGTCCTGAGTATGTCTTCATATGAGTCATCAGTATGTCTTTTTAAATTTTTTCTTTTTTATTTTTTTTAGAACAGACTTCTCAAATATACATCAAAATAAATTAACATTGAAGGAGACCGCTTTAGTTTGGGTTACAACAAACAGATGATCTGAAGCTGCTGTTTATAAAAGTTCTGCTGTTGGTATTGTTTATATTGTTCTATAAGGGTTGTACCTATGGATCGGTGTTGTTATTATGGTAAGCACTGTGCAAACTTAAAACAAAAATGTAATCTTCAGAATTCCTGCTAAAGAAATGATGGATAGAGGATTCAAGACATCTAGAATTTCCAGGTGGCTCTGGATTCTACATGACCAGGACCTCTAAAAGGTATAGCAGATACCTGTTGCCATGTGGAAATGAGACAGTTAAAAAAACCTTAATCGGGTGTTTGTAGTCTTTTTGCCAATTTTGAAAGTAGCAGAATGTGATTTATGATCATAATACATTCGAGTAGGTTTGGAGTCACCTTCTTGTAGGAGCTATGCCCTGCTCTGTCAGAAAATAGAGGAGAGAGCAGGGTAGTGTACAGGTGTGAAGGTGCTTAGAAAGACCTCAGAGAGAGACCTCTTAGAGAAGACGAATGACCAAGAACTGGCATTTGAAAACGGCGCCAGAGCTGTACTTGCTCTCAAGACCTGAGATTGAGAAGGTCAGAAGTATTAGAGGTGGGCAGCAACGTGCGAAAGGACAACTTTGCCAGAGTCAAAATATTTGGCAGTGAAATAGTTTTCTCTTAGTGCTTTCACCATTAGAAAATGTGGGGAGAATCATTAAACCAAAAAAAATTAAAAAATTAATCCACTGGGAAACAAGAATTATCAACTTGCCCTGAAAACAAGCTGTGTTACTAAAATTCTGTGTTGTCCAAATGTGTGCATTGACTGACCTGTAACACTCCCATCACCCAAAACCTTTGTGGATGTCACTGAGGATGAGTGGGTGTTTTTAGTGCCCCTCTCTTGTATAATACCAGTAAGATGTCAGAAAAATAGCATTTCCTGATCTGTACAGTTTTCCTGCTTGAGTCCCTGTAAAACAGCCTTGTAGCATATGGTCCCAGGGTTTGCTCCCTCTTCAACTTTGTCTTCCCTTATTCAAAATACTGAAATCGAGTTTTAGGGTTCCTGAAGTAACACGGTTGCTCCTCGAATAGTATGCAGACTTCAGCAGTTAAGTGTCTTGCTTTTTACAGACATATATGTATGGATATAGACGTGTGTGTGTATATATATATGCGTGTGTGTGTGTCTATATAAAATCTTTATGAACTGAAAATCTGGAGGCAATTTTTCTGTGGCAGACCTGTGTAGACGTATTTACTCAGAGAGCTGCCCCGGAGGCCTGCGCTCCTGAAGGTGAACGTGCGTGTGTTGTGTTCCATCGGAACAGAGCAAAAGGTTCCCTACGTGAGTTCTTGGAAAGGCGGTGGATCTCCCCTGGTAGGACGTTTGTGAGTAGTCGGGAAGGGAAAGAGTTTACAGGTTAAGAGCATGAAGTTAGTTTTCCACCCTCTGACCTTTCTCACACGCCAGCACAGAGCAGCTTTTCTGTAGCATCAAAAGATGTTATTGTTTGCCAGGATAACTATGCTAATAAATCCTCTTGTACAAATGTATCTATTATGTGATAAAAACCCCTGAGTGCTACTGTAAGGAATTTTATTAGTGTAACTGCATTTAAACTAGGCTTTTTTTTCCATCATCACTGCCTGAAAATAAATAAATAAATAAAAAATTTGGATTTCTGACATGTTTCACTGCTTTCCAGTATTGCCCAGATGCTTCCTTAAGGTCCACTGTAATAGCAAGTGACAGGAGAAGTTCTGTTCTGTAACGGAACAGTGGAGGAGAGAACAGCTTTAAGCACCAGGTTCTTCATTACAAAGATTTTCAAACATATATCATCCAAAAGATTTTCTACAGTTTTGTTTTCCTCTTGCTCCATTGAATTTTATTCTACAAGTGCTAAAGTTTAAATTGAGTAAGTACGATCTGATGTGCTTCAAGGATCTCTGTAGGCTCTTACTCTGGGAGCTACTAGTTAGATATTCATGGGTATCATCCCTGGGGGGTGTGTGTGGTTTGTTTGAATGCTCTCGGTCTCCTGTAGTACAGAGCAAATTGGGTTTGCATAAATGTGAGCACTCATCTGGTCAGATCCTTGATAATGCAGCATGGATGGAGGTAGAACCAGGCTGTCCTTAAAAAAAAATTAAAATAAATCACTGCTGCGTGTCACATTAAAGTCTTAGTTTGATCTGTTTTACCAAAGCATAAGGCTAGTGTCAGGGGATGTTTTATGTGGGGATGTTGTATATTTGGGCGTGGGTTCTTCTTTAGATTATTTCTTAGATAAGGTGGAAGAAGGAACAAAACTAGTGATGTATTTTCTGAAAGATAAGCCAAGCTCTTAAATCGGGGGAAAAAAAAAACCCAAAAGAAAATCTGTGAGAATTTACAGATAATTTTTTTTATATGCCATATATTCTGATTGCAATTATTGCTTTGATGTACTAAATTGACTACGTTTACATGTGTAGACAGGCACTTATCTCACTAATGAATTGTTTTAATATTTCTCTTAGTTTGTAGGTTTGCTGCATATGTCTCTGTAGATGAGACAGACCTTACTATCAGTGGCTTCTAGACATTGTTGTCTTTGGAAAAAATCTAGATATAAATCTTATTAGAATAGGTGATCTGTGTTAGAGTCTGTTGCTCACCTAAACTGTGCCTGGCTTTGCTGCTTTCTGGTGTGAGAAATAACATTCTAGAATTTCATGCTGGTAGCTATGAGGAGTAAGAATCTTTTTCTTTACCAGGTTTTCTCCATTTATGTTTGTGTGTGGTTTTTGAAAGCAAACAGCCCTCCTATCCCCCAATTTTCTGCATTAGAGATAGAACTAATGTAACTTGTAACATTTGTGCATTTGCTTTTGTTTGGTGGATGAACTCATCAGTCACTGTGTTCACTTCTGCTGTGAATTCTACTGTGAGGAAGTTTACCATAATGAACAACTCAGAACAGTTCACTTTCTGAAAAACAAGTGACTCCTGGTAACCCTCAAGTGTGGTTTGTAGTGTTCCAAAGAACAACAAATACTAAAATACACTATTTGTTTCAAACCCGAGCTTCAAAATAATATGGTATGAATCTGACCTCAAGAAACATTGATTTGAAATACGTATGAAATAGATTTCTAATGAGGAGGGAATTTGAGAAGTACTTCTTTAAGAATTCTGTTGAGATACACAAACCACCTTCTGTAAGCCCTCTGAACATAACTTGCATGCTGCTTGCTCAGTTTATTCAAAAAGGACTGTAAATTCTGGAAGTTTTAGCTTGATATGTTTGCAGGTAACGTGATTGATGTGTAACTCTAGAATGAAAGGAGTATTTAGAGTCTTGGCTATCAGTTCAGCAGCTCTTATTCCTTAAACAAAGACAGGTCAGATATTAGTCTTGTCCTCTCTAAGTATTGCAGTTTCTGACACCATCCTGTGAGTACAGACACGTACAAACTCAGAAAATATTCTCACACTCGAACGCCTATCGATCCCTAAATCAGGAAAAACATAATGGTGGAGGGGGGCTACCCTATCTGTCATAAGATGGTATTTTTTTTTTTCATAACTGCTCAGAGGTATATCATATTATAAATGCATTAGAAATGTTTTGCTCTGAGGATATGTAGCATTCCTATAAAGGTTAAATCAATAAAAATGATTTGGCCACATTCCTAAGCATGGCTAGAACAGGTAGCCCGTTGTTTAAGGTACCCTTGAATTTCTGGATCAGATTATTATGGTGCAGCAAAAAGGCTTACTAAAGGCTTCTTACTGTCTGCAGACGTTCTCTGTTTCTATGTGAAGATATCGTCAGACTAAAAAAACCTTCAGATTTCCTGGGCTACTGAAAAAAAAAAGAAAATTTTTATGTATATAGGTCTCATGTTGTGCCGTGTGTGCTCTAAGATTTATTTTTTTTAAAGGAATTTTTTGCAACAAGAAGGGGTGAAGACACATCAGTAATTGATAACAACCAGGTATGTAAAGAGGGGGAAGAAAAAAAATACATCTTTTAAATTGGTGTTGAGGCTAGTAATATTGTTGCCCATTTCAGTATCTTTTATTAGTCTTAGATTATTCTGATTTTATGAATATCTGATCAAGTGGAATAGCCATCATATTATGTATGTTTACTACCTCTAGCCAGTTCCGTGGGCAAGTAAGATTATTAAATGTGATGGTAGAAGACTTCAGACAATTGATAGTTCAAATTCTTTTAACTCTATACATAGCTGATAAAATTTAGTAGCCATGAAGTAGTGTTTACTCAGTGCATCTGGTTGATTCAGTAGACAGTGCTGAAATCTGACAGACTGTTTTTTACAGATTTAGTGCATTTTAAAAAACTTTCTCCTGCAGGTTGAGGAGCTGCTGTATATTATTGTTACAGGACAGATTTGTGTCTGACATTGCGTGCATGTGCTATGCATCTACTCCTGACGTTTTTATATAGGTTTGATGGAGCACAAGCTGACTGTAAGAACACGCCACTAAGATTAGAGTTCAGGTTGTATGGCTATTTCCAGTTTATTTCACTCAGTCTTACTGGAACTGAAAACCTTTTAATCTTTGTTTGTTCCTTCATTTTTTATTTTTTATTTTTTTGACGTGTGAGAAAAAAGTTAAATTACTTCTAAGATCTGTCTAGACTGTGAAGCCATGAAGAGTAAATCTGATGATAAAGTAAAAAGCACACGCCACTGGCAACTGGGATGTTTCAAGATGTTTCTCAGTTGTGAAAATTTGATCAGTGAATTAACCGCACATCCGGCTACACGCATCTTTGATCAGAACTGGGACATTCCAGCCCGTGTGTGTGTGTGTATATGTGAGCTGGCTGCATCAAGGAGATTTTACACATGTGCACTACACATGTGCCTTGAAATTAGTTAGTAAATTAATATCATCATTTAAAGCAACAAAATTACGCTCTTTCGTGCCTTCGTTTTGTACCAAATGAGTATTACAATAATTTATCTTTGGACAGACTCGAGTCTTCATTTATTTTAAGATTTAATTAATACTCATTTAGGTGGTTCAGCTGTAATTAAGATGTTGCTTTTGCTTTTAAAAGTAATATTAAAACGTTACTTTAATGAGAGCTTAGACCCCCAAATTATTACGAGGTCATGACTGAATTAATTGCTATAAGGAATAACAGCATGATTTTAGGTCCTCTTCCTGAAACACTGTAAAATTAAAAGTTGTTGTAGTGTGTGCATATGCAATACACGGTGCTGCATTAGAACCCAACTGTTGTTGTTGCATTTTTGCTGTGGAAGATATAAGTCTTCCAATCCGATGCTAAATTAAATCTTTGTTTTCTTTTTTTTTTCCCTACCTAAATGGTGTTATTTTATTATCCACGAACGGCTGGACACTTTCTGAACGTTGGTTTAATAAAATGTCAGTATAAAGAGCGTGCCCTCTGAATTTGCTTTAGCGTTTCTGTTTATGCCTTTTAATCAGAAAGGGGGAAACAAAAATATACTGAATAGCAAGAAAAATACAGCACTTAGGTTTTGAATGTACAGGGGTGGGAAGGAAGCAAAGTGAATGCCCTTTATGCAGCAAATCCTTTTGGGAGAGGAGACCGTTTTTACTGGTGCATACTAAGGTAACGCCGCCTGAGTAAATAGTTGCTGCTTTCGGGTCCTGTCAGTTTTAAATAAACCATTCATTGTTATGGCTTGGTCATTCCACAAACACCAGCGGAGTTAAGCTTTGATAGCGCCGATTTGGAAAAACACAGATGATGACCTCCCTTCACGTGAATTTATACCGGTGGGCTTTACTGGGAGGAAGCAGGTTTTGCAGACCCTGTTAGGAGGCGACTCTGTTGCAGACTGTCAGTACTCTGTTCCAGGGCTGCTCCTGGGCTGGGGTATTACACAACAGCGAGTAGCATTAATTCATCAAACGCTCGTTAATAACGAGTCACTAAAGCCAGACCGTATGTGTTCCCTTCAGTCTTACAGAACAAATGTCACGCTTCTCCTTTTGTTTTTCTTCTTTTTTTTTTTTTTCCCCCTAGCAGCTTTCTGTTTTAAGAGGGAAGGGTTCTCAGTGGAACCGATGATGCATTTGAATGAAACCAGTTACCGGTGGAGCTTCCACAGAAAACACAGCGAGGGCATAGGTACTATAGCAGCTGAGTGTTATGGCTCACCTAAAAGGCTTTTTGAGCCACGATAAACTAAAAAATAGCAGATTCTGACATTGTCCCCAAAATCAGGGTTTTTTTTGCTGTTTGTGTCTTAAAAATGCTTTTTAAGTTCTGTTGAATCCTAACTATATAACCTAACCAGTCTTGTTGATTCTACAAGAAGGCTGATGTTTACAGTAAATTATCAATGTATTGCACTATTAATATAAAAATAATGTTATGAAGTAATACCGGTTCTTGGCAGAACAACTCTGCATTTCACATCAGAATTCTTTTAATGTAAATACAGCCTGCCTTTTTTTTCTTTTTTCTTTCTTTTTTTATGACTTTCGGAAGAAATACATTGCACTGTGTCAGAACCAGCAGCCAACCTACAAATAAGGCTACCTTGGCTACAACACAATGTTTGACTTTGAAAGCTAAGGTGGGTTAAGATCGGCCAGTCTGATGTCCACAAAAGCCGCTTCTTTCTTTATGAGACTATGGGAAGAAGCAAGAAACTTAACTCCAAAACTACCTTATTGCCTTAGAAATACTGCCAAGTGTTCTGAAAATGAGTACTTCTGCCACCTATTATTTCATTCCTGGCACTACCATGGTTTGTGTGGAACACCTGAAGAGGGTTAATAGACATCCTCCCTTACAAGACCTTTGCTGCAAGTTCCTTCATCGGGTATTAGCAGTGTCAGTGCAGATAAGTGAGGAGCTGTGAGTGTTCTTTGGGTGTTTGTGCTGCTGGCACATCCTTACAACTTCAGTGTTAGGGTAGAAAATATTCTACCCATACAGAAGTTTTCTAAATTTACGCTGTTGCTATTTATATTTTGTTTTAACATGAAGAATTTCAAAATTTTCATAGTATGGATTAGGAGGAATTAGAGGTTTGAACTATACACACGTGCATGCTTGCACATACACAGCTCATTAACATTTCTTAAAAGAAAGAATACCCTGTTCTAATACCACACATGGATATGTTAAAACATCACGCTTTTTTAACTCTGCCTTTTCTAATCTTTATTTAAATGAATTACAGCTATTTTGGGGGGGGTTAACACTACCTGGAAGTGAATGTAAGTAGGAATATTTTCTAGGTGGATTTTTTTTTCCCCCTTTAAATAAGCAGAACAAAAACCCCAACCAACCAAAATCCTCTCTCTGAAGTGTGTAAGATCATAGAGATAAAATGTCTGATGAAGAAATTCAGTTGAATAACGACTTGTAAAGTCACCCTACTCCCATTTGTTATACCAGACCCACTTGCAGAAGAACCGTACCCAGCCTATGGTCGTTGATGGGTATATGCATCTACACAGCTGATTAGTGGTACAGTTAATTGTCATCGTGATTGAGGCTGGGTCCTTTGCCTCTGAACAGTAAAATGTGACATAACTGGCGGTGGCTCTGTCTCTCTGTTTCAATAAACCCCGGCGTGGGTTTAGATGGGAGATATCTGACCACGAGGGATAAGTAAACAATGGTTTGGCACACGTAGGGCTGGAATAAATTCTGGGAAGAAGAAACCTATGTAGGGTCATCAGCTTTTAACTTTCCTCGTTCAAGAAAATGAATGATAATAAATTGTAGGTCATTATGAAATGGTAGCAATTCTGCTGAGACAGAATATGTGAAATAAGCTAGTGTCTGTCAGAAATACAGTAACCATACTGGAATGAATTCCTGTCCAGCTATTTTTGCCACGGGGTTTTTAGCTATAACATGTTAAAACTTAAAGCTATTGTTAATTCTAGATCTGCTTGACCTTAATGAATTTTTTTTAAAGAGACAGACAGCAGAAGAAACTGGTTTTAGCCTTTGCTGTACAAATCAAGGCAGCTTATTAAAGATGAAAAAATATTCTAAAAGAAAACTGTTAAAGGTACAGAAAGTAGGAAAATACTTTTTAAAGGACTATGTGTGTGTAAAGGAAAACTTTTTGCTTTTATCTTATGCTATGCTAAAACTTCATTTTTATAAATAGAACTGCTTAATAAGGAGTAAGTTGTGCCGAATGATTTAATTGCTCTGATTAAAATGATTTCAGCAGTTAGAGAGAGTCAGGAGAAAACCTGTGTTTTTTTTCCCCTCCTGGGGCAAGTTCATACATGAAATAGGAAACTTATAGCTACAGGAGGAAGGCTAGAACAGTACACAGTATGGTAACAAGCAGAATAAAAAAATATATACAGGAAACAGATGCATGAATAATGGATTTATTATGATTATTATTGTTATTATTATTATTATTGGAGGTGTTAAGCTGTTTTATGATATAGTAACCGGAGTTTATTTTGTCTTTGTGCTCATCTTTAACATACTCTCTTTAGGGTGTGCTTCTCGGTGTGTTAAGTGTCAGGTCTTATATTTATTTGTAGAAGGGAACATGTTTATGTAAGGAAACCTGCTCTTCGATTTAAGCTTTATTAACTTAAAAACAAAAACACCTGAAGAGCAGAAGATAGATGTCCTTAGTCTGTTCCCCATTAGACTTTAGAAGCCAGTTGGAAATAAACATGTACCATAGAAATTAAAGCTACTGTATATAATGTGAGCAAAAATTAAGTTTGTTGATAACGGGAGTTTCTTGGGGGCTGAGCGGGGTGGTTCTGTGGTAGCAGAGGTAGATGTTTTCTGCGTTTTGTGGGTGCCTGCTGTCTCCAGATAAAAATCTGTGGTTAATTCCTTAGCCTGGCAAAATTTACAAGGAAAATCTCTTTGAAATACCACGCAGTTTCCTAATTTATTTTTGAGTACGCTTATCAGAATAAATGTATGTATTCCTTTTAGACAAATTAACTTTTTTTTTTAATATATATATTTAAAAGAACAGCTGCATATTTTCATGCTGCGGTTTCTTAACTGGTTGTATGAAACTCTGATTCTCTCACTGCCGGAGTTAAGACCTTAAAATGCTTCAGGTTTTACCATCTTAAACTCACTATTTATCTTGAGGCTGCCTTAATTAAAATATTATATACTCCAGGGCATATTAAACCTGGCAATTTATTGTAATTCTTATTAATGGAGTGTATTTAATGAGTTTTCAGAACCAGCTCCATCACCTACAGCACACGATGGTGATTTTATTAGGTACGTACCCGGGGTTTAATTTCCAGGAGATGCCCGGCACTGGGAGCTGGAGGAGCCAGGGCAGGAGAAACGCGGGTGCTCAGCACCTCGGCAGCCTGGCAGGAGGAGGAGAATTCCTCCCTTCCCCTCCCTGCTTTCATTTCCACCCCGGCGTGTGCTGGACACGGGCAGAAAAGAATGCCAACTCTGGCTTGCCTTTTCAGCTTCTTGTGTTAACTTAGAGGTTTAGAAAGTGTTCCTTCTTAGTTTCGAGTTCATTCTCCCCGTGGATGGGGGCCTGCCCTCTCCTTAAAGATAGATTTTTATCTACTACCTGTTTGCTCTCTTGAACTGGCTGCGCCGCACCCTTAGCATCTCTTGCAAGAAATATTTACTGCTTTATTTTTCCCTTTATCCTGAGGAGGATGCAGGATCAGATACTCATTATTTACTTAAGGCTGTTCTGAGCTTCTGGTTATTCCTAACAAGTCCAACTGAGAAGCGATCAGGAAAAATAAAGGTATAAGGTGCAATGTTGAGATGGATCTTAGTCTGACCAAGAAATCACACTGCTTGGGAGGAATTTTGGTGTTATTGTTATGCTCTTAATGCGGGGTGGCAGAGCCTTTAAATATTTCTGCTAGAGTAGTTAATACAGCGTGGAAGTTTGATATTTGTACAGTTTGTAAAGGAATTTGAGGTGTTACCCTATTTTGACTTCAGTTTTCAAGTATGCACTGGTGCATCATTAATCATAGGAAATGCAAAAATAAATAATATAGTCCCTTTGGATTTTTCATGTGAATACTTACCTTTTCCTTTTTTTGTATATACAGTTGAGGTATTTAGGTAACCCCTAACCTTTTGCTTCAACAAGGAGGTACAGTATAAAAATATTACCACAGTCTTCATATGAGCAGTTCTCTCTAAGAAAACCTCTAGATGAATATTTATTGAAAAAAAGCAAAGTTGCAATACAGAATGACTTAGCTTGGCCTGAATATTATATTTTAGACCACCAGTGAATAAAATTAAAAGCACATGGATTTCGAAGAACTAGAAAAGGTTGTAATTGATTAGCACTGCATGAAAGTATTGAAGTGGAGTTAAGATTTGATTTGTGAATGGCTCTATTCAATAGAGATTAATCCTGTATGGTTGATAAAATCTTAGTGCCCCTAATGAGTTAGGGGTTCCCCCCCCCTCCCCCCCGACTCTCACCAGTTTATTTAACCATCCGATATTTCGATGTTCCTCTAACAAACTGGAACATTTTGATCTTCGCGAATTTTACGGCAGGGTAGTTGATTGAAACAATATTGGCTATTAATAGTGCATTTGAGACAGAGAATTAAACAGATCAGTGCATTTTGCTGGCCAAGAATCCTCTAAGTGGTGTAGAGCAATTCTGCGTGGTTTAGGGGGTCTCGTGGACCGAAAGCCTCCATGAGAAGCTTGCAGCTTTCTTAAGGCACAGGAGAATAGTCATTCTTGCATAGGTTTCAGTATTAGTTTGGTAAAGTCCTAGTATTTCGGTTCCTGAGATTTGGCTTAGCATTTGGAATAACACGAGTATGTTAAACAGAGCTGGAACATACAGAAAATACCGGCTTAAATACATAGATAATCCAAAAGGATCTCTCTTATCAATGTCTTAATTAAAATAAAAAAAACCCCTAAGTTTCCTTACCAAATAGTAAAGCACTTGAGAATTGAAATCTACAAAAGGTTGAGGTTTTTTAAGAATAAATGAGAGGGTACTGAGGAACAGTGAATTTTTTGTTGTTAACTTGAATACTTTCATTTAGATTTGCCAAGTCTATCTATTGGGATCAGCTTCCAGAAGTTACATGTGAATTAACTGACTAATAAGCCAAATTTTGATCTGATTGACTTTCTTCAGTGAAATTCTCCTAGGAAGACGCACAGAACACATTTAAAAATGCGTTGGTTTTGGTTTTTTTTTTTTTTTTTAAATTGTAATTATTGTGGGATGTATTTCAGAACCATTTTATTCTCTGAAATAAATTGAGAAAAAAATGTTTACAGAATTTTCTAATAAATATGCTGAGGGTTTTTTTTTGTGTAGTGTTAATTTTGAGCATTTTATTTTTCTTGAAATGAAATGAATACACTCTAGATTTAAAATCTCGAATGTTTACTCAGGCGTGATGCAGTCAAAACCTGTGTATAATTAGCTTAATTAGAAAGACACTGGATATGAAATATAGTACTTAGTTAATTCACATCTACTAAATTGTAGAGGAATGCGTATGTTTGCACTCCTTAGGAAAGGGCCCTTCCTCTTCGCTGCTCTTGTTTTCCCTTTCAGATGAAGTCAAAACCACACAGACAAAAAGAAGTGAAATAAGAATTTTGAGCAGTAGGGTTAGTGGCGTAGGTTAGCGACCAGGCGAGTTAATCACCCCAGCGCCGCTTTCCTTCCCTGTTATGACTCGTCATTATGCTTCGGCAGCTCATTCTTGAAGAGAAAAGTGATTAAATTCAACAGTCCTGAAAGGACTAAGGTGGAAACGGGAGCAGGAGGAGACACGGACAGTACAGAAAAGAGGAATAGATGGTGCGTTCTGCCATACGGCTGCTCCGTTGGGAGGGAACGGCAAATCCCTGAGTAACTCTTCTGGCTTTTATTCTTTTTTCTTTTTTTTTTAAATATACTCTCTCTCTTTTTTTTTTTTTATAGCGGTGTTTTTTCTAGTTTTGTTGTTAGCTTATGATGTATCACGTACACATGGATAGAATCGATGGGATTTTGTAGTTCCTTACATCCACGGTTTGCGTCCAAAAGTGAAATTTGTGCACCCAACCCTATTTTGTGAAGTTCGGGGAAAAGTATTACTGGCTTTAAAATACTCCTCACTCGCTGGAGGAGTGATCAAAAGTAGATGAATTAAGCAGTCAGCGCTCCGTGTTTTGATAATTTTAGCCAACTAAATTTCTTCTAATCTTTTTTGGAAGTAAAAGCAAAAGAAAGTCCCTATACATGTAAACTGTATTTCCTGTTGTAAACACTGGGATAATGTGGTCTGGCCACGCTTCTGCTGGACTTCATTAAGACAGCAGTTTTCGGTGGAAAAGCTGCAGTTTTGGGTTAGTATTTCAGCTCGGCGATCGTTGTGTTACAGCTACACGGCCAGGCACAGGTTATCTTATCTCCTCTGCTATCTTCTAGATCAGAAATTAAACCGGGCTCTCCCCTGGCAGAAGCTGTTCTTCATTTCTTTTCCTACACACGCTCTTAGAGCTTATTCATGTGCTTAACCGGGAACCAGTCAAAGCGTGTGAAGTAGGAGGGAGGGGTGAAAGGAACTCCAGTCACCAGTTCATTACAATACCAGCTTAATCGGGATGTATAGACTCAAAATGCTTCTAACATTATGTTTTTCTTAGAAAGGGGGGCAGGGGAGGAAAAGAAATAGGTTTAGCTACAGTCCCTACATGGTTTCAACATGATGGACACCGTTAAGAAACTCTTGTAAGTTTTCAGACTTTTTTTTTTTCCCCTTGATCTGTCAGAATTTTCAGTGAGATTTCCTGATCTGTCTCAGTAAAGGATACTTTGAAAAAAAATTTTGAATATACATCTCACTCCTCATCACGGATGATTAGAATCCACCTTTTCCCAACACGATTTAAAATGTGACTTTTCTTTTACTTGCAGATAAATCACTTGAAGTCATATTCAGTTTTATTTAATATTTTGTGAGGTGCTCTGTACTGATTTTAAGACTGCCTCTGAGAGGAAGAAGCTTTTCAGAGTGAGCAATGATAGAGGTGCAATTTTATAGCATATTTATGATTTTTATAGGCAGGTATGCATGCAGTGCATATGTATAGTGAGGTAATTATTTATATGTGATTTCTTAAAGGAATCTGTGTTTACAGTTCAGAATATTGAAATAAATATTTGGCAGTGCCCTTCTACAGAGCTTTTTTAAAATCCCAGTTTCAATTAAAGCTTAACTTCATCAGCATGTTAAATCATGTACTTTTTATTTCCTAGCTTAATATTTTTATGCATGAATGTTTTGCCTTGCTCATAATGAGTGTAATGAGCAGAATTTGCCTTTACACAGGAATATATTATCGAGCATGCTTTGCTGTGAAATGAGGGCAACAAGAGGAGAGAACTGCAGATTTACACTGATAACTTCATCTGATATATGTGCTTAGAAATAAGATGTCTGGAAGAATGCTAGGGCAGTTCTGGGTAGGATAGGCTGCTACATGCTGCACTCTACTAATTTTCATCAGCTTTAGAGAATAAGCAGTTTTAAATCACGCAATTTAACTCTCTTACTATATCTTTCGTTAACCAGTCGCGGTGGATACTTCTAAAAGTCTTAAGCTTTACACCAGGGTTCTTAACAAGATATTCTGTGCTGTTGGTGATTAACTCGCTCAAAACTCAGTCTTGTTCCCTCTGATAATATTAGACCTGACACTAGATCCCATCAGACTCTTCCGAGTCGGTGTAGCTCCACCTTGCCCCAGGTGACAGCCGAGCACACCTGCTGTCAAACACTTAAGGACCAAGCCACTGACTTCATTTTCCTCAGCTTATCAGCTGACCACTTTGCTTAGAAATCTACAGAAGTTAGTGACAGTGATTTGTCACCCCCTCCTCCTTCCCCCCCAGCACCCCCTCTCCAACCCTCGTACGCTATTTCGCCACCCTGACACCCATTTGGCAAGTCGGTATTTTTTTTCTAAGCTTGGACAACTACACCCAGCATTGAGAAAAGTAAGAAAACTCCCGACAACGGCAAACAGAAGCTCAAATATTGCAGGACTTACCCCAAAAGAAGTTTTGCTGACATGGTGTCACTGAGCTGAAGAGGCTGTTTGATGCCATAGTCCTTCTCGCTTCACGCAGAGCTTTCACCTCCTGGTGTAAATACTTCTTGGATCCTCAAACTGAAAACACAAACCATAGCCAAACCTTGTTTTAGTTTTACAGTGTTCCTGGGTTGCATAGACTCTAGAGTTGGTTTTTTCCCTGTCAAAAAGTCGTGTAGCACTGGTAACATGTGAAAAGCAAGGAAACAAAACAAAAAAAAAAGAGAATGAGCAAATATTTGAAGGACCTACTATTACTGCATAGACTGTGGTTAGAGAGCACTTACTGACTCTGTTGGTCTCAGTGGCTGGTAGTGACCTGCGGAGATTAACCATTTAAAAACCAGAGCCGCCCTATGCTGTCCTCCTGGAGAAAGTTTGCACCGCACTTGTGGTTCTGTGGTTGTTTGTGAGGCGAATGAAGCATTCACACAATCCAAAAAAGCAAAAGCTTTAAAACTCCTTTTTTTTGCAAGCACTGTTACTGGAGCGAGCGAGTCATGTGGCTGTGACATCAGAGGACTCCAAGTAGGACTGCCTACACTGTGGCTTTTTTTTTTTTTTTTTTTTTTTTTAAGAAAAAAAAAAGGATTTTGACAAAAGGCCCGTGGTAAGGCCCTTCCTGGCATCCAGAAGGATATAGCTTTTTAATTTTTGTGACTCATGAGGATTTGGAGAGAGTACAAAATGCTGTAAGAGCCCAAACTTCTGTACAGTTAAAGCATATGGCCAGCAGAACTTTATTTGTACTCACTGTTCAGGTTCCCCCCACTNCAAGTGGCTGTGTGAAATTCTGAACAACAGTGATGATTTACAATAATTTACATCTTTGGATTGTATCACGCTCTTGGGTCTGCTTCGTATTTGCCGGGTGGCTGGATTCCTTCTGTTTTACTTTTTCTCCTTGTCTTCCTTTACTTGTGAATCTGTAACTCATTGTGAGAAACTTTACCTTTCCGAAGGTCTAGTAGCGGCTCTGCTCCTTGGGCTCGTGTTTTTTGCTGTAATTGGCTGTCACAGAAGTGTTAGTCTGGGGAATCCTTTGCAAATCTTAAATCATGCCTGCCCTCGCTTTGCATGCCTTCAAAACTGCTTGGCAGTTTTATGTCATGCAAATGAAGGGCAATTATGTTCCTTTTCTATTTGGGGCAAAAATCTGTCATTTGGATCTCCTTCCTGGTTGTGTACTGCGGTCGAAGTGATGCTTTGGAATACCGGTATTGCTGGGATTTAATATAGACGTTGCATAAGAGAATGAGCAGTGAGAGCTGGGAGGTTTTGATTGCGCTTACATTAATTGGTGCTTAGAGTTTCAGTGTTTAAGAGAAATAGAACAGTCGTAGGCTTTTGGGGAGACTATAAATAACTTTATTCACCAGTTAATGTTAACACTTCGTTTTAAAACGAAACATAAATCTGATGCATATGTAAGATTTAAATACTTAATATCATATGTGTGCATGTGTGTATAATATTTTTTATATACTTAACATATTGTAACTTTGACTTTGATTGTGTAATATAAGCCTTTACTGTACCAGGACGGAGTGGGTTAACAAAAGCAGTATTTTTTTGTTTATAATAGAGGCTTTGAAATAAATTGCAAAATGCTGTGTGTAGTAAGGAATAATGTGCACAGACAGTGTGTATTAGTAGCCTTGATTTGCTCACTCAGATTCAGAACAAAATTGGAAACATCTTTGAGAAAGTATCTTATTTTTTTGCCTCTTTGGACATTATGTCTAGAACTTTTCTTATTAGCCTGATTGTATGACAGATGCACTGGATTTTCTAGTTTTAGCTGAGTGATTTTTCTTTTTTTTTTTTTTTTTGTTGATTTATATTTTTGGGAGCAGAAGAATTGTGAAAAGCATTTGCTAGATATTATTCAACTTTTTGTTGGTAAAATAAAATACATCTCTTCGAAGCTGCCATCCCTCTTACGTTTTCCTCTTTGTCCTCAGCCTTCCCAGCAAGAAACTGGCCAGGGATGATGTGAGATGAGTAGCTGAAGGTGTGGGTGCAGAGCAGGTTCTCTGTTTTGTGGGGCTGGAGACAAAACAGGAAAGGAGATTTCAGTAAATATTACAGATTGGGTTTTGATTTTTATTATGTATTTATCAAAGCAGCATAAAGCCCCCTTCATAAAAACTACCTTCATAATATTTATTGTAAAGTAAATAGCATTGTTCTTAATTTAATACTTTGAAAGTTATTAGGTATTGCCAAGGTTATAGAATTCTGCCATAAAGTGAAAAAGGAGTATTCTGCAAATCATATAAAAGTAAGAGTGATACTTAATTCTCCTAAAGGTAGACTGCTTTCGTTTCTTTGTATTTTCACAGTATGGTTAATAATATAAATGGAAAAAAATTGAGAGTATAAAGATGATGGAGAGAATGGTAATCTTTTCTTATAAACAAAATATGTTTGTGTTCATCACGGTTTTTAATCAACTTTTGATGCAGCAAAACCTCTCAGAGGCAGCTGCCTCTGATACTTGTGTGACTCTTAATTGTAAGCACAATGTTCCTTCAACTACAGTTACGCACTGGAGATATTTATCAACGTAGGTTGATAGATTCTTAGGTAGGTAGATTCGGTATGTCTGTGTAATACATAACTCTTGTCTTGATCTTACATCCTTGTTTTCATTCATATGAATGTAGCTGTTCAATTTTGTGGAAACTCCAGAATATATTCTTCGTCACATCTTTGATATTAGAATACTGAAGTCTGAATTTGAAACTTTACTGCATTGAAAGAACTGTCCTCAGGCTTTCTCTTGTGTATTCTCTGACTTGGTTTCTGTGTTTTGATATGATACCTGTATAAGATTACTTTTCTTTTTTTACTGTGCATACTTCTTCACCTGGGCAGTCAAGATCAAGACCGCTACAGTGAAGCCTTCATGTAGTAAGGCAGAATCCAACAGAAGCAGAAAACCTGTTGAACTGAGCAATCTAGATGTAGTTTGCAGAAAATGCCGCTGACGAAAGTGCTAGTTTTTAAGTACAGAGACAATATAAAGCTAAACTTTATGCAGACCTGATACCCGTGAGACAGATGGTTCCTCTCAGTGTGGTTTGCGCTTCTAACGAAGCAGATGCAGGAGCCCTGAAAATCCACTCTATAAACCAGCGTTTTGATGGCAGACTGATGCTCGACAGCCTTTTGTTTAAGAGGCGGATCGACAGAAAAAATCAAAGTTAACGTATGTGTTCCATAGGGGATGCTTTAAGTCACAATTACACTTACAAAGGAGGTATTATGCTGAGGAATTTCTCTGGTAAACTACGAGCGTGCTCTTTGATGACAAATGAAATCTTACTTAAAGTCAGTAGTAACGCAAGACTGGAAGATAATTACGTCTTTTACTTTTTCTGAAATGCATTTTGAAACTTTTCAGCCACGCTTTATTTCCAAACATTTTCCCTTGTGTCACTCAAAGTCGACAGAGCATATAAACGGTACGATGCCCCGCTGAAAGTGTTTTCTCTCCTTAAATGTTTGTTTCTATGCTACAACTGCAACTAGAGATATAAATGTTGTGCTTAAAGCGGTGTGATGACAAACTTGTTAAATTGCACTTACAAGTTTTACAGAGTATACTAGAACAAGACACTGATTTTTAAAATACAGAAAGTCCTACTGCAGCCTCCTCAGGTGCAGGTATTAATTGCAGGTGGTAGCAATGCATCTGTTTTCACTAGAGCAGCTTTTAAGGAGTAAAACTTGTCTCCCTGGCTGTGTTTTTCAAAACTTAAGTAAATTAGAGTTTTTAGAGGGACAGTGCTGTGGTTTTTGATGGTTCTTAGCTAATATATTTAACATACCCTTTGATTTTAAAATATTTGTGCATTTTATGGAACTTCTGTTGCTAGACCTGGGCATCTTAGAGACTTCTGATTTCCGAAGTTTCTGCAACGGCTTCAAATATGCTGATATCACTGATATACTTACCTGTTAAAGTAAAAGCTAAAACTCCTTGCTAATTAAAAATAAATAAATAAATATATAAATTGTAACAGGCAGATTGTTTTAGCAGTCTATAATTTAAAACACTGCTCCTTGGGGGCTGCAAGGAGTAGCACTGGACATCTTTGAGTTCTGCTGCTGCCTTATTATGATGACTTTCTGTTCTCTGCCTTACATCCTTTTTCGGAATAAGATACAGTTTGAAATAGAGAGTGCCTGGGACCAGTAAGCCTATGGGGATGGGAAGGGGGGGGAATGCTGTTAGGTTTCTAGTGTCAACAAATGTTGTCTGTTTTCTGTACGGGGGAATCAGGCTACTGAAAAATCAAATCTTAAACTGAACTGTTACTGAAATTAAAAGGATGGTTGTCTTCTGTTAACCAGTGAGTAGATCACAGCATAGCAAGTAATAAGAAATCATTTTCGTTCACCTGGAGTTGCCAGCTCTCTCATTTCTTCATAGAATAGAAAAGATTCTCCGGTGAAATAATCTAAGCCCTGATCAGGCTTTGAATAAAGGGCTACATCTTAATGGTGTGACGTGTCTCATCTTTGATCATTTTTGCTGCTCAGACTTCTTTTTTTTTTTAATTTTTCTGACAAATGTCACTTTTCTTGTGTTCCTCAAATACATGTCTTGTAGACCGTACAGCAGCTGGGGAAAACAGCCCTTGTAGATGCACACATTGTAAGCGGTCAGTATATGGTGTTTAAGACCATCCTAACCTTCTGGCTATTTTCTCCTGCCTGCTTTTTGTTTTCTTTTTCTTTTTTTCTTTTTTTTTTTTTTTAAAGTCAACTTGCAGAAAATATGGGAAACTTGTCTCATATAACAGCTGAGGATGTGGCTAGGTTAAGGCAGGAAACTGCTACCCACAATGCAATGTTACATACACTACCACTTAATAAAATTTATTTCAAACATGCTACTGACAAAACCAAAGAAAAATAATATCCTAACTATGCTAGTTAGTACACTAAATATATCTAGGGAAAAGTGAAAGTAGTCTCTCTAGAGCCTTTCTTGCTTCTAGGGTACAAAGCTACCAGTAGTTAAACCAGAGCAGATCCCAGTAGTTAAAAGCAGAGAGCTATTTTTAGAAAATATTCACGTTGCTCTGGAAATTAATGATTATATGCTTTTCAATAACAGTCAAAGTTGTTTTCAATAGGCAGAGATCAGATAAGCTCTCTCCTTAGGTTTTGCTGGTCGTCAGAATCGCCTCTCATCTAGTTTTAAAACTGACAGCTTTTGTTGCTTCATCCCATTTTCACTGAATCTTACCTTTACTGTAGCCAGGCAGCCTTTCGCCTCTCCTTCCCACTTCATCTTTTGTAAGTTGGTGTGAAAATATTTTCCCTGTCACAGGTGGGAAAGGAACTGAGAAGAGGAAAGTTCATCTTCCTAGGTTAGATGAAGATTTAAGGGTTCTAGTTGCTTTATTTGCCTGCCTGCCATTTGAAGAGCGTAATAATTTGTGAGAGGTAAATAAATCTAGTTAACTTCTAAGGTGAATTTAATAGTCTTGAATCTTCAGTGAGTATTTCCAAATATCAGAGAGGGAGACGTACGAAGTCACCGATGCTGCTCTGCCATAGGTGTCCTGAAAGTCTTGTTCTAGAGAGATTCTTGTTTCTGTTTGTTTTTAAATGCACGTATAGCGAGGGTGATCCTCTTGCAGAACATTTCTGAAGCGTTTCCCTCTATAGTTAGAGAACGCTTATCAAGAACAGCTGCTGGAGTGCTGTGGATCCTATCCATGGACTCATGGTGGTCTGCTGAACAACGTTCTTCAAGTTTGACAGGTGAGACAGAGACTCTCCAGTGCCACTGCTTTTGGATGAATCTAGCTGTGGTCGGAGAAAGTGCATCTTGCCAAAATACATGGGTAAGACCACACACAGTCTTTAAAATAGTTATTGTAAGCTTATTTTTAGGCAATATATGTCTTGACAGTTCTTTTATTTGCATGCCAGTTTCACTGCTGCTTATAGATTTTTCATTTATTTTAGTAATGGCAATTGCAGATTTAGATCTATGTTTGTAAAGCTTTTGCACAACATTTACTCTGGAAAAATACAGACTTGCTACTTTCAAACCTCAGTCGAGATTAGAGAACAGATTTGAAAAAAAAAATAATATTCAAGCAGAGTATTCACGCTCTTCAGATTTGGTGTCAGTGTTTTCATATTAAACCCCATTTTCAGGGCCATAGTTCACCAATAAAAATTGGCTTCTGGTTTTAAAATTATACCAGTTTCAGTAGCTTCTGTGCTTGTATAAGTCTGCAGCAATGTAGATTTAAGACATGAAATTAGTTCAGTAAGTAATAAAAATGATTTTTTTTTTTAAATTGCCTAGTTATTAAATACCGAATTTAGAATCTGTGTTTGATTTATGTTACAATTCCTGGACAGTATTTTTCATGTGTATTTGAATGTGTAGAATATTCTTTGCATTCTAAGTGCCTGCTTCAACCATTGGCTCCATAACGTGTATTTAAAATATTGTATGTTTAACTGACAGTAGAGAAGGGGGTTGTACCCTGTAGAATTTCTGAGTAAACAATACCCATTCGGTAACTTTCAGAACAGATGTTTTTTAAATACCCCAGGAGAAATTAAATATAAGACTGAAATGGAATATCATAAACCGTTCATTGGGTAGTGATGCTTTAAAGTTATAGATTCATAACAACATGGTGGGTTTGGGTTTTTTTTCCCCTATTTCTGTATTTTCCAGATTATCTTATAATTAATGCGTGACTGTTTCTCAACAAAACGCTACTCATTTTTTTTTATTACTTAACATTGCATAGTGCTGTTGTTTATAGCAGTGGACTTTACAGACAATTAAGGAAATAGTCACTGCCCTGAGGAGTATACAATTAAATATATGCAGCTAGCCATTTCATAAAAGTATGAAAAAGAGGGAGGGGAAAACCCCCATATAATGAACTGCAATAAAAATGAGTGATTTGAAGAATTTCATGGAAAAGGGAGAGTAGTTGGTTTTAATTTTATTATTAACTTTCTCCTCGTGTTTCTAGTATGAAGAGTGTTAGTTATTGTGTGCAATTGGCTGGTCTTGGTATCTGCTTGAACCCGAGTGTGATGCCTGATCGACTGTCACCATTGCTTCTCTGTATTTTTTGGAAAAAACCCAGCCCCATATGACTTCCTTACACGGTGAATGCAAGTTCAAATATTTCTGTGCTGTTCATGGTGTTAATGTAAAGTTTGAGATCCTCAGGCCTGTCAATAGTATTTTTTTAGGAAAAAAAAAAGTAAAATGAGGTAGTTTCATTCTGTCTCCCATTTATGTCTCCACATCTTTTTTTCTTTCTTTCAAGTATTTAGTACCTGGATCTCTTTCTTTTCCACAGCTTGTCTACAGTCCGAGCTTTGCCTTGTAATTAAAAATGTATTGTGGGGTTTTTTTTTGTTGGAGAAGAGATCTGAGGATCATTCATGAGGAAGATAGTTAAAAAAAGGATGAGAGGGGAAGGGAAGGAATAAAATTGGAAGGAGGAGAATAAGAATGAAAACCTTGCTGTGTTTTAATGAGTTTCTGTTTTAACAGTATGGCTCCCATTTGGTAGAGAAGGAATACTGAAGGGGAGGAGAAATGAAGAAACTGAAAGAAGATGAAGAACAAAACCCATGCACCCCTTCTCATGGTAACAGCACACGTAGGAGAAAATTTCCCTCCCATCTCCCAGACAATGTGAAACCCAGTTTGCTGTGATACAGCCAGTTCAGTTACTGGGAGCAGCCTGGCTGGGCTCAGTGTGGTGTTGAGCTCGCTTGGAGTAAATTGGACTGCCTCTCGGTTCATCCCCTGCTCTTCAGATAAGCAGGTCTCAATTCTCTTTAAGATAGTTTTTTTGTCATGCTCTGAGTAGTGGACTGCTTAACAACTGAATGGCAGTAATGAAGAAAAAAATACAAAAATCAATTATAGTCATGCCTTCCACTCAGACCTCCTCCTCTTCCAACCTGTGAGGAAGTGGGGCTGGATTTTTAGAGACACCCTGTGGTTTGGTTGCCAGAATCCAGACCTGTAAGTTCTAGGATAAATAATACAAGCTTTGAGGAAATGTTCTCTGTGAATAAGACAGTGAATGTGGGGTGGTTTTTTTTTTTTTTTTTTTAATACTTAGTTATTTTATTACTTTTATTTCTGTTCTGTTTAGATGGAAAAATAATCACTTGAGAAGATACGGCACTGTGTCTCCTCGTTAGCTCCATGAGGGACATGTGTAGGAGGCGCCCAACCCAATTAGCTCTACACAAAATTGAGGGTTGGATGAAGAGGGTGCTTTTAACTTGGAGGCTCAGCCTGTAATCAAAGTTAATTTGTTAAGGTTTCCATTCCAAGAGGAAATGTAGGTTCTGGGTCTTGCAGAACATACTGTGAGGTGTCGAAGGTGCTAAGCAGAATGAAATTCGGCATTTTGGCCGAAAAAGACGACAGTGGACTGCGTAGAGACTCTTGGGTAGTGCCTGCTGATTACAGTGTGTATGAGGAGAGAGCAATGCATGGGCACTACTACACACACTTTTGGAATTGTATGGTCAAATTCCTTGCTCATGATTGGAACGGGAGTATGTTTGTGACTGGAGCTGGAATACATTGGAACAGGAGCACTAAAAACCAGTTTTGTTGGAAAATTCAGCGATTTAGTCAAAAATTAATCCAGTTAGAAAAATAAATAGTGTTCTTTCGTATTTTCTAATTTCCTTTCCTAAGAGCATTCTTCTTCTAGAGTGGTGGGTTTTTTTAGTTTTTAAGGTTATGACTCTGTCCGATGATTAGTTCAAGAATCAAACAAATCTCTGTTTCACGTACTGGCATATTGAAGCACATGTTAAGTGGTTAATATTTACATGGAATAATAAAATTTCTTTGTACTTTATAAGCTTAATATTTTAAAGAAAGCTGTAGTTTGGCATTAGGAGATTTATGTTCTTAAAGTAATTCCTCCTAACCGAGACCCATTAGATGAGGTCAGTTATAAGTGATGTTCTCTGGGACCTTCATCTCCTCTGGATTTCTTTCTCTGTAATGATGCTGCCAAAGCAGGTCTTTGTAGCTGATCTTCATCTCTTTGGGAACCTGTGGGGAGGGACAGATCTTTTTTGGAAGGTGAGGCCGTGCTCTGGGTAGTTTGCTGCTTGGGTGAAATCCCTGATGCTGAAGGAAGGGGGGGAACTTCTCGTGAGGTGGGGTTTGTTCTCATGGTGTAGACTTTAAGGTTGGGGCCCTCGGACATCACTGTGTTCTCTGTAATGTGTAAAATGCTACCCATTAATTCTCACATTTAATGCCTTTTGTATAGGTGGAGTATGTCTTTTATTTTGTTAAAAAGAAACTTCAGTAACTGTTGGCCTTTGAGAATAAGGCAGAATGTGCATTTTTGCTTTGCCTTCTTTATCCTGCTTATTCTGTAAAACTTGTAATTGTCCTTTCTTCAAAGTTGTTTTGTTATTTTTTTTTTATTTTTTTATGAAGATCTAAATGTTTTCTTGCTTTTTAAGCCCAGTTTTGCCCAGTGTGGGTTTGAAGCAGCTCTGCAGCAGAATGTTTATATTTCAGTTTCAGGGAAAATGATACCAGTCTGTTCAGAAATGGAGTATTTGCAGTAGTAAGTGGCATCTTTACAAGCTAAACATAATGATCAAAGAGCTGAAGAAATAACAAATTTAGTTGTCTTTTGGACAAAATTACAATGGAATAGCATTTGGTTTGTCGTTTAGCTTCAGCATGATTTATTTTTCTTCTCTTTTAATTGAAGAACAAATCCAATTCATAACTGAGTGCAATTTAATCTTCTCATTTTCTGATGTGGGTAGAAAATATGTTTTATCTGTGTATAGGAGCTACAGTAATTCAAGCTTATTTTTCCTTTTGAATAACTGAAATAAGCTGAGAGAGTCAGGCGTTCATTACATGACATTATTATGCCCAGACACTTTTTTAGAGTTCATGAATTTTACAGAACATTAATTCTTTGAGTGCTTTCCTTTCAGCTCTCATTAGGAACTATTCCTAGATTGGACATCTGACAGATACGCAACGAAAATAGTAAAGAATTTCCACAAGACTGCCTACTAATTTAGAGGTGAAATCTGAAGAACATACAAACAGCTCTACTCCCAACTTTTTTCTTCCCTCCCGCCCCCCGCCATTCAATCTGTGTTACTCTGCTAAAAACAAAAAACCAAAAGTAAGTTTAAACTCTACAGGGGAAGGATAAGTTGATGAAACTAGCATGGAAATGCTAGAATTCAAGTCTGCAGTGATCCTTAGCGCAGCCCCATTGTATGTGGTACGTAATAATACAGTGTTAATTGATGGCATTTTTTGGTTTTTTTTTTTTTTTCCCTCCCTAGAACTCCTGACTCATTCTTTGCACTGAACAAATACTGCTCACTTCAGAGTTAGTTATTCAGTGATTTTCTTGCTTATCCTTCATTGCTCATCGGATGGCTGATTGCCATCTTTCCTGCACAATATTCATACCATGCTATGAAGAAGAATTACTAACTTTCATGTGCTCTTTTGGGGCACATGTCACACTATGAGCGTATCTAACAAATGGTAATTATTTTTTTTCTTCACAGTACTGTTGGGAGAATTATTCTCTATACGTGATGTATGATTTGGTGGGGGTACAAAGAATAAAATTAGAAAAACTAAATGGCAAATTAAGCTCCAAACTTCTCAGTCACTCTATCGGACACAGCTAAGATGTACTTTCTGTGAAATTACTTGAAATCTATGCATCTTTCTATGTTTAAAGAGCTCAGAGTTTGGGTTGGTTTTTTTTCAATGATGGATGTATGATTTGTTACTTATCAAATGTGTCTTAAACAAGAAATGGATAAGGACTGATCACTCCCTAATATAATTGCTCTCAGTATTTTAGAGGCAGAACAGGATCCAGTTTCCGAGAAAAATACTGAGCGGTTTTAATCTTGAGTTGAAACCTCCTTTGTTACCTGGCCTTGATCCTTCCTCCTAACAAATCTCACCTCTGCAGTGAAGGAGACAGGAATTCTGTGATAACCAGAGCCACAGGAGAGTAGTAATGTACAGCCCTCAGTACTATTACTACACGTGTAGGTGTAAAATTCCAGGTTTACACTTAAAAGGGTATTTCTTTTTATACTTTAATCTTTGTGCTTACTGTGTAAGACAACTTCTTTAAGAAAAGGGTAAGGATAGTAACTGCATAGTTAATGAATAATTAAGTTTTGGTATATTGATTCTTCTGAAGTCCCTGGTCCATTTTCAGAGAAGGGGGTCATGGTTAAGTTGGAATGTTGTTCTGATCTAGTATGGTACTTCTTTGTCTCATCTACACGTAGATGAACATCATTGCATATGTTTTCCAAACATAAAATTGGAACTCTGCCTGTCCACTTTCATGATCAAGAACATGTATACAACTTGTTATAGGTTCCAGTGGGTGGCTTCATGGAGGCCAAATAGTTTCATCACAAGAGTGGAAATAATAGATTTGAGGCTACAAGTCTCCTTCACCTGAACACCAGAATCCTGGTATGGCCTGAACTTCTGACACACTGGCCGTGTAGGGTGTTGGACAACTTGCAGATGGCTCACGGGTAGAAGATGGCAGTGTTCCCTGAGGTTCACTTCAGTGTGAAACAGGGCAAGGTGAGGTATGCTGATTGGTCCCGAGACGTTGTTACCACCTTAAGAGTTTGTATCTTGCTTAAAAAAAAATATGGATATTTATTATTTTAGCAGCTTTCATGCCAACACTGATGCATTGATGATCATTTCACATATTTTATGCACAGGAGCTGTGTTTGAACTAAGCCATGTCCAGATCAGGAAACAAAAAGACGCTTCCTTGTTTAGGACACCAATTTACTATCAGGAGGCCTGGATTCATTTTACCACATGTTTGATTAAGAAACTCTAAAGCGTTGGGTTTAGTGAGAAACAGAGTATTTAAAATACCTTTTAGGTATACCTTTTAGGGACTCTGTAATTTTTCTTCATTTGCAAGTTACTGGTATGTAAAATTGAGATGGGGAGGGGCTAAAGTATTGAAGATAAAGAGTTTCCTAAATAGCAAAGTCACTCTTTCTGTGAGACTGTGGAAAGATCATTAAAATATTGTGTATGTACCTTTGTTCTTTCTTGTGTTTCATTTGCTGGCTGTATGGAAGTCCGTACAGCATAATTCATCTTTTCCAGAATTGTCATATTTCTGTGCAAGGAGAGAGGACCAAGGAAAAAAGGAGCAAAATGTTGCTTCTGCGTTGCAGCTTTTTGCTTTGTTAACAAACAGGGTGTTTGGGAATGGAGCTTGCTGTGTTTTATGATATCAGCTATTAACTGTTAGCTTCTTCTCTTCTCCTTCATGCTTATTTAGGAGGTAAACAAGGAAGTTTCTGTTTTACAAGGACGTGAGAGGGGCAGACTGATTCTGGGTCTGGATCTGGGAGTTGGTAGTACCTGTGCTAAAATTAGGACTAGTCTTACTGTTAGAAAATATATGGTTGTGATCAGCTCTTAACATGCCTGTAGTCTTATTTAGTACATGATCATCCTATCCCTGCTGTTTTTAAATATGAAAAAAAAAAAGTGTTGATAGAAACAGTCCTTATGTAATATGGACTTCATTAGATAGCTAAACATAGAAATTTCAGTCCAAGTTTTGACCAGTGTTTTTTGTTGGCTTTGGGCTGGTCACTTGAACTTGGCGTGCTTGTCTTGGCTTGATTATTCATTTAATTTACCGTAAATCAGGGGTAATTATGCTGAAGTTATTGCAATTTTATGGAAATAAGAGCTGTAAAAAAGCAGAGAGAAGGCTATGCTGGTAATGATCTGTAGTCTGGTGCTTGGGAGGTGAGTTTAGCCACAGGCTGGACCACAGATTTCTCTTTGAACCTTCAGGAAGTCATGTAAGTTTTTCTGGTGTTCACTTTGTCATCTCTAAAATGGGAACCATAGTTCTGGGGTTTTTTTTTCTTTCTTTTTTTTTTTTTATTTATAAAAAACCCCACTTTAATAAAGTTAATTTATATTGCCTGAGAGATGCTCAATGCTTGAGGGATGACCAATGATGGAAGGTCATAGCAGTATCAACTCTTAAGACTGGGTTTGTCTCTGTTCTGTTCAATAGAGTTTTTAGTCCCCTACAACTGAGAAATAAGAAGACTGCCTTCTATTTTACCAACATCAGAAGGACATGGACCTGTTGGAGTGGGTCCAGAGGAAGCCACGAAGATGATTTGAGGGCTGGAGCCTCTCTGCTGTGAGGACTGGCTGAGAGAGTTGGGGTTGTTCAGCCTGGAGAAGAGGAGGCTCTGGGGAGACCTTAGAGCCCCTTTCAGTCCCTAAAGGGATTCCAGAAAAGATGGGGAGGGACTCTTTATCAGGAACTGTAGTGATAGGATAAGGGGTAGTGGTTTGAACTGAAAGAGGGCAGAACTAGGTTAGATATCAGGAAGAATTTCACTCTGAGGGTGGTGAGACAAACCCAGGTTGCCCAGAGAAGCTGTGGCTGCCCCATCCCATGGATGGGGCAAAATCAAGCCTATACGGAGAGTAATTTTAAGATCTTTTTAACTTCATCCACTAGTGAGCATTGCAGAATATTTATTTAGTAGAGTATTAGCATCTTTCAGCTTATTGAACTCCCTTAATGGAATCTCCTACAACTTTTCTGTTGCCAGATTTTCTGATGCGTTTCTTCCTACTATCATAGTTAATATCCTGGGAACTGCTTGAGTTAGCTAAAGAAATTGCTTGTGACTGTAGTGCTTTCATATTTGTAGATTTATGCTGTTACTGAGCCTGTAACTCCAGGGAATTTTTTTTAAATTTAAGGAGGATGCGGAACATAAGCAAGTGTTACACTTAATCCTGTCTATTAAACATCACCATGGAGTCATCAGAGCAGAGTCATTGCCTGTCCATTGTGCCATTCTCAGTATAACTTCTTGCTTTGTTTAAAAAATAATAAAAAAAAATCAAGGCACTTACAAATCTTCTGTAAAACTAGACATTTCAACTGAGATCAACATTTTGTTGTTCAAAACAGGATAACAGCTGTGACTTTGTAAGCTACTGTTAGTGGTTTTTAGAAGCTAATTTGTCAGCTCGCTGGCACACTGAGCTCATTTGCCGAAAGAAGTTGATGTCATCTCCCATATCTTTCTTTGTCAAAGCTCAGCGTCTCTTTCTTTAACCAGCGAGTCTCAAACAGAACGTTACAGAACGGGGCTGGTTGCCAGCGGCATTAGTTTTCTGTTTATGTAACTTCAATTTAGATCATTCATGGCTTAACACAAAATTCAGTTGTCATGTGAGAGTTGAGTACCCTCTTTTTCTATCCTGTATTCATGATATTTAGCTTCTTTTTGCGTGCTTTGAATAAAAAAAAAATGTGAAGGGCAGAAATGTTTATTATTTTCAAGTCTTGCTACTTGATTTATTCAAACAGTAGTCAATGTAGTTTATTATTGCTTCTTCCACATACGGCACAAAATAAGGCTTTATTTAATTACTACAGCTATTGATTGAAAACAAGATTTTTTGGAGGAGTGATTATCAATTAAACATCATTGTTTCAACACAAAATTAGTTATAATTTCTCTTTGACATCCTGGCTAAAAAGGAGCAGCAAACCGGCATGTTTTCAGATTCTCTTATTGCTGAGGAGTGGGTAATGGCAATATGGGCATAGAATTTGGTGGAACCCTGGCAGTTGAAATCTTTTAAGTGAATTATCTATTGGCTTTTCAGTGGCTTCAATGTCTCAGTGCTTTACAAAGGGATATAAAGAAGAGATCCTTTTACAAGATATCAGCTAAAGAGAAGATGAAATGTTAAGGGTAGGGATAGTTTGTTTTCCCGCTAGAACACGGTTGCTTGCGAGGTCTACCAGGATCATGGACAAGTGAGAAAGCTTGAGACAGTTATTTGGAGGACTGAAATCAAATGCTAATGGTGTGGAGCCCCCCAAGGATTTCACAAAATTGAGGGGGTGATAAAATAGGTGAGATCCGTTGCTGATAAACCCAAAGTCACACGCATGAACTCTGTGCTGTTTCTTTTTGTGGAAAAAGAGCTACGAGATTCGCAATGGATACCTCGCCAAGCTTAAGAGTTGTCAAAAACTGATTAGGTTTTAAAGAAACTGAGAATACGTGAGGAAGAGAGTGTTACTAGTAGTTCTGCTGTTGTCCACACCCTGTTACAAAACCAGCATCCTAGAATTAGAGAAGATCTGAATAGTTTCCATAGAAGGAGAAACTAAACTGGCAAGGTGCTAAAAGCTGGGACGAGATGACTGAGAGGAGAACATGATAGAAATCTAGAATTATGAGCAATGAGGAGAAAGTGAATGGGAACAATTATTTCCCCTTTTCATAACAAAAACTAGGGGCACCAAATTAAATTATCAGATGGCAGGCTTAAAATGAACACGGGGAAGTATTTTTTTTAACTGTGTGTAATTAAATAGTTGAATTCATAAAGTCATTGCCACAAGGTACTGTAGAAGCCAACCATTATAGTAGCTTAAAAAGGAATAAAAGATGATCGTGGAGATGAGGTTTTATCTATAGCAATAAAACACAGTTTTCGACTCATAAACGGAGGCTAAACTTCAGATCTGTTGGAGAGAAAACCAAGTAGGGGCTTTCCCTAAGAATTCAGTATTGGCCTTTATAGAGAGTATTTGGGCCCTGTGCAGATCCCTGTTCTGAAGGTTTTGAGTATAGATACGCTGATTACAGTATCCAGATTATAATGCTGTGTGCCGTGTAATGGGAAGAAGTTTTTCCTCATATTTAAGTGGAACCTTCTCTGTTCCAGCTTACACCCACTGGCCCTTGTCCTGTCATTGCCTGTCACTGAGAAGAGCCTGGCTCCATCCTCCTGATACCCACCCTTTACATATTTATAAACATTCATGAGGTCACCCCTCAGTCTCCTCTTCTCCAAGCTAAAGAGACCCAGCTCCCTCAGCCTTTCCTCCTATGGGAGATGCTCCACTCCCTTCAGCATCTTTGTAGCCCTGCCCTGGACTCTCTCCAGCAGTTCCCTGTCCTTCTGGAACTGAGGGGCCCAGAACTGGACACAATATTCCAGATGTGGTCTCACCAGGGCAGAGTAGAGCCCAAATCTTCCAAGATTTGATGTTAGTGTGTAAATGAATAACTAGTGTAGCAATCAGGATGCAGAAATTGAGGGGCTTTGATTGCTTATGCTTATAAGAGTAAGTAGGCTGCACTTCTTACAGAGATATTTTCAAAAGTGTATCGCCCTAGTAGTATTAATTTGATTTATAATTGATCGGTCATCCAAACTTTAATATTTCACTGTGAATTTTTAAAACAATAAGGTATTTTCCTGTTTCGTTTTGTCAAGGTAGTCAACCTGAGTTTTTTCAGATTTTGCTGTTGCTGTCTAAATCTCTTCTTTATTTTATTGATGCTTGTAAGCCTGGTTCTTCGAATGTTGATATTTTGTGTCCCAGTTGTTGATCATCTTCATGATTTTTGCTGGGTCTTTCTGGAAGAATTGGCCTATTGAAAGCTATATGACTACCCTTAATAGCTGTATGCATCATAAAAGTGGGGCTTTGAATGGAAAAAGGGTTACCATTTAGAAATGTCTGGAAAATACTGGTTTTAGTAATCTACACCTTAATCATGTAGTCCTTTTCTGAAGGATGTAGCCTCATTGAAAGCTCTAGTATTAAGAATACAAAATTCTCTTCGTTTATCTAAAATGACTGAATTTTGGGAGGGAATCATGTGTGTATTTACTATTATCCTATTGAATTCCTAAAAGTATGCTTTGATGAAAGCCTTCGGACGTGAATTTTGTTCCATTTTATTCTTAGGTACAAACAAAATTAAGCCTTAAGGTGTGTTTAATAGTAAAAAAAACTCCAGTAAAGTTTCAAAATGTAACATTATAGATGCTAATTTATCACAAATCTTACATGATAGATGGACAAAATATACTGAAACCATAATGTGTGTATCTGTTATTAAAAAAAAAAATACGGAGTTTAGGTATTTTTTTTAATTTCAGTTTTAAATCCAGGATTTATCGTCTTAGATTTCAGCCAAGGTTTTATATATGCCCGAGGGTGAGCTTTATACATCTTTTTATAGATTGGAAACACAAAACGTTATCACACAGCCATCTGGGCTGGTTTATCCTTCTGTCGTCACAGATTTACGATGATTATATTCGAACACTTAATGTTTTCTTTTTCAAACATTTGAGAACAGCGGACTGGTAAATCGGAACTGCCTTTTGAAAGACTGATTGGTGTCAATGTATCTAATCGCATCCGAAATGTATTCAGAACTCTGTTCAAAAAGTGCCAATACCGTGTTTTTGGATTGCAGAAGGACCACACGTATTGTATGTGGTTCTTTTAATGGTGGCGTAAAACTCGGACCTGTGTTCCCTGAATCCTGATTATTTCCAGAGGTAGTAGGTAAAAAATCTCGAACTTCCCCTTCCTCTTTCTCCTTCCACTCAAGAGTTTTGTGAGGTAACAATTTTGTGGCCTGGCTGGTGATTTCTGCATCGCCATGTGCTTATTTACAGCCTGCGCCTCTGTCAGTGTGATAACAAGGTAATGGTGCTGTTTCTCCTATCTATAATTCTTGGATTTATTATGGAGTATCTGTTGTGAAAAGCGCTGAACTGTAGGCTTCTTTCTTCCTGCCTCCCACCTGTGAATCCCTCTTTTATCCCCCCTTCCCCCAAAAAAAACATTTTAAGGTGGTCTGCTGGTTTTTCTTTTTGAGTAACACTGACAATTCAGGTCAGCAGTTGTCAGATGTATTTTTTAACATTTTGAGACATGGCCATACAGGGCTGAAAGGTAGGATGAAGCTTTGTTGTCTGACAACCTTTTGGGGAATAGCCTACACCGTACACCTACCTGTGCCTCTGTTCACGTGGCAAAAGTGGACGGGCACTACGATGTGGCCAAAGTCGTCATTCAAGGTGAAGTTGTTACCTTTTTCTGGTTTAAAAAGAACCTTTATTTTGATGCATAAACTTTATGGACCTTTTAAGTGCCTGATATTACTGCAATAGTGTAAGACCAGCTAAAACAAAGAAACAAAACCCCAAACGCAACCCTCTCAAGCAGCAAATTCATTTTGATTTTGGTCAGAATGCCGTTACCTTCTTTTTTTTTTGTTATTATTTGCTTAATTCTTGTAGCAGTGTGAATAGTTTGAAAGCAAATAAAACTGAAATCACTGAAGCCAAACGTACTCGCTAATCTCTGGAAAAGCCTGGAATGCGGGTTGAGCAAATCAAGTAACGTAATATGGGGATATGGGTGGCATCATTCATAGTTTCAAATTAGTATAATGAAAATATACTTCAGAAGTAGCAGGAGAATAGCTTTTAAAAAATTTAAAAACAAAGCGTTTAATTAGGGGAAATTTATGGCTTGTAAGAAACCAATATTGAGTTTCTTGGTTACGTATTTCAGTATTCTGTCTGTAGCAGCAGCCAGAATTAGTTATATATATGTATAAGAATATATATATGTATAAGAATTGTGAAAGAGGAGAGCTGTGCAATCGCCTGCTCTTATGGAGGGGAAGAAAACCACTGACCATCAGTTAGTGATTTAAGTTTCTGAAATACAAGTGGATTTCATAAGTTGTATATAAAATGAATCCAGGAATTTTTAAACTCAACTTTAACTTGAGGTATTGTCACGTGTTATGGCCATCAGCACATGTTTTAGAGAAAGATGAAAGAAACTTTGCAGTAGATATATGGGATAATCAACTTTCTGAGAAGGTCTCATTGTAATCCTTAATACCGAGTTAGAATTTTAAACCTCAGATCATGAGGTTCCTATTTCTTTCAAAACATATTTGAATACTAGTTCTGAGGCACCCAAGACATGTTTGAGTACTAAGGGATAATTGTTGTCCCTGGAAGCATTCAGTTATAAAACCAGTGAACAAATTATTCAATGCGCTTATTTGTCTTGCTATTTGAGTCCTACTTTTCTCTTGTCCGGAAGCTCCAGCTCTAGTCTTTCTAGTCTTGCCTGCTAACCCAATGCAAGAGAATTGGATCACAGCTGATTTAAGGCTCTTTTCTTTACACAACGGTTTATTTTTACAAAAATTCTCCATCACTGTTACCCCTTGGCTCATTGGCCCATTTCAGCAACGTTTGTCCAAATTAAGAGGGATGGGGGGTGATAGATACCTGGTCGGTGCAATTGTGTAAGTCTGGTTTCTTAACACAACAAGCAGTGCTGGAGGGGGGATGCTCAGAGGCTGAGAAGTTTATCTTGCTGTTTTAAATAACACCTGTACTTAATGTCGGTGGGTGTTACACTTGTAAGCAGCTTAGTGGGAATTGTAGAGTCTCACATTTTTTCTAAAGCTTCCCTTTGCTTATCTTTCTGTCTTGTTCACTTGTCTTCCACATCACCAGCTGCAAATGAGTTATATGATGCAAGTATATTCTGTGAGAAGATTATTGCTTTAAATTAGTGGATAATCTGAGAGTTGGGCTACATTCTGGAAGCATTTCTGTTCTTTGGAAGTCACCTTTGAGGGAGTGAAGAGGCTCCATGAAGTCTTTCTGCTTTCCATCAGGGCCACGATGGTACGGTATCTCGTGGGTTTGGTGGTACCACCAAATGAACTTGTGCTGACAGGGACTAGTTCTGTAACCCCTCTTCTCTTGGTTTATGGCACTTGCATCTCACATGGATTGAATGATTCAGTATTTTACCCACTACATGGGTAAACAATCTCAGTTATTTCAGACTGATACCAACCAAGTGAGAGATGTAGTTTAAAGGCCTACGCTGTTTTCCGTAATAAAAATACCCCCATCTCCATAGATTTTGTTGCGAATTCCAACAGAAATGTCCTCTGTGTAAATGCAGAACTGAACTGCTCAATCTTTTCATTGGATAAAGAGAAAGGTTTAGTGTGTTTTTTCTCCTCCGGATGCTTCTGTTACCCAGAATATTTTAACCCCCTGGAGCTGGATAAGAGCTTTAGAAATACTGGGGCAGTTCTGGTTCCAAGACTTGGGTCTGTTGATGAAGACTGTTTTCACTGCTTTCACGTTTCAGGAAAGCATACATCTGAACCTTGCTGGTCCTCATTACAGCATCCCCTGGATAAAGGATGGGTCTTGTTGAAGCACGTGTCCCTCCTTGGTGGGAAACCTCTCACTGATGGTGGAGACTCCTGTTGTAACTCTGAGTAGATTTTTCTCCATTTTTCTGGTGTTACCCAGGTGTGAATCTGAGCTTCCTGTCCCTTGATGGCTAAATTGTTGTTGCAAGAGAGATTCGTTTCATTAACTTCAGGTGTCTGCATTGCCAGTGTGTGCACCTGAGAGAGTCAGCCTAACCTTTGTATCTGTAGCCAGTAGAGAGAAATAAGTGAATTTTAGTATAAGTGATACACTTGAAAATAAGTGTCCAAAATGAGCCAGGTGAACCATAACACATTTCTCTCCATTGCCTTTGAGGAAGCATTGGCTGATTCAGATGTAGGTACTTGGTGCCCTCCGAAAATTCATCCTTCACCCGTCGGGTAAGTATTTCATATGCAAACTGGTGGAGAACAAGTGCTGTCTGTTGCCTTGATGATACTGTCAGAATCTTTGCCATAAATGTGTGCTGCTGAACTTGCTGCACTGCCTATGTCCCTGGGGCAGGTCTTTAAAGTACTTTTTCCCTTGTTTTGTGTGAATGGTGTAAAATAGTGTTGTTATTGGCAACAAAGCTGCTCTTCTAGGCTGCATAGCTGGACCTATATCTCAGGTATGTGGGGTTTTTTTCTTCTTTTTAAACATTCTGACTTAATTTTTCTTAAGGTACAACCGCTTTATTAAGGTCTATTTAAAATTTACTGTGTACTTTTGTTACATTTCTGTATAAAGTTTGTATCATTAAAACTTCTCAAGTAGATATAGCTAAGAATTTTTAAGTTTGTTAGGGCAAGGTTTTTCGTCTCTGGTTTTCCTTTGGGAATTAAAAAAACCCAAACAAACAAACCCAAACAAAGGAAGAGAAACAATCCTTTCTAAGGTCTTCTATGGCATTTATCAAGTTTTGTCTTTGAAACAGTTCCTGCATTCAGCTTTATGAACCAGCATCTCTGCTTGTGGAAACGATTCAGAGAGGCTTGGCTGGATAATCTCCTGTAGGTACTGGGTTTGTGAGAGCAGCCCTTTAAAGAGACTCTTCCCCCTCCTGCCCCCCACCTTGCCCTCCCCCAACAGAGAAACTGCACCTGACTTCAAACTGCTTAATTGGAATTTCTGATTTCGGGATCAGACCCTAGGTTCTTTGAAAACTTGGGAGAGTCTGATATTAGTGCCAGTATTAGTGACTGCAGCTGCAGTTTAACTTAGTCTCTGAGTTCAAGGAAATAATTTACCTTTCCTCTTAAACTTATCCCTGCTTTGTGTCTGGGGATGGTACGTGCCCTGCTTCCCAGGCTTGTGATTTAGATGTCATCTTCAATTTCTCTGAGACTTACCTCGGAGCAATTATGGCCTATCTTGCTGTTAAACAATTTGCAAGGTAACAGTATTTTCTTCAAACTTTTAAGTCAAAGTTCAATGCCACGTGATTTATTTTAATTGGCTCCTAATAAGTGGATTTTTTTCCCCCTCTCTCTTTGGCATGGGAACTCCTGTGGAAATGTGTCTGTGCAGTTTCTTTATGCTCCCTGATTTGAGCATGTAGGTAATCTGTGATAAAAGAGCTAAAAGGCCTTTCAAAGAGGAATGGGAGTAGTATGCACAATAAAGTACATAATCTTAATTAATTTTTGTGAGATGATAATACTTAAAATGAGATTATTTTTTTCTTTTAGTGCAGGTATTTGGTTTGGTTTTTTTTTTTTTTTTCCTGAATTACTATTTGAAGCTGATTTTCATTTGCAGTGAGGTACGTACAGAGTCATCTCAGTAGCAATGATGATGGTGAATATATTCTCACCACCCTACTTGTGTTCGTGGTGGCTTTAGGAATCTTTATTTCTCCTGGAAACAAAAAAGAAAACAGCTGATGTGAAATATTTTGTTGTTTTTAGGTTGAGCTAAAATAGTAATCCAAGCAAATCTTTGCTCTAAACTTTGAAGAATATTGTTGAAAAGCAGGAAATTCATATTGAGGCAACTTGTAATAAAGTTAATCAGCAGAGTTGCGTTCTGTTTAATGGAAAGGCTCTGTTGAATCATTCTCAGCCAAAGCTGAGAGCAATCACTAGACTCTGTGCTGCTTAAAAAGACTGATTTTATTTTTTCTTTTTTGAATTTTTTTTTTCCTAAAGAGGAGGTTCATGTGGACTGAATTCCCTTTTACAAAATGGGCATGTTTCCCAGGGAAAACATGATACTTCTTCACTAATCAGGATGGAGTCTTATCCTGCAATGGGACCTACATTTTAGTCTTTTCGCCACATCATTGCTGTTTTCTACATGGACAAAAATAGATATGGAGTAAACCAACCCAAAAAGTCAATTATAGGGTTTTATAGTGATGTACTGTGAAAAATTTGGTCATGTTTTTCATTATACAGAATGTTCTTTCCGAAGACGTAAACAGAAAAAAGCACATATGTTTGATTTTAAAAATAACTTTGCTTAGCTGTTTAAAAACGCTGGAGACGTTTTGGATAGTTCTAAATGATCAGCATCATAATTATATGATAAAACTTCTGTGTAAAGACCTATTTGGTTTATAATTATTTAACTGTTGGGATTTGGGGGTTCAAGAGGTATACTTTGAAAAATTTCTCATGTGTATCTGAACAGTCTGAGTTATTCATCTTCCTCTCCTCTCTAATCAGGAAGTAACTGTTAAATCTGTGATGTCAGTTCAGGGGGAATGATTTAATTTAAAAAGTATTAACATGTGAAAGAAATATTGGAATGAATGAAAACAGTTTGGTCCACTGACATTTAAACCAGTGGTTATCCCGGGATAGCGTAGTGTAGGAGAGATGCTGAAGGAATAACTACAATTATGGTAGCAAAGCATTAAAAAAACCTAATGTGTACTAATAGAATTATAAACAAAAGCCACATTTTTTCAGTTGTGGGTGCCTGAAGTTCAATAGATAAAATCCGTATTTGGACACCTACAGCAATGTGTGGGGGGACTTCAGTAGGTGTGGAGCTTGGGCATTTCACGTTGTTTTCCTGGCAAATTACAAAAGCTGAGCACTTCTGCATAAATGAGGCCAATTCCATTTAGGTTTTTAAATATGGGCACTGATATTTGAAAAATGAGGGAGATTTAAAGGTGTGAAGAGTTACGCACATAAACATTGCTACTTTTTTAAGAATAAATGCTGGTGGGTTTTTCAGATAGTTTTGTTAGATGTAATCCTTGCTAGATTTAGTTTGAGCCTGTTCCACTACTTAATAAATTTAGTGGGAACTTTTGAAACCTTTATTTATATGGTTATTGCTAATGTGTTTTCTGACTAAATTTGCTTGTTGTTTTGCTTCACGTTTAACTTAAGTAAACAATTGCTTACTTAGATTTACATGAAAACATTCTTTAATCTTATTCTTTAAAGAAAAAAATAATTCATAAAAATTGCAATTCCTTGAGATTACTACATGCATCAAAATGTTCAAATGCATAATGTAATAGTAGAGCTACTACTAAGTTGATTACTTTTTTTTTTATGATTTCTAAGTAATCTGTTTCCAGTTTGCAAATACTTTGTGTTTCCAGTATAGCGACAGTCAAAGAGTTCCTATATGTGCCAGCAGTTCTTGTCTTGTGTGATGTCCTCCTGCTTCTCTCCAATGTCAATCTGCATCATCTTTTTTATTTCTCCACAGAAACCAGACCTCACCTCCACCTTTTCAGCTAGTTGCCATATTTACGAGGTGCTCCCTTTGCATGTTCTGGGTAACCCAATACATATTTCCTCCTACATATTTCCTCTGTACAACTTGATTTCCCCAAGTGATACCGTATTTCACTTCCTTAAACTTCAGTATTATATTAATTTTGAATGTCTTCTAATTAATCCATGGATCATAGAATCATTCAGGTTGGAAAAGACCCTTGGGATCATCGAGTCCAACCATCAGCCACACTCTACAGAGTTCTCCCCTATACCATATCCCCCAGCACCACATCCAAATGACTCTTCAACACATTCAGGGATGGTGAATCAACCACCTCCTTGGGCAACCTATTCCAGGGTCTGACCACCCTTTCTGTGAAGATTTTTTTCCTAATGGCCTGCCTAAACCTACCCTATTGCAGCTTGAAGCCATTCCCTCTTGTTCTATTGCTAATTACCTGTGAGAAGAGACCAGCACCAACCTCTCTACAATGTCCTTTCAAGTAGTTGTAGAGTGATGAGGTCTCCCCTCAGCCTCTCTCAGCTTTCCTTACGCTCTAACTCAGCCATGGGACGTGCCTTGAGTTTGTTAATTTAAAGGCCAAAAGAGTATTTTAACTTATCAGTTGTCCCTGTTAAAAAGTACTTCCACTAAAAATATTAGTGAATGTTTGACTCAATTTTTTCTTCCAAAATGTGTAATCCATATTGGATCTAAAATATGAAAAGATAATGAATCTACTGTGTCTCTTGGTATTCTGTTTAATTAATTAGTTAATCACTTAAAAAGCAGTTATGTTACATCAAAATTGAGTATGTCTGGTGCTGATTTCTATTCACATTGGCTGTCTCCACTCTTTCATGCATCTTCCTCCAGGAGATACACTTTCATTAGGATACTGAGTCAACTTTTGATGTTAGTTTGATTTTTTTGCCAAGTTAGACAAGTTGGATTCTCTCTGTTTGTTGCAATATTCTCTAGTCAATAACTTTTATCTTTTTAAACTGGACTCTGGTACTGGGCACACATCTGAATATCTGTGTCACAACTGAGGCATAGAGAGGTGAAATAACTCTGCAGTCTTCCATCTGGGGATCTCATTAAAGATTTTTGAGTCATTTTTGTAGCGGGGACTCCTGTTAAATTGAATATCTGCTGTAAATCTTAACTTCTTTTCAGAGTTGTCTTCCAGAGTGGTGTCCGTTTTGCAGTTAAGGTGTGTATTTTTCTCTAAAATAGGTAGCATTACTTTGAGATATATATCAAATTGTGTTTTGTTGGAATGGATTCCTATTTGTTAGGTAATCCTCATCTCGTTAAATGACTTTACTGTCTTGTCCACAAAGGTGCTGTGATGGCATCCCGTTGTGGGGCCAGCGTGGACTGTTGGTAGTGGGAAGGGGTGAGCAGCTGTGGGGGTGTTTAGCTGTTGGCTGGAGTCAACCCACCGCATCTTCAGATTTCCTACTCTCTCAATTTATAACCCTTGGCAGAGGTGGAAACGGGTGCACAGACGTGTGTAGATAAAGCAGGGTGAGAGAGGTGATATAGGAGAGGAGAAGTTGATGGAAGAGTTGAAGAATGGAAAGGAAGGCTGGATGGAAAGGAAGAGGGGGGAGTAAAATGTGAAGGGAAAAGCAGAAGGTAAAAAAGGAGAGGTGGAAAAGGGAGCTCTAAACACAGTCAAGGTTGCCATATTCATCAGCAAAAAAAGAAGAGCAGAGGAGGTTTCAGTTGTAGTGTTCCTCAAAACTCTAATGCAAACAGAAATATTTAAATTTTTTATTCTTTTTTTCTTTTACTATGTTGTTTAAGTTGTCTCAGAAGTAGCATTGCCTGAGAGGTCCTTGGTGTCAAGGTGATGCGGGAGTTCCAAAGGCAAGATAAATAGTTCTGATGTATGCCCATGGGATACACGCTCCTGGGTTTAATGGAATCGAATTGTGGTTACAATAAAGAGAACTTTGTTTACATTCTCCAGATCCGTTTTATGTAGTTAAACCTAAGTAATGTTTCTTTTATAAGGGTCATCACAGACTTTAAACCAGGGCCCAGCAATGGGATGCAACAAAAAAGAGAGTGTGAAATTCTATGAAATTCACTGTTAAGTTTGTGCTCGACTTCTAACTTGCTATAAAAATGTAAAGTTTTGATAACAGCTGCATTCACTAATACTATGAGTTGGTTTGGCCACCTGCCTTAATATCAAACTTTCCTTAAGGAAAAGAAAACATTTTCAGATTTCTGATTGCTGGAGAAGGTCAACAAGTCTTTATGTTTTTTGATCATGTGAATAAATGCATTTCTTTGTGACCAGAAAGTCCGCTTCAGATGGCGTATGGCATAGAATTAATTTAAATTATTCTGTTTGTATTTTGTACAAGCGAGAGGATGCGGTCTGGTGCTGCGTTTGGCCTGGGTGAGATATTATAAATTATCTAGATCTACAAACCCTTGTTTGTAGCTCTTTGAAATACTTTCTTGTTAACAGGATGAGAGGCTGTGCAGGTAGGTAGAAATGGTGTGGAAATGCAGTTTAGAATGACGCATCCAGTTCCATGTGCCCGCAGTTTTGTGTAAAGGCGTGGAAGGATTGTAACACTAATGGAATGTCAGAACAAAAACAAGGTGTAAATCAAGATTTTAGAGGTGACCTTTCTGGGGTTGCATCTTGCTGCAAGAAAGTGTTCTTGTAGAGAAAAAAACCTAGGAGGGTGAAAGAGGGATCTCTGAGCTTGGCTGCCTTCTCTCTGCTACTGGAAAGTATGTTCTCTTCTGATGCTTCCTGAGCAACATCACCTTCAGGCATCATCTCCAGTGTTGTCTAAGCTCCAACATTTTTTTTTGTTTGTTTGTTTTTTCCTTATTTTGAAACTCCTCTGTACTGCCACAAATTAATCATTCTCTGTCATTTGTGTTCTAGTTTGGATAATTCTTGGCTTTGTAAGTAGATACAGAATATTATTGCCATTCACCTTGTTTTACCGTAGCACCTTGGATTTGTGATCCATGGACCAGAACAGAGTTATTTGGATCTCTGAACAGCAAAACTCCATCCTGCTACTGTCTAAAAGTAAGGTGAGGTAAAAGAGGTGGATCTAGATACGTAATCTCAAATACAATCAATTCATACCTCTGCATTTTGCTGTCTGATCTATGACAGAGAGGAGGAACTCTCTACTGGATCATTCATATGGCCTTCCTTGGGATAAGGGGAATCCCTTGAGCTGCTTATTTTTCTTTGCTGAGAGTGTAGGTCGTTTAATGTTAATGTAAATACAGATATCTGTTGTTTAACTACCAAAGTTTGGGCAGGTAACATTTAAGTAAATGGATAAAGAGTAATGCCTGCCCCTCCTTTAGCACTGGGGGGGGTAGGTTCCAGATCATTATTCTCTTGTCTAGCTGCTCTTTTTTTTTGTTTTGTTTTAATCTAAACTATAGAAGGACTTCATTTTATTTGGGTCTTTTGTCTCTTTAATAAGATATTAATAAGCTTGTAGTTCCCCAGTCATTAAGGAGAGGCTGGCAGATACATCATGTGATAAAATCAATGTGTTTGTCATCTGTTTTCGTAGCAAACTAGGCTGAAGATGTTGAAGGTTTAGTTCAATACAAATCTTGAGTCTGAATGTAGGAGCAAGCTGTGGAGCAGTCTGGAGAGCGCTAAAGTTTTGGAAATAAAGGTGAAATAGGTAGTCAGAAATTCTCAGAAGAGTTTGGGGAAGGAGACGGAGAATTAGCTTCATCTGATCCAGTGAAGGACTTTATGCTCGATAAGGAACTGGCCCATAAGTAGTACTGAGGGAACAGTAACGATGGAATCTTTTGGTAGTAATATCTAATACTCAAAATGTGTTAGCACTTGATTTGAATAAAACCCGGGTGGATAAATGGAATGATATTTTTGATTTTATAAGGAAATGTTCTATTGAGTAAGAGTTGCCCACAGGAATGGAAGAGAAGAAGGAGGAAAAAAGTGCCGATAAGACATTTCAGAATGAAGACCTGTGATACTTGAAAAGTATGAGACAGGAGAAAGCCATACTTACCCTTGTATTCACACTTTTTGGGGTTTTATCTCTTCTAATTTGTACACTTTCATAATTCTGTGTGCCTGAGGAATGTATTCAAAAGTTTGTTCACTCAGGGAGCGATCTGGTTCTCTTGAACACGTATCTGGGGTAATGACTTTGATTCCTTTATTTCCCAAGGACTACTCAGTCTCTGTTTTCCATGGAGGGCTGAAGGAAAGTCTCTACACAGTCTTCTGTCTTCAAAAACAGAAGCAAGCTTGCTGGAGGTATTTTTGTGGGGGTTTTGGTTTTTTTTTGGGGGGGAATGTTTTTGCAGCTTTCCAATGATTCTAAGTTGTATGTGATTTCTACCCAATTTGTGTTCTTTCTGCAATATTGTGTGAAGTGCAGCTTAAGAGGCGAGCTCTTGGATGCTAGTTGTTGACCACTAACTTTGTAACATACGGATTATGGAAAAATAGATGCTTGAGGGAAGGAGGAAAACCTGGAAAGAAGACATTCTTAGGCATCAACAGAATGAAGCAAAGAGCATCCAATTCCCTTTCCATCTTTAGCTTTCCTTCATATATATTTTTAAATTTTTTTTTCATAAACCAAACAGTCACAGGCACAAATTATTTCTTTACTGTTAGGATGTTGCTAAAATGTTAACTATGGTAATTCCATAGTAAAAACGACAAAGTTTGTGCACATGGTATCTATACCCTTGGACCAGTCGCAAAAGATGGATTGGTAATTTTAGAATAAGTATTGACCCTGTTGGCCCACACAGTGCATTTTGAGTGCAAAATTTGGCAAGGAAAAAATCATCATTTCTGCAAAGAACAGTATAAAATGATGAGATTTATATTTGACAGATATGTACATACCAAGAAATACTTTATAACCTTTGATGTTTTAAGACTGTCTGGTTAAGAAAAAGGACTATGCTTTTCCCTTTAAAGCAAGAGTATCTTTTCATTTTGTCCCGATACGGTAGTGCTGGTTGATGGTAGTATTTTTCCTTTTGGTTTTCTGAATTCATAGGTGAAACTTTTTGAATTAACTGTTGCCCTAAGACTTTCAGAAAGTATATGGTGGTAGTCACTGCTAATTTAAGGAAGGCAGTATTAAATATTTATATTTATTCTGAAGAGCTTTTGATCATAACTCCATCCCACGCCATCTCAGAAGCCGGCATTTTTCTCCTGTCTGTATCAACAGTCCCAACTTCTTAGAAGTTGGAGATCATAAATAAGTATTTAAAGATATCTTAAATCTTTTTAGTTCCACAGATTCTTCTCTGTTACCTTCCTCCATGCCACACGCATGCAAAGGCAGAGCTTGGTGGCCCCATAAAATCTCAATATTGACCCTAAGGCCCTCTGAAAATCTGCTTTGAAATCTTGGTTTTATTTTCTTCAAGTTTTTAATGGTTAAAGTTCATATTCACAAGTATTTAAAAGGTGTGGATCAGCACCTTATTTGCAGTGTTATTTAAAGTCCTTGGTGTTCTCAAATCTGCTCTGAGTTTTTTTTTTTCTTTTTTTTTTTTTTTTTTCTTTGGTTAAGTTACAGTGGGGNTTCATTGGGTTAGTTACAGTGGGATTTTCTTTTTTTTTTTAATAAAAAAAGTATTTCTTTGTCCTTATGCCTAAATCTTGAAAATTCCCAGGAGAGAAATTTTCACATTCTGGAGTTTAGGACAGAGTTCTGCAAGACGCCTACTGTGTTTGGCTATTTCCATCTTAATAAGAAGGGCTTTATGTCTACTAAACCACTATTTCTACGTTTTTATGGAATTGGGCAGTGCCCAGTTCCATAAAAAGCCATTGTACCAGAGCTGTTGCAGCAGCCTTTCTGCAGATCAGCTACAGACTGCTTCATGTAACTGATTTGTAAAAGAAGTTAAAAATTGAATATCCAAACATCAGGAAAAATAGGTTTTCTTAAAGTGAGGAGAAATTACAATTGGTTCAGGTTGTTTATATGGTTTATCTTGTGTATTTTTTGTGCTCACAGTCACTCAGGCATTTCACAGAATGAGAAGATAAGGGAACAAAAAAATCTATCTGGAACAACGAATTACTTTTTCTTAGTCATTACTGAAGTGCTTTGAAATGTATTTGTATTTGGTGTAAATGTGCTTTATGTTCAGTGTAGCACCTTGAAGTTTATGTCTGTGGGTTTAAAGTTGCTTTTATATTCTGTAGGTTGTGGTAGTCATTTAATAGCTTCTTGTGCTTACAATCTTTTTATCCTGAATATTTCCATATTGACTGAAAGGATAGTAAAGGAAGGTTTTTGTGATGCTGTTTCAGTGCTGGGACATGGTAGGCAGGTAGAATTTGGTCTCTTAGAGGTCTCTTTGGCACCTGTCACATCTCAAAACTCTTCAGTGCTTTAAAAACCTCAAGTCAGAAGCATAGATACGTACCAATATTAGAAGGACTATAGCGTGCTTAACTTCCAGCAGTACTAAAGGTATTTTAAACTCTTATAATGAAATACTAATTTCTCCCTCAGTACTCTCTAAATATTTTGGAGGCAGTTAGGATAAAAAGTAGAAGGGGTAATATGAAAAAAAAAATATTTTAACAAAAGTTTGTTTTTCAGCAGTTTTGTGTTTCCTGTATAGTGTTTGGAAGATCATCGGGCCATGGACAGAAACTACTCACGTATCAATAATCGTGGTTTTAAAAAATAACAAAAATGAGTCAGTTAAGACCAATTTGTTCTTTTGCAGGATTTTTGTACGTTACTCGTGTAATTTTGCAAGAATGAAATTCTTGTAAAATCCGTTTTATAGAAGTTGGTTTCCTTTAGCAATGGTTTTGATCTGGTTTTATAAATGGTGTTAAGTATAAATGCAACATGTGTGGTACTGAAACAGTCAGGGAAGTTTCAGAAAGATGTTGGGTTTGAAGCGCTCTTGGAATACTTTCCCATATCTGCCGTGTGACTTTGTTTGCAAATCTTTAGTAAAGTACGGCATCTTATCTTCCTAGAAATTCAGAGTGGTTGTATGTGGAATTTCTCGTTGCTTTGTTTGGATCTTTATGTTAGCATTTAACGGATCTTGGTCCTGTCACACCACCAATCGAACCATATCGCTTGTGGTAAGACTTGAGCAGGGGCTGTGCTTGAAAGGGGCTGTGAACTGGGTTCTGAGTCTCCATACAACCACGCACGGCTTAGACATGTTCTAGTGTGTTGATTTACTTGCCATCTGTTTTATAGTAACCCGGATACCTGACCTCTAAGCAGAAATTGCAAAATTGGGCAGTATGAATGTATCAGGAACCAAATATATATTGTTAAAGATAGTTTACTTTCTTAACTTCATTATATTTTTCCGTTGAATTCTATGATTTCTTTTTTTTTTTCTTTGTTTTTTAAGGGGTCATAGTTTCAGGATCTTTTAAATGCTGTTTACTAGGAGAATTTTCATGAAATAACAGAAACAAACTCATTTTTCATCTCTTAGCTTTCAGTGTGGCCTTTTTTACTAAAAAAGGCTGGTATCAAATACCATTTTCTTGTTTGGAAAAAAAAAAAGAAAAGTTAATTCCAACATGCTGTTGGTAAAAGACACGTTTTCACACATAAGTTAATCTTCTCTTTTCATCTCATGAAATAGTATCAGACATAATACCTATAGGGGGGAGCCCTGAAAAAAATCGTGTTTTGCTGAAATACTTGTTGTGGGTTGTGGGTTTTTCTTGTAAACTCACAGTTTTCTGACTATTACTATTGCTTCAACTTAGGTAAGATGGAATATGTTTTTTTAATCATGTATTTTTCCTGAAATATGAAAGCATTTTTCTTCATATAACAGAATCTAGCCATGCCAGTGTTCTTAAAGAATCTTGCTGAACTTAAGGAATGGGGGAGGCATGTAATAAGATCCATTTATTATGGTGAAATTACTAAATGTGTATTTTTATAAACTTAAATATTACTTAATTATTGCAAATTTTGGAGGAAAATCCAATGAAGATGAAGACAGCTTTTATCAATGATCAGACGATACCTATGAGATTTAGAGTGGTAATGATATGTTCCTACATTTTTACATTCCTCTGTGCTTTGTGGCTTTTAAATTATTTTAGATTATAATCTAAAGTGAGCTAACACCAAATCTGTTAGTTTATTTTTTTCCTCTCTTCTGTTTATGTCACAGGAAGTTGGTAATTATCAATGCTAACCAATGGAATTGCAGCATTAGAAAAAAAATCGGGAAAAATCAGAGCACATTTTAAATATGTGAAAGGTATATTTCTTATTGCATTACTTTTACGGCAGGATATACAAGCACTTGGTTTAATAAACCTTTCTTTAGAACAAGTGTGTTTTTGCAAGTGTTGCTGATGAAGGTAATGAATTTTATCTAATTTTTGGGTGGGGTAGGCAATTTATTTCCGTCAACTCATGGTCTGATTATCTCCATCTTTTTGACATGGGCTGCTTGGATTCAGTTCTTACTCCACTACCGTGAACTAATATTGTTTTCATGTTCATATTCATCACAAATTCACCTTGTTCAAGTATTCACGAAGCACCGAATTTGTTATACTGTGTCAGAGCAATGGTCATTCACTGGTCGAGGACAAAAACGTGTTTAAAGTGAACAAAGTCAAACAAAGTCAACAAGCTGGTGAGGGGTCTAGAGAACAAGTCATATGAAGAGGGGCTGAGGGAACTGGGCATGTTTAGTCTGGAGAAGAGGAGGCTGAGGAGAGACCTCCTTGCCCTCTACAACGACCTGAAAGTAGATTGTCGAGAAGGGAGGGGTTGGCCTCTTCTCCCAAGTGAAGAATGATAGGACCAGAGGAAATGGTCTGACGTTGTGGTAGGGGAGGTTTAGATTAGATCTTGGGAAGAATGACTTTACTTAAAGAGTGTTCAGGCACTGGAACAGCCTGCCACGGAGGATAATAATGTTTTTAGCATTATTTCATTAATTACTAAGGAATCTAGAGAGTGTGCATCAATACTCCTTAGCTCCTTATTGCTAGTCACCATCACCTGTCCCCCCTTTTTTATTTCTTATCAATTTTAGTCCTTTTTGTTCTTTATGAAACTTCTTTCATTACTAGATGAATGAAGCCTTCCTTTCCCTTTTCAAAATATTGTTAGAGCAAAAACTGTGTTCCAGCAATGTGTGCATACACAAACACCCATGTCTGTTGGGGCAGGAATATTATTTTTTCTCTGGTCTACTTTCTTAAACTCTATTAGATGTAACTTTCTATGCCTAGTAGGAGCCTGAATAGAATGTATTTTTCTGTCGTATTTTTTTTCCTACAGAATCTCCATTCTTTAGAGGCCTTAGTGAGTAAAGGTATATTCTACTTTTGACCCTGTTGATGTAAATGAAGGTATTTAATCACCCTGTCAACTACTTGCTTAATTTATGAAACTTTGAAAAATTAACCGTTATAAACCAGTGTATAAGGTATGTACAGTGCAATGAATGATTATTTTGGTTGGGAAAAACCCCACAATTTTTATAACATGTGGGATCACAGAAAAGTTGAAGCTGATAGGAGTCTCTGGTGGTCATCTAGCTCAACCAGGATCACCTAAAGCAAATTGCTCAGAACTGTGTCCAGTTGTGTTTTTCTAATATCTCCAAGGATGGATACTACATAAACATCTCGTAGCAACCTGTTCTAGTGGTTTAAGTGAAATTTCCTGTATTTCAGTCCATGCCCATTGGGTCACCAGATGGCTCCAGATAGACCTTGGCTTTCTGAACCCCATTGCTTGGACAATGTCTCTCTACTCCTCCTGGGTCACCTGTCCCTGCTTCGACCTCTTCTACGCTTCCTTTTTATGTTTAAGTTAAAGTAGGAGCTCCTTGCTCATCCAGAAAGGCTTCCTGCCTCCTTTACTCAGTTTCCTCCTGGTCATCATGATGGACCATTCTTGAGGTTGGAGGAGGTGATCTGTGAAAATCAGACAGCTCTCCTCTTAACCATCTTCTCTCCAGGTCTGTATCCCATTGGATGCTTCTATACCTTTGTCCTTGAAAAAGACTGTGGGCATTGTCCCATTGTCCTCACATTCTGATTTTTGTCCCCAATGTATTTTTAGTTTTTCAGTTAAAATTGGCAAGGTTTAAGCTTTCCTTGATTTTTTTTTCTTTCTTTTTTTTGTTTTTTTTTTTTTTTCCAAACATGGCTAAGTTTGGGCTCGTTAAATTCAGATTGTAAAACTAATGCTGTTTCCCAAGCCTTGGGGATATCCTGCCTGTGGAATTATTACAACTATGCAGACATGATTATTACCAATAGCATGAATAATTGCAGCACTTGGCTGGCTTGTGGTCAGGCACTGTCTAATACCTAGATGTGGAATAGGTAAAATAAAAAATAAAGCAGAACATTGCTGAAGTGCTTGTAAGTAACTCTCCTGAGTGGCAGTTCTGTTTTCTATGGTTTTGTTTTCTACAGGTATGATGAGATTTAATTGACATTTAATGCCGCAAGGTGAAAACTCCTGGATTTTGTTCTAATTACTGGAAGGAAGATAATGTGAAGGGAGCATTATGCAATTTTGTTGTTAATTTGGAAATAATCCATTCCTACCCCTTCTAGAAATACTAAGTCATATAAATAAAGGGCAGCGTATGTTACACTGGAAGTGAGTTCGCATTAAGAAACTACACAGGAATAGAATCAATGATTATATGAACATTAAAACTTTTATTGCCTTGTTTTGTTTCATGCTTTTTTTCTTATGTTTAAGCAGTGACACAATTTTTTTTCACCCGTTCTCTGTCAGAACTTGACCTTGGGGGCTTAAAACAGGCTGTTGTTCCTGCCTGGTGCTCCCCTCTTGCCCAGCTGTGACCCTGTGTAATGGTCTATCGTGAACACATGCCTGGAGAGGTTTACATTTTGAGGTTTCCTTTGCACTCAGAAACTTAGAGAATGTAGGAAATTAGCAGTAGCTGGAAGTGGGATTAGTACTAGTTAGGAAAGCTGTTGACTGTTGGTATGCAATATATCATGTACCAGTTTTCATTGACTAATTTTCATTTTTATGTGCTTCTTTAGTGATGCTTAAAACTAGGTAATTACTATGATGGGATAAATGATCTTTGGAAGACAGTATTTATTTCCATGTAAATCATAGGTTTAAATCACAGTTGGTGCTGTGCTTACTAAGCAGGTGATAATCACAGCTGATTGTGGCCAAGAAAGAGGTAGCATTCCCAGTGCGGGATAGCTAGTGATAAAGGCAAGGTTAAAATACCTCTCTGATTGAAGTAAAGATTATCATGGAATCATGGAGTTGTCAGAGTTGGAAGGGACCTCTAGAGATCACCCAGTCCCACTCCCCTGCTAAAGCAGGATTGCCCAGAGCACATCACTCAGGACTGCATCCAGGTGGGGCTTGAAGGTCTCCAGAGGAGGGGACTCCACATCCTCCCTGGGCACAGACTCACAGAATCTTAGGGATTGGAAGGGACCTTGAAAGATCATCCAGTCCAATCCCCCTGCCAGAGCAGGGACACCTAGATCAGGTCACACAGGAACGTGTCCAGGCGGGTTTTGAATGTCTCCAGAGAAGGAGACTCCACAACCTCTCTGGGTAGCCTCTTCCAGGGCTCTGGCACCCTCATCCTAAAGAAGCTTTTCCTCATATTTCAATGGAACTTCTTGTGTTCCGGCTTGTGCCTGTTGCCCCCCATCCTGTCACTGGGAACCACTGAAAAGAGTCTGGCTCCATCCTCCTTCAACCCACCCTTCAGTTACTTGTAAGCTTTAATAAGGTCTCCCCTCAGCCTTCTCTTCTGCAGGCTAAAGAGCCTCAGATCTCTCAGCCTGTCCTCATAAGGGATAAATTATTAAATATTTGGCTTGGAGAAGAAAAGATGTTCAGTGGGAGAAGGAAAAGAAATGAATTGTGGGCTGCTGATAAACTCTCACTTGGACCATTGAGAGAAATTGAGAGAAATCCTTGGAGCAAAACTGAATAGCATTTTTGTGCTTATCATTCATTTTGGTTCCCCTGTTTATTTAATTTTCAGCGTTGTTGCCTGTGTTTACTTTCCTCAATGTAAATGGCAAACACCAGGGGATCCTGTTGCTGTAGGTACCTGGATGATGACGAAATGTGTACTCCTGTACTTGAGCAGTGCCCAGAGTCTTGGTTATGTTGCTGTAAGATGCTCAAAGGAAAATTGGGTGTGTTTCTACTTCGCTGTGGAGTTTAGTGTTGAAATTAGCAAAGCAGAAATATACGTGAAAAAAAAATTTCTGATGGCTGGGATTATCCATTGAAGGTTCCTTGGAGATTCACGGTAGCAGGAAGAATATTTGAAGCTGAAATGTGGTCAGATGCGTCACTGTGTGTAAAATCAGATCTGAAGTTATCATAGAATGATAGCTTAAGGGTAAGAAATGTGGTTAAGACCGAGAAGAGCACAGGTAAGTAAGTTAGTCAATGTACAGCTTCGACTCAGCTTAGTTCTGGAATAGTTTCCATTATTCTTCTTTGAGCATTTTTTGTTTTTTTTCTGAAAAGCCCTGTTGCTGTTGTCTGACCAACAGCAACACAAGAACCTTTATTTATGAACTCCTGTAAAGCATTTCACGTTTATTCCTCTTATTGTTACAGAATTTCTCCTTGGTAAGGGATTTCCCTCTCTTTCTGAAGAGGATTTAAGGAGGGGAAACTGAGATGGGAAATAGTGAGTTGCAGCTAAGCAGGAAGACAGCAGCTAACAAACTCAGAGTGATGTTCTTGTGAAAATAAATGTAGTAACAAGTAATCAGCTTTTTAATCTTCATTTTTGTGGTGTTATGCTATTCAGTGTTTCAAAAGTAATGTGAAAATCTCAGTTACACATGAATATTTAACTGATATGTGAGCTCTCAAGCTTTGGTTTGTGATTTGTCTCCAAAAAACGGTACTTTGAAAGAAAGTATTCTAGAGTGGCAGATCACAAGTACGTGTTGAAGCTTAAAATGTTTTTCTTTGCCCTTAGTGGTGTTTTCTCATCAGCTTTATATATATCGTTAGTTATTTTTGCTAGGAGTTAATTCAATTTAACGTTTGGAGAGAACAGTGCTCTCGGAAATAAGAGCCACTTTCTCATGGCTCATTTTATTTTTTTTTTTTTATTTTAAAAGTAATTTTAAGATTGCAGACATGCTGATGCCATGTGAGAGTAGAGACTGCTGTTTTGCAGGTTCATGTAAGCACAAGTGGAAGGCTAAACGAGGTCAATCCCATCGACTCAAGTTCCTGCTGGAGTTGGCATAACTCACTCCACAAGTAAGGAGAAATGATTTAACATGGATTAAATATAAATCAGGGTTTATTTTTCGATTTCTCACTTCTGAAACCCATATTGGTACAACGGGGTGCTAACCTATCCTTCATTAACAGGCTTTTTTTTCTAATATCTGGAAGAATTTTTGTATTTAATGCGAAGAAGTCTGTTTAAAGTAATTTTTCCAAAATGGGACGGCAAATACCATGGGTTGTTGGCGTTGGAATTCATTCACTTTGTTTAATTCTGTAGCAGTTTTCAGACTTGCAAAGTGTCGCGCTCTCAATACGGTGCTCGTTCAGCCTTCCTTTAGTTCCCTCATCCCTACCAGCTCGGCATCAATGTCTTGGGTGTTTGCAGAGAGGGGTCCTGTTGCTTCTCCCTTGCTCCCAAGCTGATGGACAGGATCGTGCACAGAAGGAAAGGGATGAGTTTGGTACCTTTTCCGGCCGTCAATGGCACGCAACAGTCCTTTCCTGGTGGTCAGATACACATGAATTCAGTGGGTGGGTGTCCTAACCCCGACTCCATACTCCTCTTCAAGGAGTATTTATTTTTTCTTTCCCCGCACTGGATGGGGCTTTGAGCAACCTTCTTCTAGTGGGAGGTGTCCCTGCCCCAGGGCAGGGGGGTTGGAACTCCATGATCTTTAAGGTCCCTTCCAACTCTAACTATTCTGTGATTCTATGAAGGCATTTTAATGAGTAGAATTATAGTACAGAAGGGGTTTTGCTGATGAGTTTATGACATTTGATCAGTTTTATGTCTGCTTCCAAAACACCTTTAACAATTTTTCTTCTTCGTTCAAATGCGGAGTAAAGCATTTTGCTAAAGTAATGAATATAAAATGAAAATTTTGGGGAAGGGGAGGCTCTGTTTCTGTGTGCTGATTTAAATACATTGTTTGGTTGTAATGTGTAATGCAGTGATTCAAAACTCGCAGTATTTTAGGACATTCGGAAGGAACATCTTAGCCAGAGTTGCAATTCCCTTGTCTCACTTTATTCAGGTAGTGGACCAGTATAAACTGAGAGACCCAAATATTTCTTTGAAGAAGATGAAAAAGAAATCTGGATTTCACCTTTGTTAATGACAAACTTGGAAAATGTACCTAACTCGGGTTTAAAACTGTGCTTCAGTTCTTCCATTGCTTGCTTAAAAAATGTGAAAAATACAAGGGAAACACCAAATAAAAAGACAAAATGTAAGAATGCATGAGCTTAAGTACATTAAACTAAACGAAACATTGAATTAATCCTGTTTAGAAACACCACTAAATGGCATAAAATGGTAATGACCAATTACACAAGAATGGGGTTAACCTGTCAACTAGTTTGTATTAGGAGTATCCTGTAAGAAAAATTATAGCTTAATAATAGGTTTTAATCCTACCTTAAAAATAGGATTAGAAATGGAAAGCTTTTTTCCCAAGGCATCCAGATTAAGACTGTTAAACTGTACTGGGAACAGACCAAAGCTTCATTTAACCTGTTACTTCATCTCCAGTGCTGGTCAACAGTGGATTTTAAGGAAGACCTATGAGAAAAGGAGAAACATACAGGGATACTAGGTGTTCCTGCTCTGGCAGGGGGATTGGACTCGATGATCTTTCAAGGTCCCTTCCGATCCCTGATATTCTGTGACTCTGTGATACTTCCACCCTGCAATTTCCTAACCTCTCGCTACGTGTACTTCAGACTTCCTGAGCTAGAGGTGTCCTTGTTTTTAGTAGCTCTTCATGAATGTTTCTTACATGAGTTTATCCAGCTGCTGTTTGAAACTATCTAAGCTTTTAGTAGTAGCTTGCAGCAAGTCCTTTACTTGTGTACGTCTCCCCTTCCTGCTTATACAGCATGATTTGTAATGGTTATAAAAATTTAAAGATCCTACCTGATCTTTGGGTAGGACTGATTGGAAAAGCTAATGCATTTTATCTGTTATTTCTGTATGATAGGCCAGAAAAACAGTGGGTCTGTTTCACGTATGATAAGTAAAGCAACTAGAACTTTTGAGTGGGACCAGAAAAAAAGATTTGTGAGGTTGTGGTTTTTTGTGTACTGTGAATGATTGGCTGTACAGTCCTGATCAATTTATGTCACGTTTCCATGAGGTGTACTATCCTGGTACTGACTCACAGTGGTCAGTGGTGTTAATGCAGGTGTGTGTTTTCTGAAGCATAAAATGGTTTGGGTTGGAAGGGACCTTGAAGGTCTCTAGTCACAGAATCACAGAGTTGTTATGGTTGGAAAGGACCTCTGAGATCACCGAGTCCAACCATACACAAACCCACAACCCACTCCCTNTTGGACACGCTGCAGCACCTCGATGTCCTTCTTGTAGTGAGGGGCCCAGAACTGAACACAGCACTCGAGGTGAGGCCTCACCAGTGCCAAGCACAGAGGCACCATCACTTCCCTACTCCTGCTGACTATGCTAATCCTGATACAGGCCAACTCCCCTGCAATGAGCAGGGACATCTTTGAATAGATCAGGTTGCTCAGAATCCCATCCTTGAACCTGGCCTTGAACATCTCCAGGAATAGGGTGTCTCCCACCTCTCTGGGCAACCTAGGCCAGGGTTTCACCACCCTCATAATAACAAAAAAACCCCCAACAAAACAAAACCCCCATCCTTATATCTAGCCTAAATCTTCCCTCTTTTAGTGTAAAGCCACTACCCCTTGTCTTTTTGCAGCAGGCCCTGCTACAAAAGTTTGATCCTGAACCAGGACCGACTCACATCCAGCTCTGGCTTTGAGCAGAGTAAATGCAAAATTATATAGATGTGAGTTTATTTCTCCTTTTATAAAATGAGGTAGTCATAAACCTCACATTTAGTATGCTAAATCTATGGTAATGTACCCTCAACTATGGATGAAAGTGCTCTGAGAGCTACTTTAGTCTTTTTAGAACACGTGAAGAACGTACTGCGTGGCTGTTACGCTTGTTCTGCAGGTTGTCTTGTAGATATTTTTAATTATTCAAGTCACATCAGCGCCTAAGACTCATATTTTTAAAAACTGGAGGACACAGTAAGCCAAGAATAAAAACTTAATTTACTTTACTTTTAGAATATATTCTGCTTACCTTCTTTATTGTATAAATTCCCTAAAATCTGTCTATCATGCTCTCAAGATCGATGTTTATTTTCAAAATGCAATTAGCATAAGAAAATTTACCTTTTGTAACCTTTTCCTTAAACCCCGTGTGCACACAAAATGTACAGCTGTAACCACAAAGCGAAACCTTTGACTGATGCCTTGTAAAGTTGTTCAGGGCCTGTCTGATGTCCCAAATGTAACTCAAGATGCTTTCTTATCACCAGTAGGCTTTATGGAATTTGGCTGAATTTTGAATAAGTTAACGTTAGTCACTTGCATCATACAGAATTATGTTTCTTTTAGCTTAGGACAGTCAAATCAAGCTGTTTTCTAATTGACCTCATTAAAGGTTTAGTATATGCAATGAGCAGAAGTTTTTGGATAAATGATGCTTCTCAGCAGAAGTTTCTGCTTGTAATCAGTGCATTAAGTTATTTTCGTCCAATTCTTATTTTTAAGGAGGTGAATTGGGGTCTCTTGTGATATGAACTTCATCCACTCATGTAAACTGTAATCTTTATTTTAAAGGCTTTCAGAAGTCACATCCTTCATTTATCACCTGCCCTCTGTTGGACGGTGCTAATTTTTCAATGAAATGATAGGCTTTTCATTTTCAGCAGAGTATTTAGTACAAAGGCCAGAAAAGCCTATGAGAAAAGAAAATTTGAAATGGGTTGACTCTTAGCAGGAATGGATTCATAAAAGGCGCTACACAAGACCAACGTGCTGCCAGACGCATGAGCTTCAGACTTTTGTACCGTGATGAGCAACAGATTTCAAAGCTTTGTACCATCATAAGCTTTTTCAGGTTTTCATCTTCATTCTTGGACAGCGGTCATGGTAGTTAAAGCATGTGGCAATAGGTACATGGACCATCCTAGTGCATGGTCCTTCTTGATGCCTTGGTGCTGAACCGTGGAAGTGAGAGCTGGGTGACGTGGAGCCTGAGGAGCACCTGGAGTCAAATGCAGATGAGTCTCAGCAGGGGACACAGTGCCAAGGGGATGTCTGCGTTTGGAGAGATGGAACTCTGGGGTAGATATTAAGGGGAAATGCTAGGAAGGTAGTTAAGAGAAAGGTTGTGTCCAGTTTTGGGCACCTCAGCACAAGAGAGATCTTGAGGTGTTGGAGCAAGTGCAGAGGAAGGCAATGGAGCTGGTGAAGGGCCTGGAAAATGAATCTTATGAAGAGCGATGGAAGGAGCTGGAACTGTTTAGTTTGAGGAAGAGGAGGTTGACGGGAGACCTCATCACTCTCTACAACTACTTGAAAAGACAAGTGCCTGGGGTGCACTGAATCAGGTGGAAAGCACAAGTGAAGATGCAGAATGGATATTTATGTTAACTAGGTCCTTCAGACCATGATAATACCCTCCGGGGATGTGGCGTTGTCTTGACGTACGTGGTGAGTTGTTTTAATAGCTGAATGTTTGTGATCATTACTACTTACCAGAGTTTCTCTAGAAATGTTTATATTACACAGTTATTCTGTAGAACAGTTGCTGCAAATTTATGGCCAAACTTTATTTTAAGCTTGATTGAATTTGTTTTCTAACCAGACGTAGTGTATTTGAAAAAATCTGAATAAAAGGTCTATTCTTGTAGTGTTTCCCTTTGAAGGGTACGTAAAATCTGTTTTGCTAACTCAGGAGGCTTTATTTAGCATAGCTTGATTATGTTTTTCCATTCTTTTTGTACTGGCTGCTAGAGACCATTATATTTTACACATATCAGCATGTTGGTATTTAAAGGCTTATTCAAAATTTCCATTCTCGGATCATTATCTGGAAGGCTATTGCAAACTTTCAGTTATTTACATTTTCCTATTCCTTAAATTTTGGCATTCAATAAAGTCTTAACTAACCTGTAAATAGCCTTCATCAGGATATTTGGAAACCACCCTGTAAGCACTTTCAAGCTTTCTCTTCGTTTTGGTAGTTTGAGATAATAAAGGGCACGTATACTTTTATTTTTATGATGCTGTTGCATGTTTTAAGGCTGGAATTAATTTTAAGTGGATAATAGTACACCACAGGTTGTTAGTTTTTCCCCTTGTGATGCTGAACAGTTGAGTATGTTGGTCAATTGCTAATGGAAATATCTCTTTGATCAAGTTGTGTATGTGGTGAATTTTAAGACAGAGAAGATTTCCCAAAGTAAAAGATTTTTCTTTCCTAAAAGTCTTCCTCCTTAAGGCACGGAATGAATCTTACTGATAAATTACGTGTTAATACTTGGTTTTGAATGTGTAGCTCCCCATGACAGAAATGGTTTGGAGCAGAGAGTATCACAAAGGAGTTAAAAGTTCTATGGCCAACTCAGAAAGGCTGGAGGTTGTTTTTGATTAAATATTTAATTAAGCAAGCACTTCATTTCAGTGATCTGAAATAACAGCTTTTATTTTCAGCAAGTTTACCCCAAACTGTAGATGAATATAAATACCTGCTTACCTGCTCTGAGTGAAAATCATTACTTAATAGTCTTGTTCTCTTGCTTTTTGTAGCCCATGAAATGAATCAGCATCGTGAGACTTGAGGAAATTACAAGAAAGAAATGAATTATGGGAAGTTCAGTTCTGTAAGACATTAGAAACAAAACACTGGTCATTTTCAAGACATTTGTGTGCTTGCATGGTTAAAGCTAAATACAGATTGGGAGATCTGTCATAACACCTGCATTTTTAGTCTTTTTATTGATAGCATGCTCCCATTAGGGAAAATTAAGGGTTATTTCATTGTAGCTTAATTCTTTTAACACTTAGAAGCATAGAGACAATGCTGACAGAGAAAGGGAATCTTTACATACTTCCTGAGGCATTTGGCCCATCAAGAAAATGCCAGAAGATCTCTAGTGGCAGAGCTGTCTTACTGGTGTATTTTAATGTGTATGGCAGGTAAAACAAAGCATTTCCATGTCTAAGGAATTCTGAACTAGAAACATATTTTTAAGCGCTGAAAATATATACACAATGCTCTGCTGACTAACCTATGGTTAGTGTAGTGTTGTTGTAGGAATGCTGTAGGAGAAGAAACTGAATCTAGTCCTAATTTTTAAATGGCCTGTCTGAAAAAAGAACGCCATGGGTATATATGTATAGTTAAAGTATTAGTAAACTCCAGCATTGGTGTATTTTTTCTTTTTGAACAGCATATAATACCATACTTTGGAAACAAATTTTATCCTATATATAATATGGATGTATTTTCTTTCATAGCACCATGTTAATTGATAACAAAATTTGAGTGTTTAACTTCTGCATTAAAACCAGCTGATGAATATGATTATATATTCTAGTAGGGATGTATACTGTATGTTAAAATTATAGCTTACTGAAAAGCTCTTCTTTATTCATAGTATGTATAAGATAAAATTATTTACGGTATCTTCATTCTAACCTTCAATTTTACGTGTTTGCTACTGTCTCAAAAGTTTTTATTTTTGGTGATAAATAGACTTTAACAGCACTAGAGAAATAAAGATTCATAACCGCTGTCGGCCATGAAGAGCTTGGCATCCCACACAGATGAGGGAAGATAAAAGTGTGATTAGAACAGTCAGCAAAATTGTGGTTCTCCAAGAACCTTGTTTCTGCGTAATGTAGGAAATTTAGGTGGAGGAACAGAAGCGTTTCATGAAATAGAATTGTTCCAAGATTTGCAGTGGGGGAAAAAAAAAAACCCAAACCAAACCAAAAAAAAAACCCCAACCGATGTAATTTGAAGTGCTAGAGAGCAGCAAAAAGACAAGGTGAGAAGGATGGGTATTTATAAGCATATTTCTTGGAGAATTCAAATTTCTTGCTTTTCTGTTAAGCCTAAGGGCTGCTGCTGATAGTAATTAGGCAGGTAACGAGGGCTTTTTGGGCTGTCTGTGGATAGTTTGCCTGTCTGCCTGCTTCCATGTACAACTGTAGCCCAGAAAGCCCCCCACATTCTGGGCAGTGTGACCAGCAGGGCGAGGGAGGGATTCTGCCCCTTTACTCTGCTCTGGTGAGACCCCCCCCCCCCCTGCAGTGTTGCCTCCCGCTCTGGGGCTTCCCTCATCAGAAGGACATGGACCTGTTGGAGCGAATCCAGAGGAGGCCACAGAGATGATCCAAGGGCTTGAGTACCTTTGATGTGAGGACAGGCTTGAGAGTATTGGTCTTATTCAGCTTGGAGAGGACAGAGCTCCAGGACACCTTATTGCAGTCCTTTGGTACTTAAAGTGGCTTATAAGAAAGGTGAAGACAGACTTTTTAATAAGGCCTTTTGCAATGGAATGAGGGGTAATGGTTTTAAACTGAAAGAGAATAGATTTAGGTTGGACATGAGGAAGAAATCTTTTATAATGAGAGTGGTGAGACCCTGGCTCAGGTTGCCCAGAGGAGCTGTGGCTGCCACATCCCCAGAGATATTCAAGGTCAGGTTGGATGGGGCTTTGAGCAATGTGGTCTAGTGAAAATTATCCACACCCATTGCAAGAAGGTTGGACTTAGATAAACTTTAAAGGTCCCCTTTAACCCAAAGCATTCTCTGATTCCCTTTAAGCCCTCAGGTTGTTACTGTAATACCAAAAAGAAAAATGCTTTTCTGATAGAGATGGTATTTTTGGCATCTTGAGTAAGAAGTTTTCAGACTTGTGTATTTTCCATACAGGATTTTTATCAACACAGTGTTATTTCAATGTATTTTGAGGCTGATCTTCCTGTCATATAGTTACAATGCGTATAATAACTGTAGATTTGAATTTCACTTGTCATTAAATTTCATGATAACATTTCAATCCTTTCAGTGAAGATTTTGTTTAAAAGTGAGAAACAGTTCATGTTACTGTCACTTTTTCATGGCAGGCTGTTTCTACTTGTATTTCAGACCCTTGGATGTTATCAATTAGGATTTTTTTTAATAAAACCCATTTATAAACTTCTGTTGAAATTGTTAGACTGTTTTTCTTAATATTTTTCTTTTTTTGCCACGCAGCCTGTGTGTGGTCAGAAAGTTTTGAGATTGTTGTAGGAACTATGTTACTTGCTTCTAAACTTCTCTGTGCTTGGGTGGTCATTGAATGGTTAGATACTGTCACTCCAAGCCATGCTGCTCATTTATACATAGCTTTAGTGTTTAAAATCTCTTCCTGCAGTTAATTGCCCTCATTATATTGACATTTTTCTGGTTTATAAAGGTTTAATATTCTCGTTTATAAAGTTCTTGACAGGGTGCTCTTGGCTTGCTTAAATTTATTACAGTACAGCAAATATTTAAATTATCTTCAGTAGTATGTATGGAAATATGTTTTTCATTCATCCTTTTGCAGCATCTTTTAATCAGCCATACTTTTCAAGTGATTAGTAGGGTTCATAAGAATATATGTATATAAGTTCATTTAGTATACCAACAGATCAGATTGGTATTTTAAATTCAAAGGTGCCAAAGGATAGTTGAGCTTATCTATATTTTTCTCTGAAAGTAACAATGCCTTTTAGAGGTGCTAAGTGGTACCTGACTTTCACTGTTCTCTTCCTGGTCAAATGTCTATTGAAGCTGGGTTCTTCTTACTTACATTCCCTATTGTGGCTACTACAAAGACCTAAGAAATTAAGAGGATTTAAATTCTTAAATTAAGATGAATGAGCAGAGGAGAGAAAATTATTAGAGGAAAAGAGAGGATAAATGTAATGAGCAAGTGTGTCACTGGAGTATAAGATATTTTTTGGGTTGTATCTTTGTAGGCTGTGCCATTCTCAGAAAAAATACAATATCCCTTGTTTTGGAAATCTTACTGTCCAACCTGACCTAACTGGCAAAAAAAAAAAAAGAGAAAGAATCCATTGACCTGTGAAAAAGAAAGTAGCTGAGTGAGTCTGTAACACTCCATGGGTAGGAGATTGCTATTTCTTACTCCTGCTGGATCCCTCTATACATGGCATTCCACAATAAAAATAAGTAAGAATGTATTTTCATGAACAAACAGTTCGTTGGACCTGAGGGTACTGTGTAGGAGTCTTCATGGAAATGGTGAGTCCAGAGTGGCCAGGGGGAAGGAAGTGATAAAAAGTTTAAAGCTGCCATTTCTAGCGGACCGAGAGGAGGTGTTGAGCTGGAGGAAACGAGTCGCAAGGTTTTGCAGGAGTGTAGTTACAGTGTGAGAGTTAAGTAAAGAAAAATTGGAATTTGAAGGTGAGAGTAAACCACTGGAAAAATCTTTTGCTGAAAGGTTGGAATACCTGTGATGCCTTGGTGTGACAGCAATGCGAAGTTGTGTCATCAGCACTTGGAATAGTTTGAGTGAGAGAACAAGCCAGAAGAGAAGTTTAAGGAGTTTAGGTGGGAAATTAATTGCACGTGGTTTGCTAGTAGGGAATAAAGACAGATGGATTTTGGAATATACAAATTGTTACTATGCTCTATTGGAAATGAAGGTAGATCATTTCAAATTGCAGCTGGCTTCGGAGTTGATGTTTATTTGCAGTGGTGAGACACTGGACTCTCTAAGTAGGTTTCCATTAATGACATTCGTAAAGAATGCTTGAGGCAGAGAAGTGGAAATTTCAGTATATATAAACTTATGGATTGCATTAATGAAAAATTAACCTCAGTATCAGAGCAAAATTTAATCAGCCTGAGTCGAGATTTGGACAGTGAAATCCACCGAAGGCTCAGGCAGTGGTTAAGTCCTATAAGCTTTTGAAGACTACCGGGTCTCGTAAATAACTTCCATAGTTTACCATCCCTCAATGAGAATTCAAAATGGATGATGATCAGAGGTCCCCTCCAACCTAAATTATTCTGTAATTGTATTTAGTATGACAGTTTACACATACTTAGCTTTGCTTCCTCAACATATGCTCAAAAATGCCTGTTCCGGGGAAGTGGGCATCTGTCTCCCATCTGTCTCCTACCTACAAACTGGTTTAGGAAAGCAGGCACTTGAATTCTACCTCTATATTCTAGATAATAATTGGATGTAGTATGGACGATATTGTTGATTGTGCCTGGTTTTTTTCAGGATTGCCCCATGGCATCTGGGAGGAGTTGTAGCCTGGAGTGCAGCCACTTGGGTGGCTTTTGTGTCCCAGGGTTTTGCTGTGCATCCACAGAATGGGCATCAGACCCTAGAGGGTCTTAATAGTTGCTCTGTGCCTTCATGCTATTGAGCTGGACCGCAGTGCCACCAGGGACAGAAGTCCTAGGTACCAAATTGAGAATCTGACCCGTTGTGACATGGGCATTTGTGGAGAAATCATGGAAAGCTGGAGTTGGGATACCTACTCGTAGAGCTGTTTGCATATGGCTATGGTTAAAATGTGAATTATACTTGGTAGGGAGGTGGTTTGGAACCAGCTTGTACCCTTTCGTGACAATGTCCTACATATCTGTGGTGGCATGGCTTGGGAACGCTCTTATCTTATTGGTGTGGAATGATCAGAGGAGAGAAAATTATTAGAGGAAAAGACAGAATAAATGTAATGATCAGGTGTGACACTGGAGTGTAAGAAGCTTCTGTGCAGAATAAAGAGGTTTTGGTAGTTTAACTCTATAGAGTAATGTCTCCTTGTAAAACTTACTCTGTTATTGTTAACTCCAATTTCCTCTGAGATGCTACCATTTAAACATCATTGGGTAGTGTGATTCATAGTCAAGCATACTGTAATGAATACCTTTAATCTGATTTATAGCAGTGTGTATTTTTCATTTAATTTCAAAGTTTACCTTGTGCATGGTATCTCTTTTTTTGGCTCCTCCTTTTTCTCTTTAAATACATGTTTCATTTAGTGTCTAAGGATCTTACTTCAGTGCTGACTGTGTGAAATCTTACTTGCTGTGATTTGAATTGTGGCATCATAAATTAAAGTACTGAGAGGTTACCAATTTTATTTTCCTGCCTGGGCAACGTACGGCAGAGAAAGTAAAACAACTTTAACAAATACAGAAATTGAAAATGCATAGGTTTCTGTGCTGTTAACATAATTTTTGAATGTGAGTATTGAAGTTGAGACCTTCTCTTCGGTATATTGATGTTGGAAAATGAAGAGTCTGTGTGGTGACTGAATTTCCATTGACACTTTTTTTTTTTGCCATTTCTAGCAGCACTTACTTCAAACATTGAACGTTTAGCCCCTGTTATTTCAACTGTTCCTTGAAAATGGCTATTTCAAATCAATATTAAAGCTATGTGTCTCTTGCTGGCCTGTCACATGATAGTGTCATTTAATTTCACTTTTAAAATCGCTGATCACAGTGGAAAATATCTTTTAAATACATTTTTAGCTATTTTATTATATCTACAGGTATTTTTACAGCTTAACTCTCTTAAGAGGTGCAAAAGAAGAAAGTGACTTTTTCAAGTACTGTTTTATTCTTTGCTTTCAAATGCTATTTTATTCTTTCCTTTAGATAGAAATGTTTTGCTCAGAAATGCTACTTCTGAGTTTCATGTATTGGTATTTTAAATTAAGGCTTCACAACAAAAACAGATTTTATTTTTTTGGTCTCATAACAAAAACATGCTTCCAAGATGGATGAAAAATAGTCCATATTGATCCAAATTAAAAAGTTCAATAGTTGCAATTTTATCTGTGTAGCTCACTGAGGAGAAAAATGTTATTTAGTGATTTTTACAAGATAGACAAGCAACATTTAAGATTTACTTTGGCTTTCTATGTGTTATTTAATGGTGAACTTATATATTTTTAAAGTGTCATGATTTAAACAGTTTTAGAAAAGTGGTTGAAGCTTAAAATTACTGAAAAAATGTATCTTCTTTGGAATAACTTTTTGTAAATTGAATGTTTCGTCAACATAGAATTTTCAATGATTTGACTTATTTCAGCAAGTACTCATTAAATAGTTTTATAATAAAGCAAATTTAGACATGTGATGGAACATTGGCCAAGATTACAGCGTAGTAACAGCTACTGCAGCCTGAGACATAATGCAAAAATTCTGAAAAGAAGTTTTATGTATTTTTTATTGCAGCAGGAAAATATTTTTGGGAAAAATAAGACTTAAGCAGCCTATTTTTCATTCTCTGCAAGTGTTGTCATGAGGCAGAGACGTAGACTCACTGTTCCCTCCGTCATTCACCACTTCCCACCCTTTCTGTTCATGGAAGTAGATGCCACTTTAGCTTATTCTTACAAACTTCAACAAGTATTAAATGCTATTGTAGGCATACCACATGTCAAAAGCTGTTTGTTGATTCTCTTTCTAAAATGAGTATATTTATTTTAAATCTCATTTTCCTGGAAAAGGCTGAATACGTGAATATATGAGAGCACTTTGTGTGGGTATTAGGCTGATTTTGTTATGGATTCTGAGATTAAGTCACTGCATGAAGGATCCTCATTTCTTTTGGGACCTGAGCTTCAGTTTCAAGTGCGTTGTGTTGCTTTAAAGAGTTACACAAAAGGTGGTATGGTTAACTGGAATTATAAATAAATCTAGCAAATAAAATTTGGTATAGATTCTACGTGTGGAAAATCAGGAAAGGGACAAACTGATGATGTCATGTTAAAATGTGATCGCCTTTAAGGGCATTTTCCAATCACAGCCTAGTCATGACAGTTTGTTCGAGTTGTAAGGTTACTGAACTGAGTCTGAAATTTTCAAATGGGGAAATGAAAGGGCTGAGGTGAGTTCAGGCAGCTGCAGATATTTGGGGGAGTGTCCTTTGGGGAAGCCGAGAAGCAACACATGAGTACGTATGGAATAGCTGAGGGAGCAGCTCTATGTTATTTTAGGGTTAATTTTAACATAAGATCACCTTGGCAATTTAGTTTGGCGTTTTAATCAGCTTTTCTTCTTTGTAGGCTGGCCCTGTAAACAACACGAAATCGATAAAGTATTAAAAATTAAAATAAGCATCTCACAGATGAGGAGCCCTAGTAAAACGCCCTGTGCAGCTCTGCAGCTTTTAGTATTTCGTGGAGTTGTTTTTACTTCACACATTTTAACATGAGGTAGCTCACACACTATGTCCCCTCTTATTATGAAATTTGAAATGTGGCTTTCGAGATCGTTCTTTTTCTTTTTTTTTTCTGATACGAGGCAGGGTTGTCAGAACAGTGGAGCTAAATCACAACTTACTTGAAATCTGAAAGCAATAAAACTGCTCCTTTGACAGTTAATGACCCATTGCAGGTTTCCGAGAGGAGAGGTGTCATGAGTAGGCATTTTTAGGCTGGGCATGATGGACTCGAATAACTTGCACAGTAAAGCGTATATATCCAGGCATGGGAGGAATAGTTCCTTTTCCATTGTCAACTGCCAGGCAAGGCAAATTCTGAAAAATAAAAAATAATTAGAAAAAAATGTTATTAGTTACGCATAATTTTATAGCAGTCTGAAAAGGGGCAGCACATTTACATAATCTACATGTGACTATAAGTTTTTCAGCAATGTCCTCCTTCTGAAGGAAATTAAAAGAAGAAACTAATCTGTTGTAAGTTCAGCTGGAGGCAGCTTGCTAGAAGTTAAATAACATTGATGTTTTAGTTGGAACACGTGTAGCAGAGGTATTATTTTAAACGAAAATGAAGTCTGCAGCTATCTGGTTGTGAATGTCTCTCAATTACAGTGGCGTCCGTGGATCTTGGATCTGAATGAAGATTTGGCTAGGAATTCTCCACATCCTTATTCCGTGTTTTCCTCTGAATAAGAAACAGCATGTGTGAATTACATTTGCTATAATCCGCTCCATACAGGGGGAATAAAAATTCTGTGCAGGATGATTATGCGTGGCTTAAAATCATTCTGATTGCAGTGGGTAGGTTCACTAGTTAGAAGGTAAAGATGTTTTGAGAAGTAATGCTGAGTGGCTGACATTTGAATATTCAGCTAAACACAAACCTATGAATAAGAAGGAGCTCTGCAGTTGCAGACAATCGCATTCCAATGGTGCTGTAACTTCCTGCATTTAACCGAACATGAAACATTATTCAGTGAAAAGGAAAAATACTCTTTTTCCTGAGTGTGCTACCCGAGCAATTAGGATGAATTGCTACTACTGTAAAATGGGGAGTTACTGAATGAGATAATCTGTATTTAAGCTTCCCATAATACAAGCCTACGGAATAAAAACACGTTCTTGTATGCATCAACTTAAAATATTTTCGCAGTTGTAGCTACTGAGTTTACAAAGAGGGTTTATTTTTTTTCTCCTATTTTCACAAAACCGGAACATTTTTGTGTGTTAGGGAAATAATTTTCGATTTGGCTGCTGAAAGTGCTGCGTTTGCTAAGAAGTTACAAGCTCCCAACTCGTACCCAGTTCGTCCTCACTTTCCAGTTTAAGGCAAAACAAAGGAATTTTTTCCCATCGATGCACGTATGTGAATAACACCAAACTGAAATGATGAGCGTGTGGGCGTTTGCATGTGAAACCATGCTCTGTGGAAAATTATCTATTTCTAAGATTTTTTTTGAGCTATTAGTAATTTTCGTATGATGCAACAACAGGGGTAGCTTTCAATATAATACTGTTAGACTAGAACCAAGAAGTATAATTAAGACAAAAGAAAAAAATGCTACATATTTAGTGCTTAATTTCCAATTTCTTCTGTAGAATGTGATGTGACTTTCATGTGGAAACTCATTTTAGCATTAATAAAAATGGCATTTGCTGGGTTTCTCATTTGGAAATGAGAAAAGGAAGCGTCTGCCTCTGTACAGTGTAAATAATACCTGGTATACATAAAGCTTAGACTGGTGTTGAAAAAATAAAGAGACATTATGGATAATGATTGGGTTGTAATATATTCATAATTCCTGTCTCAAAAATTAAAAAAAAATCTGAATTTTTCTTCATTCATATGGGACCCCATAAGGAAAAGGTGAAATCCAGTTTGTAGATGTCCAGTTTGGGCTGTTAGCTGAAGAGATTACTGGAAGAAAAGAAAGTAGTATTTAGCTTGGGATTCTAATTCATGCAGAAATGTTCCTTCTCAGATGTTAGTTCTGAATTAAAGAGGCTAAATTGCCGCTTTGACTGCAATTATCTGTACATCTTGGCTTCTAGATGAATGAAGTCTGTCATGTGTGAGAGACCACTATCTAAGAATCGGAAAATCTCTTGCAAATAAATACTACGTCAACTCCTGTAAAAGAAATGCAGAGAGAAAATATTCAAACTAGCAAAGAAATAGAATTTTTGAGGTGCTGTTTCCATGTCTCCCAGCAAATTAAAGAGGTCAAACTCCTGGCAGCTTGTAAAACAGAAACAGTTAGCCCATGGCCTCACAGAAAAATGCTGCAAGCTGTTGCTTATATTCCACCTTTGCGTTTAAACCAAGAACTAACTGCTATTTGTATTTTTAAAAATAGAGGTGTGCTTACTTTGATTAGGCAATCTGGTGAGCTGCAAATATTTTTGACCCTCCCACACCTCTCCCATATTTTTCTTTTGTCTTTGGTAGAAGCAATGAATCTCATGGATTGTATTTGGACTGTCAGTGGGATATAATATCATTTACTTTACTGACTGCTTCCCTTCCAGACGTCTACATGGGTTGAAAACTGGATTATGGTATTTAAGATACAAACTGTCTGCCCTTACTTGTCACAGAAAAATACTTGTCAGTTAAGCCACAAACTCATATAAATAAGACTTTGGTCTTAGAGCAACATATTTCTTAACTGATCTTTGAAAGTAAGAGTTCAAAAGCTCTGTTCTGCAGAATTTCTGATTTATATATGCCTTATAGGTAGAAGTATTTTATTTATGGAATTTTAAAAGACAAATAGGGAAAGGGAAGTGGGATATGTGTTACACACTTCATTGTTGAAAGTACAACTGTAGCCTACTGAGAAGGAATAAGAAATGAGTAAATGTATGAGGGAATTAGTTAAGAGCACAGATTTTAGTACAGAAGACATTGTTCCTAGTATTTAGCCAAAGCAGATTTTATGTAACACATACGACATGAAAGTTGTAGTTTCTAAAAATTATAAAATATTGTGCATACCTTATCTAGGTATTTCTCTTGTAAGATGTTTCTGGATAATAGTCAGAATAGTTAAATTATTGCCTACCTGTATCACTCTTCTTTCTCTCTCTCCCTTTTTTTTTTTTTAAATTTTATTTTTTATTTTTTTAATGCTGACTTCTACTTGATTAGAACTGATCCATACTTTCACATTGTATTAGGCTTTTAATATATTCTGTCGTTTCTGCCACCCTCGAGGAACCAAAAAAAAACCCCTCAATTTGCTGACCTTACCAAGATGTTAACAACTATTTCTGCTATTGCATTTATTCTGTCTCTCCTTTCAGGAGGCTCCTCTGCGTGGTGGAAAGATGCATATGCTTATAAAATAGGGAAATTAGCCAAACATAAGTTTTGCTTCATCCTGTGAAATATTTCTTGTCATTCACGTTGGATAGTCCAGCATGTTCTTGCTGAACGATGAAATATGTGATTCAGCCTTCCTTAGGAAATTTGTTGTGTTTATTGTTAAATGATCTGAAAGAGCAGTAATTCTCAGAACAGAAATACATAAATGTGTACCTCTAAAAACCCCGTGGTGTCAGCGTGGCTCACGCCAGCACCGTTGCCTGTTTTTAAGGTTCCTTGTCCTACTGAGATTCCTCTGTTTCCTTAGTTTTGCCACACTTTAATGTGAATTGAAATCTCCCCTATGGAACGATGTCCGGAAGGAGGCTGGTTGCACGTACTCAATGGAGGGCTTGTAGCTGGGCAGCGGAAAGGTCTCAGCGTTGCATCCCTACGGAGCACACTTAAGCTCAAGGGGAGGCTGTAAGTGACACTGTCTTGGTGTCCCAGGACCAGGGAGGGAGATTAAAATGCTCAGATCGATTAAAATGGAGAGGATATTAGAAGAAAGTGAAGGCAGGCGTCCACTCTGTGAGGAGTGGGACCACACTTAAGCAAAGACTATATATGAAGTTGCTGGAGCGAAAGAAATCGTTTACACCAGAACATATGATGTGGTGGAAGAATCCAAGATTTTGGGTTAACCCTGGATTCTCCTCAGTACTTTGCCTTAAGCAATTATTTGTGAAAGCTGGAGAGTGCCTAGAGTGGGCGAGATGTGGGTTGGTGGGATGAGGAGACCATGCTTTGCTGGATGGGAGAGAAGGTCGGGACTGGACAGATAATGGCATGGCACCAAGGCTGGGGTAGAGGTGGGCATTCTTCCAGTAGAGAGGGGGCAAAAAATACCCGTTGCCTTAAGACAAGCAGTCCATCTTAAGACTGGCATTTCCCAATCTATGAATGCAGGCTTTTGCAACTCTAAATGCTGTTTTAATGGAGTTTTTTGGTGTGTAATTTTATTTGTTTGTGTTGTGGCAGTGCTCAAAGAGCCCAGTCATGATTATGGCTTCTTTATGCAGATGGGAAGACAGGCCCTGTTCCGGAGGGTTTGTACCATAAGGTTCGGCATGTGCCAAATGTTACACGCAAGAGCAGTTCCTTTTTGAACCTTCCCATGGCTCAAGGGAAGTGAACTTGTACATTTTAGCAGGGATTTATCCTTAAGAGCAAGCTGAACTTCCAACATCTAGAGCTATGCCAGTAAGTCCTAATGGGCTCCTTGTCATTTCCTGTGACAAACCTACGGAACTCTTCGAAGGACTGGAGCCCACATTTTTCTGCATCTGAGTTTTCTAGTGAAAATCACCTTTTTAATTTTTAGGACAGGGTCCTGTTAAAATTAGGAAGTATTTTCCTGCTGCCTGTTGTTAGAATGGTGAGGCTATTAATTCCTTTCCTTTCGGAGTTTGGAACATTGCTAATATTGGGTTGCACGTTCGAGTGCATCAAATTAAGGAAATAATTTGTTACGTAGAAGTTATGCCCATGTTCAGCACCAACGAACTCTTCAGTGCACGAATATACATTACATTTATTCAGCTTTTTCAGATTTAGCTGCAGTACTGTCCCGCTCCATCTCAAGAATCTGCTCAGGAAATTTTGAAAAGTGTTCAAGGAAAACTGTACAACTTATTTTCTTAAATTGTAAATATTGCTGACAGATACTTACTGTATCCGGAGAAAAGACCAATTTCTGTTGCTGCCTGTTTGGTTTAAGCAGGCATATTTCTAGAAGCCAAATATCGTGACTATTCCTACAAGAATCAAGATTTCTCTTTTTTTTTTTTTTTTTAAATTTTAAATTATTTACGGTGATTTGAAGGAAATAATTGGATTAAATATTATTCTCATTCAAAGAAAGAACCCCAAAACTTGCAGTTAAAAAAAACCCCACAGCATTTTCTGTTGAGAAAACCCCTGGAAAATGGACTGGAAAAGCCAATGACTTTCCTGTTTGCTCTGTCTCCCTTATGTGCTCTCTTCTGTCTCCTTGTACGCTCATTCTCCTGCTGTACTGGTTTTATACCATACCTCTTCCCCTGCTTCCCAGTAAGAAGAAAGGCAGCCTTGAAGCTTTCTCTTTTTCTTTCTAAAGAATATTTTTGTAGTTAAGATAAAGACTCGATACCTGCTGCACTGTGCTTTGCTCAGTATTGCTTTGTGAGAGGCGTATAAACTTTTGCAGCGTGTGTACTGAGTGTATAATTTATTTAACTATAACTTCTGGAATAAAACATTTTCTTGTGTAAGAGTGCAGTACATTATGGTTAGAAGCATCAAATATTTATTTCTCTGGGTTCAGTGGGCTGAGGTTGTATCTTTTACTATTTTAAAGATTTATTTTTTTTTATAGCATATTAGGTTGTGGTTTACAAATGTATTTTATCCTCTAAGCCCATATTAACAGATGGGCACACAGCATTGATTCTATGTTAAGTTTGGGGGTTTTGTGTGCTTTAGCCCTGAAGACAACCTTTAAGAAATTCATGTATTTAAATATTATTCTTAATGTAAGTGCAAAGGTAGACACTTAAATTCTGAACGTGTAGATATTAGTAAACTGGATGAAGTATTTTTTTAAAAAGGAATTAAATGATTCCTTTAAATAAATGTAATCAAACATGTATTAGTACTCTTGCCATTATTTACTTCTCTCAAATCATTTTTCCTTTAAAGTCTATGCGTAATATTGCAAACCCCTTTTGGGTGGCAGGTGCAGTTAACCACATCACAGCATTTTGGTTCTATATTTACAGCAGGAATTTTCCTAGTTAAAATTATACTTCGCAAACAGTTTAAATTTTAAACTAATATTTTTCTTCTAATGAGCAGTCGGGAAAGGCTTTCCATCACAAAGCATAATATCCAGTGAAAAATACCTGTGTAACTCAGAATTTCTGAAGTAAAGCAATTACTGAGTGGCCCCTCCCCTGAACCAAAAAAAATTCTCAGTCCTGCAGGTAATTCTATAGTAACAGAGCATGATGTGCACATCGGTTTATTCTCTGGTTTTGTGTTCTCTTAATCTTTTATTTTTGCAGAATGTAATTTTAATTTTATTTTAATATAAAATATCTAATATAATTTTAATTCTAAAATATTGATAGCTTTAAAAAAAAATATGCCAGGCTCTGCTAATTTGTGATTTCATTTTCAATTGAGGTTTGTGTTTGTTTGTTTGTTTGTTTTTTTTCCTTTCTTATATTATAAACTACTCTGAGAGCACAAAATTGCTGTGGCGCGTTCTTAAAATAAATCTTAACACGCGTATGAAAACATAAAGGAAATTCAGTCGTGCTCAACTCATGCCGCCACCTCTTCAGGCAGTGATTGCCAGTGCGAGGTCATGACCTGTTCCCATCTCTGCAACCGGGATAATTCGCAGGCTCATGGTACCAATCTCATTCTTATTTCCAGGCTCACGTCTGCTCTGGAGGCTCCAACTCCAAGCTTGGGAAATTATTATTACTTTTTTTTTTTCTTTCTAGGGTCAAGTACCAGTGGGAAATTCAGTACAAGAGCAGTTTATCCTTTTCCAATTTTTTTTATTGAGAAAAAAGAAAAAATAATTATCCTCGGACTGTTTTAATCACAGCATCCTACTGATTGTCAGAGTTTCAGATTTAGCAAACCGGAAAGAAAAAAAGTATCAAGTCAACAGCAGAAACGAATCTAAAAGAATATTTAACACGTGTGGCTTTTACCCAATGTGTTATGGCCTGTTGGACAAATTTTTATTTCATAGTTTGACTGCGGTTCTCTTATCTCCAGTGTTGGGGCTTTTTTGTTTGTTTGTTTGTTTGTTTTAATATAACGTACATGGCAAAATCCTGCAAAAATGTCTACAATTTGCTCAAGGTTACTGGGAAATTGGTTTCTGTGAATATACAAAATGTCTACTCAGGCAGAAATTCAGAAGTGTATGGAATTGTTTTGAAGATCATAAATATATGCCCATGCTGCCTCCAAACTGTGTGGTTAGAAAAGCTTATAGTAAATAACCTCTGTACCAAAACAAATTCCTCCCAAATTATAATGAGTTCTGTATATATTTAGCTTATCTTTTTAGTTGCAAGTGATCATGAAAGAAACAAAAATCTCCATCCTTTCTTAAATATATACACTTTAAAGGAATTTTTTTTTTTTGGTGTGAACTCATGGATTACTGCATATTTTTTTTCTTTTTTTAGGTCTGTTACATCTCAAAGGTTAGAGCTTCTAGTGGTATGTCCTTGATAGAAATAGTCTATTGCTATAGAAGCCACCAAAACTCTGCTTTTGATCGAACGGAATATTACCTGTTTCTACTATTAGTTGCATTTATGTCAGGATAAAATAGTTCACAAACAGCACTCTAAATAGATATTTTTCTTAGTGAGCTCACACAAACTAAGGCTGAAATCTCAGCCCCGTTGACTTTAAACTATCGTCAACTTCCTTGGGATCCGGATTTCTTTCAAGAAGTGCACTTCAGACGACAAAATATTGACATTTCCTTCAGGTTTTCAGACTTTTGATGTTCATCAAAAGAATGTAATCACATTTTGTTAACGTGTCTCCTGTTACCTTTACCTAGAAGATACTTTGCCATTATATGCTGTGTTTCTTGAAAGAAATCCATGTAAAAATATGGTATTATTGGACTACTTCAGCTTTTAATAGAGAGATGTACATAAAGCTCCAAATATACGAAAGTATAATTGTGAAGGGTTGGATTATTTTTAAATGACCTGTGAAACTGGGGGAGAGAAGGAATAACTTACACAACTCATTTACTGATCGTCATTAAAATAATTTTGTCAAAAAGTAATGCGCCTTAGAGTATTTGAAATTAAACACACTAATGCAAGAGGATATCTAAGGTGAAAGATGTTTGTGTAATGCTAAACATAACCAAAGAAACTGTGGTTTTAGCAAAGGTACCATGCTCTATTTTATCAAGTGCCAGAAGTTGCATAATGAAAGTCTTTCAGTTAAAAAAAAAAAAAAAATAATATAAGTAAAGAAAACACAAAAATGCCACCCAGCTGGTAGAGATCTTCCTAATTTTTACCTGATTGTATTTCTGAAGAAATATGGCAGGGCCCTCGTAAATTTTCAACATGAACTGCATTTTTGTTGCCAATTTCCATATCCTTTTAAAAGTGCTGAAGCGTGCATTTGCTATTTATGTTTGCAGTAGACTGAGTACACTTTTACTATTTGTGGTTTCAGAAATTGGAAACAACCAAACAGTGGTGCTATGGTCTAAAAAAATAAATTTTAAACAGCTGTGGGACAGTATTTTTAGAATGGTAGGAGTCCTTCTGAAGACAGACTCGTAACTGTGTCTCTCTGCACAGGAATGCTGCCGAGGGGTTTGGAAATCGGAATTGTGTTGTCTTCTCACCTTCGTCTGTATTGTCTGGGGTAATGAGACTCTGGGACAAACAGAGCTACTTGGAGAATTACCTTCAGCCCCAGATTATCCTGCTGCCCATATGGTTGTTTGAATTACTTTAAACACTTCTTAGATCGGATTCTGTATCTCCAGTTCCCTCTAATTTAAATATGTCTTATAAATAAATATCATACGAGATAAATCATTAACTATATCATCTTATTTATAGAGATGATAAAAAGTTGCCATGGGCCATAAATCCCATGTTAGAATCCATAGAATCATAGAATGGTTTGGGTTGGAAGGGACCTTTAAAGGCCATCTAGTGCTACTCCTCTTCCATGAGCAGGGACATCTTCAACTAGTTCAGGTTGCTCAGAGCCCCTTCCAACCTGACTTGGAATGTTTCCAGGGATGTGGGGCATCTACCATCTCTCTGGGTTCTTCCTTATATCTAGTCAAAATCTACCCTCTTTTAGTTTAAAATGTTTATACCTTGTCCTATCGCAACAGGTCCTACTTTCTTCCAGGCCCCAAACTTTTTAAGTTTGGCCCCATCTCTCCTGTAGGCTCCCTTTAGATATTGGAGGGCCACTAGAAGGTTTCTTCAGAGCCTTCTCCAGCCTGAAGACCCTCAACTCTCTCAAGCCCGTCCACAGCAGAGGGACTCCAGAGTTGGAGCATCTCTGTGGCCCACTTCAATAGGTCCATGTCTTTCCTGTGCTGAGGCCCAAGAGCTGGAGGCAGCACTGCAAGTGGTTCTCCCCAGAGCTGAGCAGAGGGGCAAAATCACCTCCCTTGACCTGCTGGACATGCTGCTGGGGATAAATTATGTCCTGTTTTGGCATTTGTTTCCTTTAGAAGTTGTCCTGTAGGGTAAACTGTCACTCTGGATATCATAGAATGATATGGGGTTGGAAAGGATCTCCGGAGATCATCTAGTCCACCCCCACTGCCAAAGCAGGTCCTCCCAGAGCAGGTTACACAGGAACATGTCCAGGAGGGTTTTGAATGTCTCCAGAGATGGAGACTCCACCACTTCTCTTGGGAAGCCTCTTCGGGGCTCTGCCAACCTCAAAGTGAAGAAGTTCCTCCTTGTGTTTAGGTGGAACTTGGTATGTACATTCAATATTTTACTAGTAAATGATTTGATTATGATAGATAAGTTTCATTTCTTTGCCACTTCAGTGGTGAATATAATCCCGCCCCAGATAATACCGTGTTACGTTTTGGATGTATTGCTCTTAAAACAAATAGCAATTCCAATTTTTCTTTGTTTAAAAAAAAAAATCTTCTAAAGATAATTTGTCCCCTTTTCAGAAATAGCAGAGTTAAGTTTTTCTTTTACTCAACCCAAGTAATTAGTTCAATTACATAATTAGTTGAGCCTAGTCAAAAGTTACAGTGTGCTTTGTGCCTCTGTATAAGCTTGTTGTTGTAATTTGGCAGCTCCTTTGTGGAAGCTGGTGAATTTGCTAACAAATCACCGTGCGCACCATGGTTCAATAATCTAACTGATTTTAGTTGTAACTAGTCTGATTAGAGGCTATCAAGTATCTGACAGTGGTTCTTAGGTGCTAACTGTAATTACTTAATTTGAATTTAAAAATCAAATCAGTTCTGATTATCAGGTTTTAAAATTTTAACTCCTTCTAGAACTCAAGTTTGAAAAATTCTAGATTTTTTTTTTTTTTCCCCACCCAATGTACAGCAGAAATAAAATTATGCTTCCGATGCCGTTGAGTTCTCTGCTTGCCGTGGTGCTCTGCTGGTTTGGGGAGCTCGGATCCTGCAACTTTGTGGGTGGTTTAATCTTCTGTCACAGTCCTGAGTTGAGCAGAGTTGTTGTCTTTTGACTCCAGCTTTGATTTCAGGTGCCCATCCTTGCACTTGATTGCGAGCTTTCCTCAAATAATTAATCTGAACACGTGATCTGTTTGCTGTGTTTTGGGATCCACCGGGAAACGTTATTTGTAAGAGTTTATAGGGTATATTGAAATGTAATTATATAAATATTGAATAGAGATGGAGTTGGAGTGGTTGGTTGTGTGTTATGAGTTCACTCAGCAAGGAGTAAAAATAAAGCGTACCACTGGCAGTTGCTTTCTGAGGTTGTTAATTACTGTAACAAAACACTGTAATTTAAAAAAAAAATTATATGCCCTTGTAGTTTTTAAAAGTTGAGGTCAATTTAATATTAGTTTTAAATTCTGACAATAAATAGCAGTTTGTTTCAGTTCCAAGAAATACACTGTGTGTTCGATATTATTTGCTGTGGGTACAAAATGAAATGACGTGTTGCAGTATTTTATGTTTGAGAAGTAGAGGAAGATAAAGCATGTTCTTATGGGAGATAGAGCACTTTGATGAAGTTACTTTTTTGAAAAGTTGCAGCGAGTACTTCTTCTGAAAAACCAATTCTAAATATCTCTTCAAAAGTGTTTTAACTCGAAAGAGATTATTGTGTTGAGATGAGTAGTCTTGCGCTGCTATCAGGGTCTCATATCACTACTAAGCCCTGATAAAATCATATTTCTTTTTACATCACCTTCTTCAGGCGATGCTTATAATTCTTTGCTACTTCTGCCTGGCAGAGAACTCTGCTGCCCAAAATAATATTGTACAAATAAACCTGACAGTTTTGTGTTGAACTCACTTTGTCAAGGAACCTCCTAACTCCAGTTCATTGAGTCCTCATCATTGCCCCCAAAATAATAAAATAAAAAAATCCCTCACTATTTAAAGAATGTGTTTTGTCGCAAGATTTAAAAACTGCTAGATGATAATTATTTATACATGTGTGTGTATATAGATACAAATGCATAAATGTATGTAACTGAGCGTTAATAACTGCAGATGGAAAGGTGGTATAACAATACATGAGAAGTAAATCATACAGAATGTTTTTCATTAAAAGATAATAGAAATTATTCACAGATGGAAATTAATAAAAGGACTCCAGAAAAGTCTCTTGATAGTAATTAATGTAAATAATGGAAAAGTTTTCCATTAAAATTGAAACCATATTTAGCATGAACTAGATATCTGGTGTACCAGCTTTAGAGCTGTTTTTGACAAAACATTTTTACTGCATTTTCAGGAAGTTGCATTAATACAATTTTTATGATCATTCAGATGGTCCATATAAAAATACAAAAAACAAGTTCGAGGAGATTCGTTTCAGAACAGCTGTGTTTTGGCTACTGTTTGAATTATGTTAATTTGTACTCAGACTTGAATGCCAAAATCCAGGCATTCTTGAATTCTGTGGGCCAACAGCTAAAGGTGGACCTTGAGTTAAAAGCATGTTATTTAAACATGGCAATGCTTCTCCAAAGTGAGAAGAATAGCTGTTAATTGATATTTTGATAAAAATAATTCTATCTGGGTTTTTCAGTAAATTGTTATATGTCTGGGTTTGGAATTTTTTTAAAAAAGTTGAATGTACTTAGAAGATGTATATAGTCAAAAGAGATGTTCTGTTGACATGGCACTCCTGTTTTATTACGTTTTCTTTGACAAAATTTGGATCTTATATGCTATGAAAATCTGATTCTTTTATTGTGTCAAAAGAAAGTCTTACACTAACTCAGAAGAAACTGAGTAGAAACTCAAGTACTGTTTGCACAGTATTTGCTCCTAATTATAATTCAATTAGTTATGTAGCTGGCATTTACATTTCTGATACTGAGAAGTGGTATCTCAACAGGACTGTATATATTAGGTTAACGTGTGATTATTGGTTATCGGTCAAGGTGATGCTTATGATAAATGGATTTTGTTCCGCCGTTACAGATCAGGCCGACACTGAGCAGTTTTGACAAATGCGTGATCCTGACAGTGACCCTCTGCCAGGACTGTGGTAAAATCTCTTTAATATCTTCCCCTCCTCTCTTTTATTTAGAAGGAGGAGGGAGGGGCCATCGTCTGTCATTCTGATTGGTCAAAACCACAACAGTTTAATAACCTGTGATTATTGCTACTGAGCTATTATCATCCTATACCTCAGCTGATCTCCTCATGTCTGGGTCTGCTTCGAGCTTTAGCACCAATGGACCACTCCTCCTCTCTCCATTTTTTTTTCTTTAAATAAGAATTGTTGCAGTGATTGAAAGCAGATTATGTTTTCACAGTTACGTCCCAAAGGTTTTAAATATTGAAACAAACCTTATCCAAAATCCTGGTCTTTGTCCTAAGGCATCTAGTCAATTGCTTCTTTTTTAGGGAATCTTAAGTCTGGATCTACCAAGTCTTTAGATGTCATGGTGATCTCAAAGTGGACCTCGTTTGTGTGTTTGTTCTATGATTTGTGGTACAATTTTTCTCATATTCAAACAGGTTGGATTCGAATATGTTGTTAACTTTGGCATAATATGCTGACTGTTATTCTGTAGGTCTGTTAACCATCATGTTTTTAGGGTCTAAAGGCATTATGTTGGTCCCTACTCACTAAATATAAAGTGTTCTTCAAAGTCAAGAATTTTCTTATCTTAAAATTCAGAAAGGCATTGAAAAATCAGTTTAGTCTTGCATTTTAGAAAGGGTCTCAGCTTTAAGAACCTCAGTTAGACCCACCATAGTTTCTTCTGGAAAGAGCGCTGTTTTCTTTGGTCCAGAGGACTTCCTCTTTAAATTTCTGAGCTTTGACCAGTTAAAATGTCTTTGTGTGGTCTGATGCCTGAGGGTTTGGGAAAAATGAAAAAAAAAAAAGAAAAAAAAGGAAAAAAGGACCTCACCCTTGCTTTTTCGTAGAAATAGCAACTACAGACATCCCTTTTCCATTCCCATCTTTTTAGTTACTTGTACATTTTAGCCAGATACTTGGTCAGAGATCAGAGTTTTGGGATCGTTTTCAGGAGTGAGCAATTAGTTGCTTAAATTAGTGCCTGGTACGATGACAGCAAAAATGAGAGTTGTTTCTGTAGTTATATCTGAGCCTTGTTTTGACGTTTGAAACCAAATAATGATGGGATTTGTGATTAGATGAGGTGAGATGTGATTGTGTCTTCCTCAGTTCAAAAAAGCAAGCGAACCAACCTCCCCACCCAGTGCTCCCCCCTCCAAATGTCTCATGGGAGGAAACCCCTGAGCACGAGACACGGGTTGGTAGTGGAGTACAGGAGCAGAAATCCTACATTAATGAGACTTTAGACTTAAAAGAATTGGTAATTAAATGCATTAAGATAACGAATGCTCTGAGGTAACTATGTAGTGATAAGGGGCCAGACCGCATGGAAGGACAAAATAAGGGTTTTTTTTTAAAGCAAATACCTAGGGCCCAGCCAAATTTCACATAAAAATCCTCCTTGAGGTCGAGCAATAGCAATTTTTATGTAGGAGACAAGATGGCACATGGTTGGAGCCGTGGTCTGGTGTCCAAGGCGGGGGTCACCCAGCCTTTTCAGCTCTGCTGCTCCCCTGATAGAACAATGGTCCATCACAGAGTGACATGTGGCTTTGCAGCCCATTCCAGTGAGATTGGACAAGGGCTCTGGTACAAATGGAGTTTAAAAATTCTGAACTGGGAAAGAACGTACGCATCTGAAAATAGGGTTAACAATTTAAAGGTTAAGCTAGGTGAAGAAATAGATCCTCTTTATCCCAACAGCTTTTCTTAAAAACCCAGCAAATAGAGAATTGGGCTTGAATGCAGAAGCAATGCAATGTTATAAAGTATGAAAATATGAAGGTAAAGTGTATGTATATATATATATATAAAGTGTATGTGTGTATATATATATATAGCTGTAATTTGGTCTCATGAAAAGGAATAAGAAATGTATTTTAAAAAAATGAAAATTTGAGGATAGAAGAAAGAGACACCTTGGGAAAAAACCCCAAACAACAAAAACTCAAACAAAAATCCATTATGCAACATCCCTTCTAGGTGTGAATTTCCTGGGTGCTTAATAACTGCTTTTAGGATAGTTACACAGTTCTTGATTTAGGATTTTCTAGATCAGGAGAGCTACCAAGCTGGTGAGGGGTCTAGAGAACAAGTCCTGAGGAGAGGCTGAGGGAACTGGGCATGTTTAGTCTGGAGAAGAGGAGGCTGAGGGGAGACCTCCTTGCCCTCTACAACTACCTGAAAGGAGGCTGTAGAGAAGGGGGGTGTTGGGCTCTTCTCCCAAGTGAATAATGACAGGACCAGAGGAAATGGTCTGAAGTTGCAGCAGGGGAAGTTCAGATTAGATTTTAGGAAGAATGACTTTACTGAAAGGGTGTTCAGGCACTGGAAGAGCCTGCCCAGGGAGGTGGTGGAGTCACCATCCCTGGAGGTACTTAAGGAATGTGTAGATGTGGCACTTCAGGGCATGATCTAGTGGCTGGACCTTATAGGGAGTGGGTTGTGGGTTTGTGTATGGTTGGACTCGGTGATCTCAGAGGTCCTTTCCAACCGTAACAATTCTGTGATTCTGTGATCACCTTGTGGTGATGGAACATGGGTTTTCTCACTCATACATAGCAGATCTTATAATAAATCTAATGAACTGAAGATACATAGTCTTTACCTTGTATCATTAGTCCCCTTCTCTATGAGAATAACTCCATGTTGTTTGAAAGGTTATTGTGAGCTTTGTAAACTCTCATCAGGCAACTTCTCTTCTTGTCATGACACAGGCTAGTATTTATTAAAAGGACGACAAAGCTTTCAAAATTCTCCACTGAGTGGGGGACAGGGGATGTCTCTTCCCGGTTGTATCGTGTATAAGGGCTCATGGGGATGGTGTTAAGAAGGTCGGGTTGTGCTTGGTGATGTGCAAATATTGCACGTTGTTCAACAAGTGTGTCTTGCTCTGGATCTCCTTCCAGACAATCTCCTCTCTGAACCTGCAAGAGCTGGGCACCAGAGCTGACAAGCGGGGAATCCTTTTCCTTTGCTTTGTTGCAGCAATGGCTTAACCAGAACATTATCAGGAATGGGTAAAGGAAAAAAAAAAGGAGAATGATTACATAGCAGTAATGTAAAAGGACTTTTAGGAGTTGTTTGTGATTTTGTACTGAATTTAGGTTTTTTTTTTGCCATCCCCTAATACCCTTAATAATTAGTCACAATGCTGGCCTATTTCCAGAACTTTGATTGAAATAAATTAGGTGACTTAAGTGATCATTGACTACTTATAGAGATTGATTTAAGTGAAGCAGGATTTGTAGGTGATTTATGACATAAACTGAGACAGCTGGTTACAAGTGAGAAGCTTTTGAGCGCTCAAGTGCGTTTAGATTTTACTCTGTTCTCCATGTGACGATACATGATGAGCGATGCGGATTATGGGCTGAGTATAAAGATCTCCTTGAAGAACCATTCTGGGTGTGTTACCAGTCTGGGATCAGGCCTGGGAGTGAGAGGTTTCTATCCTTATCCTTCTTTCTTCCCCTTCCTGACATTTTGATGCTGTGTTCATAGAATCATAGAATGGTTAGAGTTGGAAGGGACCTTAAAAATCATCAAGTTCCAACGCCCCTGCCATGGGCAGGGACACCTCCCACCAGACCAGGCTGCTCAAAGCCCCATCCAGCCTGGCCTTGAACACCTCCAGGGATGGGGCATCCACAGCTTCTCTGGGCAACCTGTTCCAGTGCCTCACCACCCTCACAGCAAAAAATTTCTTTCTGGTACCTAATCTAAATCTCCCCTCTTCCAATTTAAAGCCATTACCCCTTGTCCTGTCACTGCACTTCCTGACAAAGAGTCCCTCTCCAGCTCTCCTGTAGCTCCCTTCAAATACTGGAAGGCCACTCTAAGGTCTCCCTGGAGCCTTCTCTTCTCCAGGCTGAACAACCCCAGCTTCTTCAGCTGGTCTTCATAGAAGAGGTGCTCCAGCCCTCTGATATTTTTCATTCTTCCAAACAGCAGCTTCACTGATAAGAACCTACAATATGAATTTCCAAAGATTAAACCTTACTGTGAACAATTATGAAAAAAGAAAAAAAAAGCTTCACATCAGCATCTCTCAACTTTTAAATCTCCCAGACTCTCTAGAGCAGTCGGCAGTTTATAGAGCCGGGTCTCCCGCGCTGCTGTGGCTGTGGTTGTGTGCCTGTAACAGCTCACTCGCACTCGCTTTATGACCCTCCCCTAAGACCAGAGCTTGACTTCCTACCCTGCCACCGTGGCTGTTTCTGCTACTTTCACTGCTCTCCAGGAGTTTTGCTTTTACGGCAACGATTTGCTGCAGATAGAGAAATGGATCCGAAATAGCCGGTGTGTAAGACCTATAACGAAGTCATTTGTTCCCAGCCTTGTAACAATCAAAATCAATAAGGATGCTTACTGGCAAGATGGGGAATTTTGTATTTTGACAGATATGGGCTATTATCTGAAAAAGTACTCTGAAGCATTATTTTGTCTTCTCATATATATATATATATATATATATATTACTGATTATACCTCTATTCTTCTGAAAGTGATGGGAATTATTTAACTGATACATCCTAATAGCTGTGAGATTTTAGGAAGATGCCCTTCAAAATGTGAATCTTCATTACTTCTGAAATAATCCAGGGAAACACTGCCTGGACATCAGCAGCCTTAATAACCATTGGTTTAAAGTACATCAATGCAGAGGAAGAAAAGGGAGACCGAGATTAGCTCTAGCCTGTGTGTAGTTAGCAGTTTGTAAGGCTTCTGCTGCTCTGGTAAAGTGTTATACAAAAACATCGTCACTTGAGAATTTGGAATGGTCACCCACTGCTGGGAATACACAGATTTATTTCCAGGTGGCTGCTGTGCCACCCAGAGTACAAGCCACCTGCTCCTGAAGTATGGGGTGCCTTTGGATGTTGACACAGTTCTTTATGGGATGACTTACTGAGACGTAGTTAGACAAGAAAGTGTCACTTTAAATGGAAAATTGTAAATACATTTGGACAAATCTCAAAAATACACTGTGAGATAAAAATGGACAGAGATGATGGAGTTAAAAATGAGACAATTACCGGAAATTTCTCTTTTATTTATTTATTTTTTAAAATATCAACTCTTGAAGCTGGTAGAGAAAAAGTATTTTCTAGGTATGCCAAAATGTCATCCGTGTAATAACTCAGACCTTTGATATTCCCCTGTAGCATCATTGCGAACCATTATGTTTTATTTTTATTTCCTCTGTTTACAAAAAGGTACATTGATTATTGATTGTTTTACAGGACCTTAATGTTTCTCCGTGTCCTGTAAAATAATACCTTCATCAGGAGAGGAAATTGAATTCTGACTTTCAGTCAACCTTTTTATTGCTTTTCATATGCAAACTTTTCCACCAAGGCTGCTCAAATCTTGAAAGTAGCTTAAAACATCTCGCTTTGATTTAATGAACCTGTGGTATTTATGTCTTCATTAAACACCAGTAGGGGCTTTGCAATTAGGGATACAACTGCAAATTAGATGCGACTATATTGAAAAGGGTAAATTCCTTTGTGTCACTAGTTGTAAAAGGCTTATGGGCTATCCTGTTGTCTTGATACATTTCCCATCACAAACTCTGTTTCAGCCACAACTATGTATTTCCCATGGACCTGAATTTCTGGAATCATACAAACATAGTATCATTCAGGTTGGAAAAGACCCTTGGGATCATCGAGTCCAACCATCAGCCCTACTCTACAGAGTTCTCCCCTACACCATATTCCCCAACACCACATCTAAACCACTCTTCAACACATTCAGGGATGGGGACTCAACCCCCTCCCTGGGCAGCCTATTCCAGTGTCTGACCACTCTTTCTGGGAAAAATTCTTTCCTAATGTTCAGCCTAAACCTACCCTGTTGCAGCTTGAACCAATTCCCTCTCATTCTATCACTAATCACCTGTGAGAAGAGACCAGCACCAACCTCTCTACAATGTCCTTTCAAGTAGTTGTAGAGAGTGATGAGGTCTCCCCTCAGCCTCCTCCTCCTCAAACTAAACAGTCCCAGCTCCTTCCATTGCTCTTCATAAGACTGATTCTCCAGGCCCTTCCCAAGCTCCATTGCCCTCCTCTGCACTCGCTGCAGCACCTCGAGTTCTCTCTTGTGTTGAGTTGCCCAAAACTGGACACATTACTCAAGGTGTGGCCTCACCAGTGCTGAGTACAGGGGGACAGTCACCTCCCTACTTCTGCTGGTTGAATACAGGCTTTCATGGCCACCTGGAAGCCTCTCCTGAAACAGTTGTATTCACCTGAGCTGTTTCTGGGGTCCCAGTCCCTGTTCTTTGCTTAGAACAATGTTCTCACTCTTCTTTCCAGAAGCTTTGCTGAAAACAGGAGTGTAAAAAAGGCCATTAGAAATCTTGTCGGTCTTACACATGGCATGTGTTTGGCAAAGAAAAAGTGTTTTGGAAACTGGATATTACTTGCAATTGAATTTGTTTTCTTCTTAAGTGATCTTGAAAAAGTAATTTCATTCACTTTCACAGTACTTTTCCTGTACTTCACTGATGATGATGATTGCTCACCTTTAGTAAGTGATTCTCTAATTTACAAAACATGATAGAAATGTTAAATATCATCATCACTATTTCCTGCTCTTAGCAAAAAAAGAAAAAAGGGGAGGGGTAGGAGAGAGAAATTATTTTAAGTATGCTTATTATTAATAAAATGCAATGGTTGGCAAGATTTGTGATTATATTTTTAAAATAAATTGCCCCTACATTGCCAAACATAGGGCATAAAAATATGAATTGCAGCATCATTTAGAAACTGTAGGACACAATTATAAGGTGGTTTAGTTGAATTAATTCTGCAAGTTCCATACAGTGTACTTTAAACTTTAGAAATTTATGGAAATGAAACAATTAATTGGTCTTCCCTTGGTTTTCTACAACAGCATTTCCATAACCTCTGTGTTGAACTCTAATTAATTATTTTATCTTTTTCAGATACTGTTCCTCTCAGTTGACTTCTAAGAAATGGTAAAATGCCCCCTTCCCCAGGGGGGCAAAAAAAGAACACAGCACAGAAAGACCCAAAAAGCTGCTCATTACTGAAGCTAAATTACAGGCAACAGGAAAACCCACCATAATTCACTTACATATGCAAAAAGTTTTGTTTTCACCACCTAAAATAATATTTTTAGTTTCTAGTTCTGCTATGCTCTGCAAAAACCACCAATGTTGTTCTCATCCATTTTTATAGGAATGCTTTACATCCAGACTTTTGTTTCTAGAAATCTTATTTTAGAGTAAATTGAAAGTGTATACTTGGATACATGAGTTTGCTTATCCCTTTTATTACTTTTTTTTCCTTGCCTTAGAACATTTGGCCTATGTTTCAAATATAAATGAATTAAATCATAAGTATACTGAGGACTGAGTTTATGCTAACAAGGTAGTTCCTGGTAATGGAAGCAAAATTTAGCACCAGGGTAATTAAGATGGATGTTAGATTTTTTTTTGTTTGTTTTCATTTATATTTCCTATTAACATTGAGAAAAAAACCCAATGCACTTCAATAGGAAAAAAATGGATTTTGAGGGAAAAATTAATAAATGGTCATGTGATTAAAATTAAGTACTAAATCTGTTATGGAAGTACTTTAACTGAAGGAAATTTATATTTTATCTTACCTATGTAGGATGTTTAAAGGCTACAGATGGTAATAGGAAAGTTGGAGGGTACAAAATGACCTGAGGGTAAAAGGTGCATCCGCACTGTGTATTTTATCTCTGGATTCTAGTTTAATTCCTCACTCGATACAGAAAGAAGGGGGACTAAGTAGTTGGATACCGTGTTCTTCCTTAAAAATACATACCTGTATTTGAAACCTGGGCTGTGGTTCCACAGGGCGTTGGCTCCGTGCTGCTTTCCATCACGTCCCTGCCTAATTACTGAGCTTTCAAACCCACCACTTTGATTTCCAATGGAGTTCAGGTAGCACACAAGCTAGAAAACCTCAGCCAGGAATTTGGGATTTGTTTTGTTTTGCATCCCTAAGCGTAATGTAGAAGGTGATTGTATACATTACATCGTCATAACTCTGTCAAGAGGTGCAGATGCCTGTATTTATGCATGGCAGATGTAAGAGTAATCCAGCTCAGACTCCCGATGACTGCTGTTTATGAAAAAAACCTGCTAATTAATTAATATTAATTTGGTTCTTTAGTGGCAGACCCTATGTTCAGTTATGCATGAGCAAGATCTTACAGAGTTTTCAGCTTGCTGGTGTAAAATTCAGGAATTCAGGAAAACTGCCCTTCTCAGAGAGTTGTGTTTGGGGGGTTGCGTGTGAAGTTTTACAGTCTTTGGATTTATTAGTGCAAAAAATTCAAAAGAAAGTGGAATAACATGTAAATCGGCAAAGCATGAGTTGGCCAGTGCTAGAGTTCTGTGAGGATGTTCTTCCTGGACAGGCCAAGGGAATTAACTTTGAGTGCTAATGGGCTAGAAGTTCCCCTATAGTTTATTCCGAAAAGCTAAGTAAGTTAGTAGAGGTTGTATGAAAAAGGAGCAAATGTGTTAAATAACATGAGTTATTTAGGTGTGCACCATCTAGATCCAGGATGCAGCTGAGATACAGGTCGTATTTTACAGGTGTGACAAGTGTTTGTGTTACTCATCTTTATGGTTTCATGAAAGTTTAATGAGTTTTTAAATCGCGTAATTACTTTATCCAGAATAAATTATCCATCAGCATTTTTTTTGGAGAGACATCACTTCTATTAAGTAATTCCTTTGTATCATTCTGAGCACTTCTCAACACTTATGAATAGCAAACTAAGTTCAAAATAAGCATTTTTGAGGTTACATCTATTAAAAGAGAGATTAGACATCGATCGGACGCTTTCATACCACAAAGGTGGAAACAAGAGCAGGATTTCCCAGGGGGAAGTTGCAAACAGAGGATGACTAAAAATGAGCAGCAGCAACAACAACATCTTTTCCAGTTGTTTTATTTATGACAAACCCCTCCAATTGTGAAATATATATAATTTCAGAGAGATTTCATCCTGAGTTTGGACTAGTGAAACTTATCTATGTATTTCCAGCTGAATTCTTTTTGCTGATTAGAATATAAAGGTACACACTGCTTCACTGCGACTGAAGCATTTAAGGAAGGACTGAGAGACACTTAACAAATGCTGGGATAAATTTTAAATGGGAAATGAAGTTTGTGTAGTCCTGTATGTGACCATCAATACCATTACAAAATGCAGGCATGGAGAAGCAAAGCTGAACTAGCTCAAAAATAAGAAAATGATAATAAAAACCCATCTCACTAATAGGAATGTATAGGATATTATATAAAAATAAACAAACAAAACTAACCAAAAGCATATCCTCATCTTTATTTCAATGTACCTAAAACATTTTTACCATCAGATAGGGTTTTTTAAAGAGCAATTTTTCAAATATTTTTCTACAAATATTTCCAACCCCTAGTAAGTTCTCATTCTGATTTTTCAAGGTCTGATTCTCAAGCTCAAATTCAGCGTGCTCCAAAACTTTCATTTTAGAGATTAAATGCCCCGGCCTGATTTTAAAAATTTCATCACACAGTATAGATTAAATATGCACTATAAAAAAAAGTGCACTCTCAAACAAATTGTGTGCTATAGTTTATATCTCTCAATTCCTATCTAGCCTAAATTTTAAATCAAGAATATAATCTGTATTTCAAGGAATGGAGAGGTATAATCTGTAGTGTGTGCTTCTGCCAAGCAGATATCTTACTCTTGAAAGTTTTTACAGCTTCTTGGAAGGCAAATATAAAAGTGAAGGGCAAGTTACTTGATAACATGACACAATTGAATGCCTTTAATTGTTACTCTTAATTATGACTTGCTGTCTGAAGTAAACTAAAGTTCAGCCTCTTTGGTTTCCTGAATGGTTTTGGTTCTTTGACTGCGTAACAAAGTGTAACACTTTGGTGCACTCTGGTTTTGCAGGAAAGTTAACAAAATACTATATATTTTTCAGTAAAACGTGTGAGGGCTGACAGAATTTGCCACTGCGCAAACTATTTTTGGCAACTTCTGTTTATAGCCTTTGAAGTAAGAACTAGCAACGTATTTTATTTGCAAAAGTTCTTCAGTCAAGCCAATTTAAAGTGGTTTTCTCACGACCTATTTGCTTGTGCATTATAGGCTGAAGGAAGGTTTAAGGACTATGTGTTTATGTTGGTGATTTTAAATTTCTATATCTTGTCAGCAGCAAGCCAGATGCTAAGGAACAGTTAAAAATCAGCCACTTTACTAGCAGATATTTTTAACTTTCCAGAAGAAAATATAATGTTGTGTCATTTTTCAAGGTAGGTGTGAAGAATAATTTATACTCCTTTGTTGGTGCTCTTAAATTGTGTATTTTGCTGATGAATGAAAGGATGGAAGGAGGTTTAGTTGATGTTCTGTCTTGTAAATATCCTCTTGCTCTTCATGTGCGTGCACTGTCAAAGCCATCTAGTCCTCTGGCTGTGCAAGCTGGGTTGCATGAAGAGAACAGAAGGTGAGTTTTCTTGAGGCTAAAGAACGTGTATATTCAGAATTCATCATGAAATGGTCTTTTTGTCTTCATGAAATCTATACTGAAGAAGAGGAGGTGAATCTGGTGCTTCACCCACCTTGAGAGTCCCCCTTTTTTTAAAAGGTGATGGTAGGGGTTAGGGAAAGATCTGCTAATTCTTTTGCATTACCTTTGTTGGAAAGGTCAGGAAGGATGTAGTAATTTTGTTATTTAAAAACCCTATACAAATTCTGAGGACGTCCACCTGACATTGGTAAACTTAAAGCACGTTGTCATCCTGTGTGTAGAGTTTGCCCAGGTGCCTGCCATCCTGCGGCTTAGGATGTGGGTTTTTTGGGCCGGGGATGTCCAAAGGCAAGGGAAGCAGCAGGGTATGCAAAATGGGCAGCCGTTTGGAGTTCACGCTGCCATCTCACATACATTTTGGACATCTGACCTCTGGGGATTGTCCTCTTGTGGCACGACAACTCTGGTTTTAAGCTCTGTGTTAGTCATACTAATGGCCAAAGATGAATTCTCTAGAGCAAGTTACAACACAAACTGTAAAGTCTTGGTTTCGAAGATTTCCCGAAGGCTTTTCATAAGATTTTGTCTTGCAAGTACAAACTTCTTATTAGTGATTTTATTTTCTTTGACATATAAGGTAGTTGTCGCTCAGCAGTCTCGTATTTAGACAGTAGTAACTGTTACATTACAAATACTTGTTAAACCCTTTCAAACAGCTTTGCCTAAAATTGTAGTGAATTTTTTGGTGATTTTTTTTCCAGAACATAGGACATGATAGGGCAAAATTCGTATTTAGTCACTCACCATTTCAGCAGTTGGATATTTGATGGCAGTTTTATTCTGGTTTCTTTATGCCTGAGTGGATACTCTTTACTTATGTGTTTTGAAGTGAAAAAATTAAATGTAATAAAGAAAAGGCCACTCTTTGTCCTATCCCTGGATAGAAACACCTTAATAATCACAAAAGTTTTTGGGATTTTTAGTGGCATTTGTATGGGTTTTTTTCACTCTAGGTCACATAATTAGTTTCTATGTGCTGGATGCTGATGAAAATGACTTGATTCCTGAATGTTGAGATGAAAAGAGGAAAGAGGAGGGTTGAAATATGAAAGAAAGGGGGGTGGGGGGAAGAAAAGGATGGGGTTTGCTTTGTCTGACAGTTAATATTTGAAAATTTTCACCGCCAGAGGCAATGTGAGGACTGCTCTCTGCTTGATTGCCTTCTGAGAACGGTGTCTGAGTCCCAACATTGCAAGGAGCAACTTTGGTGACGGGATTGCAGCCTGTAGCTCTGGCTGGGATACCAAGGGCTTTCCAGTGATTTTTCCCCTTTCTGTTTCCAAACTACGAATTTTCTGCTGTGTTTCCTGGAGTGTGGTACAAACTGTTGTCTTCTAACTAGTTATGTCGTCACTTGAAAATCTTGTTAAATCTCATTTAAGTTTAGTGACGAGAATTCTGCAAATGAACAGACGTGACTCCACTTGGGTGCAAATCTGATGCTGTAAAGTGAAATAAGCTTTTGGAATAATCTTCCGAAAGCTGAAAGGGACGGGGGGGAGCTTCCTATGCTGAGTAAGGATAAGGACCACGTACACCCAAATGGTCTTCAGCTTAGCATGTTCTTCACTGGGGACTTTTAGAGAGGTTGCGTAAGAACTTTAACACCTCCCCTGAATCTTATTTGCTGTAAAGCTTTTATGGTGGTGCCTGTTCCTCCCTGGTTACTCCACCAGAACTCAGGCCTGTGGCTTGTCAGTGTGTTTCCTCTGGTGAAGTGATTATAGACATTTACATTCTATATTGAATATCCGTTGTTAGGATAGTTCTTTTACAACTGTTTGCACTGCCCAGCATGGGAATGAGGTGCTCATATATTCTTAACTTAAAATGATACAGTATTTTGTGCCAAGGCTTACTTTGCTAGGACTTGTTGGTTTCTTCTATGAAGCTTTTCAAATCTAGCACGTGAAAGCCTCCCAGATATTCTAAACACCCTGAATCTCTGCAGAGATGCTAATGAAATGGTAGTTAAGAGATTAAAGTCTTTGGAGTGCACAAGCAGGATGAAAACTAAGGCAAGAGAGGAGCTAAACTGTCCCCTTGTATCCTCATCTAACCTAATTTCTTTTTCCTACTTGTAAAGCTCTTTGTGATATTTGGAGCTCATGCTTGCTTCCTTCCTATTAAGCATGAGAAACCATTGAAGTAATTGCAAAAGTTCATTAATGGAGACATTTTTTTCCTCTTCCCCTGTATTCAGTTTAGTAAAGTATATTTTTATCAGTTTGTCTAATGACAATGTTTGTAATTCTATATTTTCTTTAAATGTTAACAGCCATAAAAATTCTGTGATTTGGGCAAGTCTATGTTAAAGCCATTCTTCTAGTTTCTTGGTGTACAAACATCTGACATCTAGGAAAGCCTGTAGCAAGTTAATACATTTTTAAATATCTCTTGACTTAGGTATGCATGGACTAAAGCTGTAATCATATTCTTTAAGATGTGAGTTGCCCTATTTTCAGTATTTAGCCATATTTCCTACATAGTGTTTTCCTGAGCAAAGTACTTCTGTTTATTTCATTATACAAAGAAATTCAGAACTAAATTCACATCTAAGGACAGTAAAGACTAGATGTTCAGCTTGCCCTGCTTATGGCTTTGGAAGAAACGATGGAAAAAATACCTCCATTAAACGGAGGGTAAAGTGAGGTGTGTTGTTTCAAGCTTGAGTAACTCGTGTGGAAAATCAAAATGGCAGCGTGTATGTTATGTCACCCCTTGTTACATGATTCTTTTTCAAGAAGGTATTTTTTGGTAGTTTAGAACAGAGCTCTGTCTTTTCAGAAGCACTTTATGCTAATTGCCTACGCGGTTTGTGATGACACTTTTGTAAGTAAATGTAACATCCAGAGTCAATTTGAAATCTAAACCGTGTTAGAGACCTAAAAGGTACCGTCAGGATTTTACTGGGTATAGGCATCTGTGATATATTGAGTGTATTGTTTTTCATTAGTGCATGTGAAAAGATCAGTGTTAGTGACATTCTCTATATGACTTCCTAGGTGTTCACCGTGCGTTTTGCAATGTTTGTCTCTCATACTGGTTAAAATGGATGTCAAAATGCAAACATTTAAAGCCCTGTTGCATTAATAAGGTCATGTTATTTGAAGTGTCTTTGAAGTGTTTAATGCTTTAACAAGCTATTAGGTTTTTCAGTTGATTGGTTTTGTGGTTTTGGGGTTTTTTTTGTCAAGTGTAGTAGCTCAAAGTATAACTATGAGACTAATTACGTGAGATTTATTTGAAGGACAGTACCAGATCTGGATCACACAGTTGGCTTGTGGACTCATATGAACCGTCTCTGTTTGAATCTAAATATTCCTGTCTGGCTTTTGGGATAGAGGAGTGTTGTGAAAACAGTGGCAGGATTGACTCCAAATCACACATAGTTTCTTTTAATCTTTCACCGTGTACTTTATGAAATCAAACGTCAGAAGGTTCTTGGTTGCTGTTAACATGGAAAGTTACGGTTTTAATCTCACAGAAGAAGTGGTCACAGTCAATGTCCATTTCTAAGTCTAAAATCTGGCTGTAATTTGTGCAGCCTAGAGATCTAGTTGTGTCACTGTAATATTGACCCTACGTTTGGTCAGTGGAGTCACTGTCTGGATTCCTGTGACTGTATTGACTAAATCTCCTGATGATTTTAGGAGTGTTGAATTGGAAAATGAAGCAAGGTAAGTTAATACTAGAACCAAAGCATCTTTTTAAGAGCGAGGTAGTCAATGGATTAGTTCAACAGAGGGGAAACGGTGGTTGTTTTTTCATCTGCCTAATCTTTGTGGTCACATATGAGTAAGTCTGTAAAAAGCAGAGCTCAAAAAAGTGATACCTGCAACTCTGAGTTGACCTACATCCATTTGTTTGTGAAACTTTCCCTTTTCCAGCCTGAGGAGTGCCTGACTTTCAGGAAAGCTTTCTGGTCTTTCTGTCATATCATGCTCCTTCAAAAAGGGGAAGGGTGAGTCTGAAGGCCACAAATCTGTGGTGTAGGCTTTTTTTTTGTTTGTCTGTTTGTTTCATAGGGCAGGGTTTGGAAGAGTCCCATTTGCCTCTGTATTACTGAGCCATTTTGTTTCCAGGATTCCTGTGGAAAGTCTGCGTGTGCCGCGGTCACCAAAAGATTTCCAGTTGGGCCCATCCAGACAAGATCTCTTGGGTATTGATGAGAGAAGTTAGGGCACAGTTAAAGCCTGGTTTGGAAATGGAGCCCTTTGTGTTCCTCACTTCTGGGATTATTGGTAATAGACTGGAGAATGCTCATCTTCAAGCATTTTTTGGGGTTTTGTTTGTGGGGATTTTCTGAGTTGAGGATTTTATTCTAATAAATATGGGTACATTTAATATGTTGTTATTCTCAGAGCCTTTAAAAAGAGTAGACGTGAACCTTATTTCATCTTCTGAATAAAGTAAATGAATTAGTAAACATTGAGTCCTTACTCTGAACTGGTTCCTCTAGGACAAAACTACCACTGAAAAATTTAGGAAAAGCCATCAATTTTTAGCTATTTTTCTGTTTCAATACGGGTAGATTAGTGATTGTTCTGCTGCTATCCTACAAGATCTTCACTAGCATTTTTTTGGCAACTTTGCCATCAGTCCTGGTAAAGGAACTGTGGACAGATAGAGTTCTTGTTCAAATCCAAGGCCAGCCAACTCGTGATCCGAGTTCTCTGTCTGAGGAATTGCGGTCGTCTTGACATGTACCCAAAACCTATTTTTGTCTTGAAATGCATTGGGGAATTTAAAGCGACAATACTGGGAACCAGGAGTCAGAACAGGGAAAATGGTGTCAACAAGAGGATAGCAATAACCTTTTGCTAGTACCACACAAATTAATGATATCAAACCATGGAAAGTTTTGAGAGCTACGACAAAGCACTCCTCCCAGTAGAGGCTGCATTCAGATATAGGTATTCATATAAGTCCATTAGGTGGTTTCAATGTAAGTCTCACTGGAAAGATATTTGTGTGTCATAAAACCACAGCATTTTACAGTATTCTGTCTTTGAGAAGCCGATAGAAGAATTTTTGTTATTGCCAGTGCTGGGTGTGGGAGGTTGTCTGTTTACTGATAGCATTAAAGCTTGGAGGTTTTGGCAGAGACCTGTTTATTTTTACGAGCACCTCATTTCCCTACAAAGCCATTTGAGGTTCCCTTGCTTGGACAGCATCTCAATCAGGTTCTTAAACCCCAAACTCCCTGTTCCCTCCCTGCTCAAACAACAGCAGAAAAAAACCTTCTGTTTGGATTTGGTGAAATGCCTGTCAGCGTCAATAGCTCAGCTCTTGATGCTGTTTTCTGATAACACAGATTCTGTGACATTAGTGAAATGCACATTTCATTCCTCCTCTCCTGGCTTGAGCTTCTATTTCCTTGGCTGAGTTGGAAGAAAGGATGCCACAATTTGTCTGCAGAATTTACTGATAGAAATGAGGAGGTGGGCAATGAGGGGAACTGTATTTATTGTCCCGTTTATCCTCTAAGGTATGATGTCCATTCACTCTTGTGCCCTCGGATTATAATTCATTTGGACACTTGCATCCAACTGAAGTTTGAAGCAAATAGATCTCTGCAGACGAGGAGGACCTACTTGTATAATGTGAAAATCTTTCTGCCTCCATAAAACTGACTTTGCGAGCTGCGGTTTACATACACAAGCCATTCACACACATGCAGGAAGTTTTCTTGACTTTTGCTAACGACACTAAAGTCAATGAAATTAGAGAAGAAATGATTCGTTGTAAATATTTAGTGAACTGTGACTAAGCACCTTTTAATAGAAAGTGTCAGTGTTTTAATTCCAGAGGCCAGACTGTTTATGAATAGTTATATTTTATAAGGTACTTTGTCATGGCTCGCGAGATATTTACAACAAATCTTTTTTTAGTGATTTTTTTTTTTTTTCATTAAGAAAACTCATGAGAATTTCCTGAACATACAAAGCAGGCTCATGATTGCATGGTTTGTCACTGGAAACAACTTGCCTTGCAGTTTGTATTTCCTTCTATCTTGATGGAGTGGGGTTTGAAAACTAGTCTTATTACCATACCTACTTTTGTGGATAGAGCCTTTGTGGGAAAGGAGAGGAAAAAGAAAAAAAAAGAGAGAGAGAAAATGTTCTTGTAGTTCTAAAAACATATTTATACTCCCAACTTTTCTGTAACTGTCCAGAGCGATGCCAGAGAAAGTTCCTACCAGTCAGGATATATGAGTCAATGGGGGGTTGTTCTTATTTTAGTTAAAAAAACCCCAAAACCAACAAAAAAACCTCCCCCAAAACAACCCACCTTATTAATATTATTTTTGTTGCTTAATTTTTCAGCATTACCTGCTGCTCCCTGTCAAAGTGATGGAAGAACAGTAACCATTAGATGACAAATAAGGTGAAAAAAAGGGAGGAAAGGCCTCATACATGGAAGTGATTTTTTCCATCCAGCTTTGTGCAATTTGGTGTTTTACCCTGTCAGCCACTGATGAGCAAATTTAGTCTCCTTAAATCCTTCTTAAGCTGAGGTTTGGGAAGGCCCTGGGTTGCAAAGTCTCGGAAGGCGATTCAGCAAGATTGCTCTACTGAAATCTTACAGACGTCTAAAGCCAATAAGGGATTTGGTGTTTTCTAGGCATCAGGCAAAGGCTCCTGAGATTTGTAAGAAAAAAATAAAAATAAAATATTCCCCCTCTCTTGTCTGGAGGAGCCTCAACTCTACTGCATTTCAGAGGGAGGCGAGGATTCCCTTTAATACATAAAATCCCTGTCTCCCGAGGCTGCTTTCCTCAATAAGAGTCACTGGTGCATAAGCATCGCTGTTAGAGCAGGGAGCAGAAATCAGAAGCTGAATGCTTTGGTTTGTAACTTCTCTAATATTTAGTACGTTTTTCCTTTAAGGATGTATAAAGCATGCTTGCATGGTTGGGGACTGACTTCTCTCATCTGTTACCTTCACAAGCAAATTGGAGTCAGTGTAGTTTCATGGATAATTAAATAAGAATGACAATTAAAAAAAAAAAGTACAAAAAGAGACTTTTCTTTGTTCAGCAAATGTTCTCCATTTAATATTTTTTTCATATAATATTTTTTAAGTTATCTCCAGTTGATTTGATGAGTCTGTTTTGATTAGTCAAAGGCAAGATGAAAGTAAGTAGATATGGATAAAGGCAGTGGAGGCTAACTGGGAAATTTATTTGAATTGTAGAAACCTTTCAGGTTTTTCAAAAATGAGTGTTCCAATGGCACAGCTGTAGGGGGTCATGGCCAGATGGTTTTTAGAAGACTTTTTTTCTGGTTTTCAGATGGGCGAGTTAACACTGCAGACATTTCTGTTGTACCTGGTAATCTCTAGTTACGTTATAAATCTAAGTTTTTTTAAAAATAATGTGTAAACCTGAAAAATATCAGGGCCAGCAATTACATGTATTTTCATATTCCATTTCTAGCTTTTCTATGTCTTTTTTGTAAGCTTAACCAGAAAAGCAAATGTGACTTGATGGGTTTTTTTTTTTTTCCTTCCTGCTTTTACTCAGAGCAAAAGGCTGAAAACTACAACTTGTTTGTTTGTTCCTTCGTCTTCGGTGATAATAATAAATGCATCAGCAGAAAAAAAAAGTATATAAGTTGTTCATTTCAGTGAATGGAGGATTTAGAAGTGTTAAGACTGTGGTTCTTGGGTGGGTTCCCCCCCACCCCTTAATAAAGAGATCCTCCTGTGGATCTCCCATACAGTGCTGTAAAGACCACCTCTTCTCCTACTGGCGGCTGAATATCCCTTCTGTTGCCATCCTTGGTAACCACACTAATTGCTTACATGGAAAAGGAATATTAGGCAAATATTAAGTGAAGCTAAAAATACATTAAATGTGATATAGCTGCTGGAAACGGGGAAAGCCAGCACCTTCCACCAGCCAGATCTCCACAGACCACCAGCAAAGTGCTCCGGGGGCCACTGCAACCGTGCAACCACATAACGTGCTTTGGAACATTTACATCAAATATCACCTCCTGCTTTTTACCTTGACCTCAGAAGACTTCCCCAGCAAAACGATAAACAATGAACTTACATAGTGTGCCCGAGAGACTCAGGTTCTAAATAAACTCTGTATGATGCCACACATTTTCGAGGAAGCAGAGCTTACCGGAGACCACACAAATCTCAGCCACGAGCATCATTGCTTGTGTGTCGAGCGAGCGATGCCAAGCTGGAGCTTTAAGAAGCCAGGACTGTGCTTGGATATAGAAGCACAGCCACAGTGTTTCCAAAAAGGGAAAAAAAAAAAAAAAAAAAAAAAGAGAAAGGTGAATACGTCGGTGTTTTGCAGCAGCCCCCACCGTGGCACCCCGGAGCGCGGCTCATGCTCTCTCTTCTCCGGCTCTGAAAGCGAAAGGAAGGAACTGAGAAGTGTTCAATAAGCGCAGCACGAAGGGAGACATTAATTATTCTCCTGTAACACATCATTCTGATACCAAAAATTACATTTGCTTTTGCCTCTCTCTTGTGTGGGATTCAGTGAAACCGCAGCTTTTCTTGGAGAATTCGGTCTTTCCCCGACTCTGACCATTGCTCCCTTGGCTCCTAAGGAGGGAGAGAAAGGGACATGTGGGATGTGGAACACCCTTCCCTCAAGCATGGCAATTCCTGACTTGTGTCTGTAGAGATTAATTCTTATTTTGGAAGCGTGGTTCTTTTTAAAAACTGCTCGCCACTGAGCATCCGCTCGTATTGATGAGGATGCTGCACATACCCTTAATTTCTTCAAGAATATTTTCTTCTGCCGTTATAGAAATGTGCTATAAGTAGTTGGAAATGTTCATTGGAATGACTTTTGGACTCCCTGGTATGCTGTCTTTTATTTTGTCTAGCTTATCTGTTTTAATAGATAAAGGAATTAGGATTTTACCTGATACTGCTTCACATTACGTTCTGCAGATAAGAAAGCAAAGTACAGTCTTCTTAATGATGATTTTCTTTGTTAACTCATGCATGGGGCATAACGCTGGGTGGATTGTGTTTAAAAAATAAATAAATCCCTTTTTAAGTGCTAATATTTGGCATTGCACCTGTTTGAGCAGCCTGAAATTTGTAAATTGAAATTACGATTTCATATTAAGGTATACATTCAATCCAGCTGTAATTTTATTGTGAATTATCTCTAAATTGCCAAATACTCAAATCTAAATGCTTGCCAGTGAATAGCAATAGACATGCACATTTCACCTGAATGAGTACAAGTCAGGTTTGTCTATTTTTTTAATTGAGAAAGGTCAGAATAGACAATATGGAAAAAAAATAAGAAAAAAAAAGGGACAAATTTGAGTGGATGTCGAGTTTTTACATTGATCCCTTTGGAGCTATCATCAATAAAGTGAATTAATTACGCTTTTCTTTCATGTGACATTCTGTTGAGCCCTATGAGAGTAATTCTTGCCCCCCCTTTTTTTTCGTTCTTGCCTCATAGCTTGTAGGTGCTGCATTGAATTTCGGATTCTTCTTTTCAGTGTTATTATTATTATTAGATAGTGTGGATTCGGTGCTCATGATTTTGCTTCTTTCCTTTGTAAACAAAATATTTTCCATATTTTTGAAAATTTAACTTTTGAGTGAAAATTTTTAAGCTCATTCTTCAACCCTAATTTGCTCCTGAAAAAAAGACTTTCTAAAGTCCAGATATTGACATCTTCTGTTTCCTACATTCCTTCCACTGAGCCACTTTTCATTGAAAGGAAGGAAACAATTTATTTTAAGAAGTATAAGAAAGCTGCTGCTTCTTTCCTTTTATGTGTGCACTCAAAAGGATTATTTAATACTTTATGTGGACAAGGGTGTCAGTGTAGCCTAGTGCTTCTGTGTGCACCCCCAGACCTAAGTTTTGGGAGGGTCCAGGGGTGAAAGAAAGAGAGGGCAACTCTCTACGCTGTCATTTGGACATATGGGAGAATAAAGGTTTGTATATATAAATTCTATATAAAGGAATTTCTTTTGCCAGTATTTTTCACCCTTTTGGGTTTTGTTTGGTTTTGGGTTTGTTTGTTTGGTTTTTTTAAATCCCATCCATTTCCTTAAGTAATGTGTCATGTCAGGAATAAAATGAGAAAAATAAATTGTCTTATAATGAGGCATTAATTGTCTAAACAATGATTTAGTGCCTGTGCTCAGTATAACTGCTAGAGAGCACACTTTAGACAAAATGAAGAGCTAAAGTGTAATTGGTAGACATGTACCTGGTCATCTTCCAAGGTCCTTTTGTTTTTATAGCACGTAGATCAAGACTGGGGTGACTGTAAAACATCAATATTTTATAAAACTCTTCTTTTCTTGTTCCAGAAATTCTCCCAAATTGCGCTTAGATGAAGTCTTGTGAGGAAAAAGCCTGTAAGAGTTCTTCACTATAAATACATTTTTGTGATTTTAAGAAGAATAGGGTATTTATAATGGATTGAACCAGAGCTTCTCTGCTCTGTGTTATCTTTATAATGTTTGCCATAAAGTACTTCCAGGAGACATCTTGACTTCTGTAATTTTTTTCTTCCTTTCGTTGGTGCCTGGAACAGATTATTGCGGGTTATAACATTTTAAAACATTTAAGTAATCCATTTGAAAGCAGGAAAAAGAGTGCACCATTGATATGAAATTGCACTGCCTTTCCAGAAAAGATTTTATCACAGAACTTCCAGTTGCTTACTCTAGGAAGAAGGCTGCACTTTTTGATTTCTGAAATAAAATACATTTTGAAAGCGTTGTCTTTTTCAGTGAAATTGATGTATTTTATGGCAGAATTTTAATTTCGGAAAAAATTAGACGATTGGTATGTTCAGCGCATTCTGAAGTTAACCCTAAATGAAAACCAAAAGAGTTGTTCTCTATTTTAATTGTTGTGCACCTTTTCCTGTTAGTGGGTGTGTTTTATCTGTGCCTAGTGGGGAAATTATTTCTATTTCTGGTTTTCACTTACTGGTTCGGTGATAACGCGTAGTAACTGCTGTAACAGTTCACAGCGGGTTTGATCTTTGGTAACTGGGAGGTGGTGGTGCTTCATTAATTGTAGATGGCATGAACTGCTATGCCCCTAAGTTGTTTACTGTAATTTAGAGCACAGATTTCCAAGCTGTAATCTGTGGATTGCTGATGATCTGAAAGTCAAATTAAATATTTTACAGCAGTTTTGTTAATATATATATATATAATAGCCACAAAAATAGTCTAGATGTACTGCAAGTACTTATTTCATAGTTAGGTTTTACAGTGTTTGTCAGAAATGCTGAGATCTGTAATGCTGTTTTGGTCACAGATATTTCTGTATTTTTGAGATGGGTCATATTTTTCACCACCTCTTTATGTTTCTCCCCAGTACTACAGCGAGCACTGCAATAAATATCTCACACAAGTCCTGCAAGGACAAATAATGAGAAGACAGGCTCTCTACAGGCGTAGGTGGACTTTTCATATAATTTTCTTTTACTATTAAAATTCAATCTAATTTGCTAATTTACTGTTAATATAAATCTAATTTGCAAAGCCTGATTTGTCAGCAGAGCACGTGTTACCACCCACCAGTGGGAACCATAGGGGGATAACTTGCTTTCTTTTTTTAACCACAGACCAACTGTGGACAAGTTACTTCCTTTCTCCAGGCATTGACTTCAGGAAGGGTACTAAAGTGAAAAAACACCTGATGCTATAAAGCGTGTTAACATCTGATAAAGAAATGTAGTAGTTGAGAATTGGATGTAATTATCCTTTAACACTTGAAGATCTCATGGAGTTGTGACGTGAACTTTTAAAACAATGAAAAATGGTCTTGATATTTTGGAGAATATAAAAAGAATAATATTATTTCTCTAAAAATTAGCATAAAGCATTCATCCTCATTTATAGTTTGTAGCTTAAAGTGTCTTGTGGTTTTAATCTAGATTTAGAATAGCTAGGGTTTTCCACATTTGGTTAACGCTCTTAATGTATATATACAGTGAGACGATGTTTTGACTTCCTGCTCTCCTCACCACTTTTGCGCCCTGTTCTCATGAGAGCAGACTGCAAATTCATCTCTCTTGGCTTTGTTAAATTACATTTGTGCTTGGGTACATTGTTGGGATGAACTTTTTCCTAGAGCAGAAATGACTGATCGTCGTCCAATCTGCACGGCCTAGAAAGACAGTTGTCTCGTTTGTTTCCTGAAAAACTGAAACCCTTTGTGAATGAGCGAATGGAACATATTATGTTATACAACTGGAGTAAATTACGTCTTTTTCCTTTGCCGGTCATAAGGATTTGTAAAATTAATTTACGCTTAAGACACTTAACTGTTCGAGTTTGGTCCATTCTGATTAGTGTACAATGGTACTGAAAAGAGTTCATGCCACAGCTTTGTGTTGGGATAAATCTGATGATTTTCAGCAGTTAGAAAGCATTGACAATAGTATAAGAGAAAAAAAGAAATAGAAACCCCAACCAAACCAGGGTAAAGGCTATTGTCTTTTGTTAATATGCAGAACTTTTTAAAAGCATTTATATAAAATCGCTGCCCGTATTCTAGCATTTACTTATTTGACAAGATCACACTCGTCCTCAGCTCGCGGGTATTGTACTTCCAACAGTTTACAAAGAGTAACCAAGTTAGCTCAATAAAAACACATAGAAAGATTATTCTGCAGAGTTTTTAACAAAACTTAGAAAATTAGGGTTTGATGGAATTTAGACATATTCACCCTGAAAGAGGCATACATGTCTATTAAACTTATAAACAGTTTGTTGCAAGTAGACCCGTATGGCATCTTGCATCAAAGCTGAAAATATTTTTCATATTGGCAGTTCATAAAGTAGTAGACCAGGGAGCAAGGAAAAATATCTTAAAAACAGTTTACTGAAATGCATTTTCTAAGTTGTGTTTTCATATACCTGAATTAATTTTTCATGTTTTAACTGTAGTCATGTTTAAATATGGATAGTTTTATCCTTTCTGCTTGAGATCAGACTCTATTTACATATTTATTCTTTCAATAATATAATATACAGTATTCTGCTTTGATATTATGTGTGATATTTCTCATGAAGAGAAGTCCTGGCAACTGGGGGAAGTTCCTGAGGAGTAGAAGAAAGCAAGTACCATTTCTGTCTCCAAATAGGCCAAGAAGGAGGATCCAGGGAATGACAGACTTAAACGTAGGATGTTCCATTTAAACATGAGGAGGAACTTCTTTCCTGTGAGGGTGGCAGAGCCCTGGCAGAGGCTGCCCAGAGAGGTGGTGAAGTCTCTGTCTCTGGAGATGTTCAGAACCCATCTGGACACGTTCCTGTGCAGCCTGCTCTGGGTGGATCTGCTTTGGCAGGGGGTTTGGACTAGATGATCTCCAGAGGTCCCTCACAACCCCATAGCATTCTGTGATCTGGAAAACAGTTTTGCAGAGGGGTCCTGTTGGACACCAAGTTGGACATCTGCCAGCAGTGTGTTGGTCTTGTGGTAGGATCCTCTACTGCACTAGGCAGGCTGTTGTCAGCAGGTGAGGGAGGTGATCCTTCCCCTTTGCTTGGCACTGGTGAGACCCATCTGGTTTGCTGGGTCTACTGCTGGACTCCTCACTACAAGAGAGACATGGACGTACTGGAGCAAGCCAATGAAGGGCCACTAAGATGTTCCAGGAACTGGAGCATCTCTCATAGAACCAAAGAATTATAGGATGGTTAGAGTTGGAAGGGACCTTGTACAAGAAGAGACTTGTGAGAACTGGGACTATTCACCCTGGAGAAGAGAAGGCTCAGGGAGATCTTATCGATGTCTATAAATAACTGATGAGGGGGTGTAAAGAAGACAGAGCCAGGATATTTTCAGTGGTGGCCAGTGACGGGACAAGAGGCAATGAGCACAGATGGGAATACAGGAAATTCCACTTAAATATAAGAAACTTTTTTTTACTGTGAGGGTGGTCAAACGTGTGGGAACAGGCTGTGCACAGAGGCTGTGGAGTGTCCATCCATGGAGATACTCACAACAGAATAGGACACAGCCCCGAGGAAACTTACGTGAGCAGGGGAATTGGACTAGGTACCTCCACATGTCTCTTACAACATCAACTGTTCTGTGATTCACAGAGTAGCAGTGGCATAGTGGTATCTTCTTTTTTTTTCTCCTTTTTTCCCCCTTCTGTCATCCAAGATAGTAATTTTCCAAGTATGAATGCAAATTACTTAAGGAAAAAAAAAAAGATATAAATTTCTTACTGCATATGCTATAATGTATTTAAAGAAACATTAACAAAGGTTGCCCTTTCTAAAAGGAAAATTTAAGATTTTTTTTTTGCTTGCTTTACAAGTTATTAAAACAATTTCAAGATCAGCAGAAGAACATGATTCAGAAGGTTCACACTTATACAAAATGCTTTATTGAGTCAAGACAGGATGACCTCCCATGGAGCTGGGAGACTTTAGTGTCTCTGAAATTCATTCCCCAAGGAATTAATCACTGAGGACAGGGTTTGTCTTCATGTGAGAAGAATCAGAGTTTTCATTTGGCAAGCCATTAGAAATTGTTAATCCTGCTGTCTGGTAGACTTTGCCATTTAAACACTCATGGTGTAAACAAGCTGCTTCCATTTTCAGGTAAATAAAGTTTCTCTTACAAAGAACTTGCCTTGTTTAGATCCCACCTCAGTGGAGCAGTGAACTCGAGTGATGCCTTTGGATATTTCTTTCCATCACTGTAATTGAGAAATATCTGTAGTGAAGACAGTTAAGTAAGCATTAATATGTCTTTCAGTAAGCTCAAAAAAATTACTAATTCTGAAATTTCTTCCTGGTTTTAGAACGTTAGTAATTATAAGCATCGTTGAAGCTTATTTCAGACTCCAGATACAGAGTTCCAGCAACTGTCTCTAAGTTGCAGGTGAAATATCACTTTAAAATGTGATCAGATCTCATTTTTCAGTATTTGAAGTCACATAATCAAGATTTCTTTTTGTGTACTTGTTTAACATCTCAAGACCCCCTCAGTTAAGCTTAGTTTTCAGTGTTTCCAGCAGTGAAACTTCTGTTCCTTCTGAGATGGTTGCAGAGGGTTTTAGCTTTTTTTCAGATGTTTTCCTTCTAATTTGCTCTAAATGTTCCTTTTCTATATTTTATCCCTTGTCACTATGTACTTTTGAGTAATGAAATGGTATTATGTAATGTTTCTCTTGTTTATGTTTTTGCAATATCTGCAGACATTATCACAGCTTAATTTTATAATGAGAAAGAAAATGTTTTGTAGCTGACATTTCTGATTCTTCCTGTGCCCGCTGTTCTCACTGCCATACACATTTTGGAAAAAGTATCTTCCTTAAGCTGAGTAAAGATGCAGTAATTCAGTAATCAAGGGTACTAGGAGCAAGTACCCAGATTTGGGCACTGGTGAGGTCCAACTGTTTACATGTGATGTATGTAAATGAATGTACACCTTATCATAGAATCATAGAAACATAGAATTGTCTGGGTTTGAAGAGCTCATCGAGTGCAACCTGATGTTGACCAAAGCCATCACTAAACCATGCTGCTCAGCACCATGTCTACCCATCTTTTAAATACCTCCATGGATGATGATTCCACCACTTCCCTGGGCGACCTATTCCAATGCTTTATTACCTTTCAGTGTAGAATTTTTTCCTAATATCCATCCTAAATCTGCCTTGGTGCAATGTGAGGGCATTTCCTCTTCTCCTGTGCTTGTTACTTGCTAGAAGAGACTGACCCCCACGGGGCTACAACCACCTTTCAGGTAGTTGTAGAGGGTGATAAGGTCTCTCTTCAGCCTCCTTTTCTCCAGGGTAAATAGTTTATGGTTTCCAATGTCTTCTGCAGAGGACTGCTTGAAATTGGGAATTGTGGGTCCGCTTGTGTTCTCTATTACGTGTGGGCATAAGACTAGCCATATAGACTAGTAGATAGGTTCATATTAAAAGGCAGCATGAGTCACAGTTGGCTCATCTCTTCTTGGGTTTTAGGTTAGTGTGGTTGCATCCTAAAGTGGTTGGAGTAACACGGAGTAGCTTGGCGCAGGTGAGAATAGGGGACCTCAGTATTCGTCCTTGTGGCTTGTAAGGTAGCACAAGGAAGAGTGCCATCCTGGAGTAAACTGGACTCTCAAGGTATCCAGAGTCTACTTTTTCAGCTGTTCTTTCTGTGAGGATGTAAAAAAAAAAGTCAGGATACTTAGTCTTTATGTAATTTGGAAGTTAAAATTGTTAGTACTTTTCTGTAATGGGCTTAGCACAACCTCGTTGTAAGTTTACACCAGCCCTGTATTAGGGAGGAGCTGTATTTGCCAATGTTAGTGTAGACTTTGCTTGATTATAGCACAAACTGCCCAAACTGAAGTCCGTGATATCGCTTAAATCAGCATTTCTGGTTTCCCCTTCACATTTAGGACGACTCCCCTCAGCGCCGAGAACAGATTCAGTCTGGAAGGTGGTAAAAGCTCCCAACGAGTCAAAAGTCACGGAGAAATGAGCTCTCCCCTTTGATCCCTTTTCTCCCGATAGTCCAAATGGCTGCTTGGTCTAATTCTCCCAGCCGTGCGGTGCGGTTGGCCTTGGTCTTTCCCAGAGCGGGTGATCTGCTCGGTGGGGCTGTAACAGACGCGCGACAGTTGGTGTAAAGGAGCCCTGGAGCCTTGGTGGTGTAAAACGCAGGCAGATTATTTAGAAGTTGCCACACAGGCTTTCTAAAACCACTGTCGGGTGATTACCGACGTACCAAACAGCACAAGACAGTCTGAATCTCCAAGAATTGCTTCTTGCAAAATGCGAGTATTTTCTTCCAGGTTTAGCCACTGGAGCTCTTGGCAGAAAAAAAATTTGGAAAATGACCCTAATTTTTGTAATTTCTGCATTAAAATTGCTGTTGGTTTTGAATGCTTGTTTTTATTGTAACTTAAACGTGATTTGTCTAAACTTTAAAGAAAACGCTAGCACAGCTTCAGCTTGCAGTTTGACTTTATATCTCTCGTGCTTGCACTAAATCCTGGTAAAGAATTATGTTCAGTGTGTCGTATAAAACATATGTAAATTTGGTTTCATTAATCCAAGCTGATAAATCCGTTAACTGTGAAGTCTGATTGGAATTAAGATTACCTTTTCTTTTTAAATGGGCTTTGGTGGAAGTTACCCGATAAACATGTAAATAGCAGTATAAATTCCAGAGCTTTTCTAGGTAGCGCTGGTAGAACATGCTGGTTTATTAATATAACTCAATGCTTTAAAATGTTCCCTTTTCCATTAAGCTAAGGCAATAAGCAAGTAGGATTATTTATTTTTAAATTAACCTCCCTTTACCAAGGTCACTGACGGTACTGGGAAGGAACCATGTCTACAAAACAGCCATCTGACACATCATCTCGTTCTGAAACGGTGCATCTTAATATAAAATAGAAATAATTTCAAGACTTCGTTGTTTATACCTCCCTCCCCTATTGCAATCATCCTTTTACTTTGGGCAATTTCTTGCTCACGGATTTTATTCTTTCTTTTCTCTTCCACTCTCTGCATCATATGTCCTTCTCTGCGTGTCTAATCAATTTGCTGGTTTGGCACCAATCAACCCCTTTTCCTTTCAGTCTCTACTTCTGCCTAATTTGTTCAGCAACGGCCATGGCAAACGAACGGGGGAGGGAAGAGGTAGCTTTAGCTCTTGAGACTTTGAAAAATGTACTATCCTTATTTTCCCTGGGACATCTGTCACAATGACAGGCTCATCCCCATGCTCATCAGAAGGAAACCTGTCGTTTCCCAGTCTTATGTTTTCTGAGGGACCTGACCTCAAATATTTTTATCTTTGTCTTCAGAGTCAGCCTCTTATGGCACCAAGCTCAGTTACCTCAATGGATGGTATTACTCATTTTCCAAAGTTTATTCTTACTGATTTTTAGTCATTTGCAGTTCTTGTCCTTCTGGTATTTGAATTGCTGGAAAGTTTCTGGATGTTTTTCTGCTCAGCACAGTAAAATTGATTTTCTTTGTAACCACCTGGCTCTCAGGTCTCAAATAATTCATATATTTAGGAGGACACTTGCTTCTGGTATGGAAACATCTCTGAGAATTAACGTGCTGCATTTTCCAAATGCATTCCGGCCAAACAGTTGACAGAAAAGAAATTTACTGTGTATCGTTACAACACTGAGGAGACGTGAGCCCAGATATTATCCGGTCCAAATATGTCTTGTAGTTGATTTGTCCTTTGTGATTTTATGGGATCTGTGCCTGGTTTTAGATATGTAACAGTGATTGAGCTGGTTCTGTATGCGGTGAGCAATTATCTCTTGATCGTAATCTGCTTGGCTGGCCAGATAAAAATGCAGGGTGGGAATGAGCTTGCAGGTACAGACACCCAAGTTCAGATGTTCATCAAGCAGTTGTCTACGTGTGGGTTAAGACTTGTCTTGATGTGCCCATTACGTGTTGGATAAACACCTTCCGAGCTCCTTTGACTTCTTTTGAACCTCCTTGGTAAATTTTTGTGTGCATTTCTCCATGTGCAAATATTGTCCTTCACAGAGACGCCGAGTCTGAGTCTGATACTTCAACTCATGCCTTAAGTTAGGAGTTGACAAATCCAGTAGCCTCAAGCTCAGTCATTCAGTACTGGCGAGCCCCAGTCCTCATGTGCCGAGACACAGGCACAAAGGGGTCTCTCCATCGACCCCCAGTCTTCCCCAGTAGCTGGTGTGGACGTCTTGGTCCCTTCAGTAGCCAGCTCACAGACCCTTTGGTCTCTCCAGGATCCAGCCCAGATTTATGGCCACTTTGATACGTGGATCTCAAGCATCTTATCCCACATACATAATGTGCAGGTCTCTCCCGCAGGCACATGGACCCTGTGACCCATAGTCTCGCTCCAGTTGCAGGTGGAAGCTGTGCTGAGGACAGCAGAAGTATCTACTTGCTCTGCGTGAGGTCTTCTGATGCATAAAAACCCCATCAGTTGTGGAGGTCCCATCTCTGTTGCTGCAAATCCTTCATGTAGAAACAAAAAAAAGGAAAATTGCTAGGGATTTCTAGAGAAGAAAAAAAATATATGCGTTTTTCCCACCGGTCTACCTCACTGCTTTTATACTTTTCCTGGGCTAGATTCATCAAATTTATTCAAGGTGGTAAATTCCACATGAGTTGGGGCAGCTTTGTTATGGTATGAACTCAATAGAAGCCCCAGTAAGGGAAACTATTTATTCTAGCTTAGTGTACTCCCAGCCACCCTGGTTATACTTCCTTTCTGGCCAGGACAGCTTTTCCGAGGCTGTGGAGGATGGGAGATCACAGCAGCTTTCTGTCGCCACAGTCTACTCTCCTGGTGGTCTGGCCACCTGGAGAGCTCTGCGTGAGGGTTTTTGAAGGAAGCCTGGCCCCGATACCTTTTTGCAGGCACATGTAAAACCCCAAGAAACGTAGCAAAGGAAGGGCTTTATCTATTTCTGTAGCTGCCCGAGATTTTGAGGTCCTTACAAACGTCGGTCCTTGCACCGTGGGTAGCCAAGTGTGTACGTGTGTGTTTACACACAGTGTGCCATGATACTTCATGGAGGCATTTAGTGGCTTGGGCATTTACCCCTTTCGATGAGTCTGAAAACATCATTGCAGGAACTTAAATAAATTAGAAAGAGAAGCTAAAAGTAAACAATAAAAGAGCTGCAGCAGTCTTTTCTTTCTCCACGCTACTATTTTAATCCTCCTGTGAAAATCGGGGTAAGTTGATCTTCCCCTTGTAAAAATGTTTCCATAAAACAGACAAACCTTTGAAACGGGATCTTCTAAGAAGGCTTTGTTATTGTAGGACATGTCTAATGGGTAGATGCTTCTATTGTCAGGATTGGTCTTCCATACCATTTTACTGTTTTGATGCACTCTTGGTGTAACGTTTTGATATATTTTCCTCCTCAGTATTTACCTGGGGGGAAACTGCTCTTTTATGTTTTCAACAGAATTTTTATATGTTTCATAGGAAGACTTATTTATACTTCTAGGGAATGGAAGGTTCTTTAAAAGGCTCTCTAATGAACCGTTAAAAGCAAAGCACACGTGAAATAAAATTCTTAAGTTATATTAAAACATCAAGTTCAGTTTCAGTTCCCAGAAACAAGGGCACCAAATTTTGGTTTCCTCTTATTTTTTTTTTGGGGGGGTGGGTTTCTTTTGGTACTTAACCTACTTCATAGTCTGCAACTTGGCAAAAATCTGAGCCCCCTGACTTCTAGTTTAGTGTTTATTCTGCTACGGAGAAGTACAATGGCAAAAGTGAGAATTAAAAAGTGGGCAAGTTTATTACCTTAGCTGCTTGTGCGTATGTAGTTATTACCTCTGGTAGCAGAAAGGGGTAAAAAAAACCTGTTGTGTTTGGTGTCTTAAAGAATATTATCCTATAAGGATGTTAGAATTGAGGAACATATCGAATGCTGCACAACTACAATTAACAAATATTGAAGCTTTACCTTTTTTTAGTGCTTAAAAACTCCTGTATCCCTTGCAAAGGAAAAGGAAGCGGCTGTGGGTAATGGGGGGTGTGTGTGTGTGTGGTGGGGGGGTTGAGTATTTCTTTTTTCTGAAACCACCGTGCCGGTGTCTAGTTTTCTGTGTGTGTGTGAAACAAGTTGGCAGGAGTTACGTGGGAAAACAGTGACGGCAAACTGGGATAGAAATAGCTGTTGAAGGTAGGAAGAGTGTAAGTGAAGGGAAGAAGAAAGTGGGTGCGTCTGGAACTTGATTTTCTATGTGATCATTAGCGCAGTTGGGTTTGATTTGTCTCCTTCACGTTTCAGCATCAGCTCTGACACATCACTTTGCAGCACGAATGGAGGAAAAAGATTTGAAATCTGCCTCTTCTCAAAGCAGTGTGATGCATCTTGGTTGCATCACTTCTCATGCCGTTTAGGGAGCTGAGAGTTACTTAGATTTTTAGAAAGACACACACAGGGAGGGCACCTCAAACTGGGGGCAGCGTCCTGCCTCAAAAATAGAGTTTTCTTCTTGCACTTTGTTGTCTTCAGAAAAATAAAGCCAATAACCTTTCAGTTGTATATATGGAATGCTGGGGGATGCAACTGTGAACATAATAAATATGTGTTTAAGATGGTAGTGTTGGCAACCAGGCATTTACTACTCTCTTACATATTTGTTATAGTTCGCATTTTAAGTCTTAGAAGGGAAGAAAAATTACTTTTAAGTATTAAATGGCCAGTAAGTTAAACTGAACGACATACTGTGGTTGTGATAACTGCATTCTGTTTGGGTTTATATACCTTGTGTCATTAGAAAAAGAAGTAAATTTTCCTGTTAATTTAGTCATGCACCTTACTTTAAAAAAAACCCCCAAAACTTAAGTTTTTTCCTATATAAGCAATAGTTTTGAATCCATGATTTTTTAATATTATTTTACATTCCAGTGTAATATGGTAATAAATATTTCTATTTTTATATGCATTTCCTTTATAATACCCAGGTATTTGCAGTTCATAAAGCATTTAATAGAATGTGGATCTGACATTATAATTGATGTGCACGGGCACTCCTGCGTAACAGGGGGAAAGTTATTTGAGTTGTCCTCGTGGTAGAGACGTTGTACAAGGCGTCGTAAAATGCGAGCGTCTCTTGAAATACGGGGATAGGCTGAAGAAGAGAGGCAAAGGGTAGGGAACAAATACAGAGTGTGATTTCCTCCTGCCATTTCTGGTGCGGTGCAGTGGGTTACGCCCGGATGTTGCCCGAGTAGTTCTTGTGCTCTTAGGTGTATCAAGCTGAAATCCAGCGTCGCTGGAATTTCGAATGCTGTGTGAAGAACGCTGGATGTGATTTCATTATTAGATAAAGGGAAAAAAAAAAAACAAACCAAACACCCTACTATGTAGCCCTTTAGTTCTTTGTAGATAAAATACTGTTTTATTTTATTGCAGGACAGAAGAATGCTTTTGTAAAGAAATAATTGATGTATTCAGTCACTTGCGAAGATTTGAATCTTGCTTATAAATAAAATTTCACTATTTTTATAAGAAACTGTAGTGTTATTTTTGGCCTGTGGTATTTAATTTACAATGAATATATTTTACTGTGCAAGCTTTCTTACTTTAAAAACTCAGGTTTAGGAGCAGAGAGAACATTCTTTTGGAAATGCCCCGAGGAAATATTTGAAAGCGTTGTGAGTTGTCTTTCACTGTAATGATGTAAGACTGGGAATAGCTGGGTTATTTTTGTTTTGATATACGTGTCGTGATAAGATATTTTCAGTGAGCCAACACTGGGATCCGTTGAGACCATTTTGGTCTAAGTTTTAGACCAAAGAATGGTCTAAGGTTAGACTGTCAGCTCGAAGTTTTCAAAATAATTTAGCCAAAAGTCAAATATAGAGGGATTGAGAGTAGCAGAACCAGTAAGCCTTTTAGAATGGCTAATGGCTTTGAATTCATGATACTTCCATTGCCGGATAATTTCATTTAAAAAATATCCCATGTCTGTTGTTAGGATTCTGGAGTGCAAATACCAGATGCTATTTTTGAGCCAAGTTGTTCTGGTTGAGAGATTGATGAAAGCTGTGATTGATGTGCAGGTGTCCAAGTAACAGTAGAGCGCAGCTCTCCAGAGCAGACAGTAGTCAACTAAAACAAACAGCATGTTTTCACACTTTATGTGATGAAAGGAAGCAGCATAGAGTAAGAGACCTTTGCCTTTTTTCTCGACTGTGGTTCAACTACCCAGATGATGGTAGGGCTTAGGGAGGGTTTAAACTCTCTAGACTCGCTGAGCTGGACTGATTAGGGGTAGAGTTTGGTTGCGACCTACAGTCATTTTGGACACTAAAAGCCTTTTACTAGTCTAGCAACCTGGTCTAGTGGGAGGTGTCCCTGCTTATGACAGCAGAGTTGGAACTAGATGATCTTAAGGTTCCTTCCAGCTCAAACCATCCTATGATTCTACGATTCACTGGTTTTTCAACAGCCTCTCTGAGAGTGTGTGGCAACCAACAAATAGTAAATCTGTCAGCCCCGCTTGGATCTGTTACGTGTTTCAGATTAAGTGCCCCTGTTCTGCCTGGCCCTGAAGCTGAAAAACACCCTCCCAATTTCAGCTGAATAGTTTCGTAGGGCTTTGGGGGACATTGTATGGGAAATGCTCAGGCTCGACAGTGGGTCAGAGGGGCTACGAACTGAAGTGCCAGCGTTCAGATCTTCGGGCACGTAACCAGTCTCTTCAAAGGCTGGTGATGGCCATGGCTCCTTCAAAGGACCAGTCCTAGCAAATAAAGGAGGTGTGTGGAGCAACCTCTGGTATTTATTAGAGAAGATAAAACCTTGCAAAAAGACCATTGTCATGATTTCTTATTTAAAGATGCCTGTTGGAGCGGCTTTGCTTTTGTTTGTGGCAGTATATGATCAGTATCATCTCTTGCCATTTGATCTTGCAGCGTAGTCTTTAAGAGCCTCTCATATATTATTCTGTATAAAAATGTTTACCTTTAATTCATAGCAGTTCCTTCCACATCTTGACATTAAGATTTGAGATTAAATACCTGTTAGCATTTTACATTTTAAAATATTTATTTGGTAATTTTTAAGCAAAGAAGGCTACAAATACAGAATTACTCCTAGTACTGCACATGCTACAGCTTTGCCTACTTTTTTTCAAATGATTCTACAAGCTGGATTTTCCTCCATGTCTTCAATTTTTCATTGTTTTTCTCACTATGTGCTTTAGAATACATTTTTGCATCTTTTTTGTTCCCCTGATCAGTTTAATCAGATTACTTTGGTTTATGTTCCTTTTACCACACTGAGTGATCTATTTTTGTAATAACAGGTATACTAAGGTTGGTTATTATTCATGGTTTTTATTTTCATTTTACTGGAGACCACCTACTTTTTTTTTTTAACTAATTTTCATAATTGTGCAATAAACCTCTTTCTTTCAGGTTTTCCCTGGGAGATGCTCGCAGGCCACTCCACGAAACTGCAATACTGGTGGAAGACATCGTCCACACTCAGCTGATAAATCTGGTAAGAAAACAGCTCATAAAATAGTCTTCACTCTGAAACTCCTTGAAACAGCATGAAATATTCATGATCAAATGATTAATAATGGATTGTGCTGGTTTTAGAAACAAATACAACACAGAAACTGAGAGTGCCCGTCTGTCATAAAATGGTTAGAGTTGGAAGGGTCCTTAAAGATCATTGAGTTCTAAACCCCCTGCCATGGGCAGAGACACCTCCCACTAAAGCAAGACCCATCCAGCCTGGTCTTGAACACTCCCAAGGGTGGGGCATCCACAACTTCTCTGGGCAACCTGTTCCAGCGCCTCACCACCCTCACAGGAAAGAATTTCTTTCTGGTACCTAATCTAAATCTCCTCTCTTTCAATTTAAAAGCTAAAACTGACTAGTCAACTGAAGAGTTCAGTGAGTTTTTCATTAAAGTTCAACAACACCTCTTAAGAAATCAACGATGGTATTTTACACCACAGCACAAATCTGCCATCTGATATTTGGTACAGAACGGTGTGCTCTTGTATGTCACCTGTTTCTGGGGAAGTTTAACAAATTATTTTTTTTTCTTATAGAGATTCCTTAAATGAAATTTCCAGCATCTATGGGTATGGATATTGTATGGAACTACTGTGTATCGATAATACTGATAGACATTACAACTAATGTTTATATATGATGAGTCCCTGGATCAGCTAGAGCTTTGAGCTGCAGGTTACTAGTCCTTTTCTATAATGACCCCTTTCAACAATCAAAAGATTTTTGAAGTTTCAATCTAAGTTCTGTTACTACATTAAGTAGAATTAAAAACTTTTATAAACTGAGAATATTCAGAATGGAGCAGACCACATATTATAAATATATATATGTGCATATTTATCAGAGGAACATCATGGTAGGAAAGGAGCTCTAACATTTAGTCCAACCACACACAAGGAAAAAAACCCCTATGATCTTGGCCACTAGAGCATGCCCTGAAGTGCCACATCTACACATTCCTTAAATACCTCTAGTGATGGTGACTCAACCACCTCCCTGGGCAGGCTTTTCCAGTGCCTGAACACTCTTTCAGTAAANAAAATAAAACTATTATTTGCCTGCCAACAGGTGCTCTCCTTCTGCTTTGCACTTAATCCAGCAGCCATTCAGTGGCTTCCTGGATCACCGTGAACACTTCTGGGTCCCTTCCAGCTCTGGCTAGTTTTCTTCTGCTCCTACCTCCAAAGCCCAGCGGTGTAACCCTGTCTCTGCAGTCTCCTGGTGCTTTTGTGCTGTGGCTTTTTGCTGATTATGCTTCTCCTGGTTGATCCCAAACGAGCCTCGTGGCTCCTGGGAAGGGGACAACCTCTCTCCCTTCTCCTGGGACTGGGACAACCTCTGTCCCCTCTCCTGGGAAGGGGACAACCTCTCTCCCTTCTCCATGTGTTTTCTGCTGTTTAAATGTGTTGCTCCATGTATTTGTCGTTCTTATTCTAGGTCTTAGCTAATTATACCTCTCCTGGTTGATCCTGAATGAGCCTCGTGGCTCCTGGGATGGGGACAACCTCTCTCCCCTCTCCACGTGCTTCCCACTGGTTAAACGTGTTGCTCCATATATTTGTCATTCCCATTCTAGCTCTAGCTACAAAAAAATGACATTTAATTTTTTCTTAACGATGCCCTTAATTTTATGCAAACCGTTGGCTGCAGCTTCACCCTTCCTTTAGCAGTAAAGCCATGAAGAGTCTGGGCTTTCCATCCCACTGAGACTGAGCTGAGATTCACATCAAAACCCGCCTTTGGAGAAAATGCAACCTGCAGCCATGTGGTCTGTGCTGGCTTAAATCAAAGCCGGGCACTTACTCAAGGAATGACCGTGACCCAGGGTTAACCCCGCGCGGGGTGTAGGAGCGTGTACCATTTCCTGACAGAAGGAAGAACGGGAACGGAGCGGCAGATAAACAGCTTTTCTAACCTTTCCCCTCCCAGCCCAAGACAGCACTTTATTTCTGAGGAAGTGAAAGTATCTTTAATAGCTCATTGCTTTGACCTCTGACATTCACACGCCGGAACTCTTAAATCAGGAGCTTTTTGCATGCTCCGGGCTTCTGACAGGGATTTTTGCACATTTGTCAACTTTAATAATGGCACATCCTTACTGAGCTGTTCCTGTGTAGTTAGAGTAATTTTTTACTTTAGTTGTAGGTGTTTGTGTGGGTATAATTGAAGCTGACTGCAGATGGAAATTTATTGCTTACTACCTGGATTTTGTCATATTACTCATGTTAATGGACTACACAGTTCTCATTATGTAATTTAATGATTTCTTCTCAAAATTCATGTCTGTTTTGCCATCCATAATACATGACTAAGACTAAACTGTAGAAATTGCTCGTATGCCTGCAGTAAAACTGGCACGGTGGGTCGTAAACATTTGTAAGACGAGCTCATACTTGTTGATTAAGTCCAGGTTTGAGCTTCTGAATTGAAAAATAAGTTGCCAGTGTGATTACCTTTGATTGGTTGACTTTTGATATCTCAGAGGTTTATAGTTCCAGCTTCCTATTTTCAAAGTTGATCTGAACTCTATTAAATCAGGGGTTGGTTTGGACAGATTTATACGGCCGCTGCTTCAAACCGCTGTGTACTTCATGTGGTCCGGCTGTTATAGCAGATGACTGCACTAATAAGTCAAATTCTTGAAAAACAGACTTTTTAAAGTCTGCATCGCATTTTATGATAGATTTTTTTCTGTGTTTTAAACAACATGTACACTGCTTTGCATTAAGTGAAATTCTGCTAAAAGACTACGCTGCTGTGCAGAAGTCAATGAGCATCTCCAGAGGATGATCCACTCATCCTAGAATTTGTTTCCAAGTAAGAGATGAGGTGAATCTCTGAAGGTATCTATTTCCTCAGCTAATAAAGGGATCCTTTGTTGGCTGGCTGGGGTTTGAATATCTAGGAGATAGGCATAAAAATTGAGAGATAAATTCCATCCAATTTGTGTCAGAATCCAAGTGCGAGTTTGAAATTTCTTTGCATTATTATAATTATCATAAATGTTTTTTTTTTATTTGTATATCAAGCAATATAAAACCAAAAAAACCCTCACCTTAGAATGAGAAGGTTGTGTACATTTTTTGGTTCAAGCATAATGTATTTGAAGAGCACAATGAATTCAGGTTGTAATTTGAAATTAAATTCATTGTTCACTGATGGTGTTTGTTTAGTAACTGATCTGTATGGATTTATAGATGCCTTAATGTTACCCCTAAACCTGTATTTATTTATGTCTGCTAAGACTAAAGGATCCATTCAAGGCTATACTGTTCTTTATGGTTAGATACAAGTTTTAGATGTCTGGAAAATTGTGCCTACAAAAAAGGTTCAATAGGGAATGCAAGAAGATGTTAATCAGAAGGGTCCAAGCTTTTAAATTACTTAGCATTTCAAGTGGAACAAGACCTCTTTTAGTTAATTCTTGCATCATATCCAATACAATTTGCAAGTGCAGTCAGAAGATTTTGAAGCATAATTTTTATAGCAATCTATTAATATCTATTCAGATCCTTAGAAAAGGAACCCAAAGATCTGCTTTAAGACACGTCAGTGCTTTGTCAAGAAAAAAAAGGCTGTGTAACTAAGAGAAATGGAACAGGAATTTTTCTTGGTTATTAAACTACTATTGAGAAGTTTGGCATCAAAACAGCTGAAGTTGTGCACATAGATGGATTTAAAAGCATCTGGAAATTGTTTCATGTAATATCTAACAAAGAGGAAAAGTTTTTCCTCATCTTCACCCTCTCTGTCCAGAATTGTTGTTATGGTGGACTGGATCATCGGAAAATGTAGTAGTATTGGATGGTTATTGAAAAGTAAGGATTTCTTAGTATCTTCTCTTGATAGGGCAGTAGCTCCACGTTCATGCTTCAGGTGTCATGTTCATAGGTGGTGAGATCGTGCTGTGCTACTTAAATCAGAAAGGCTGTAAAGGAATTGCCTTCCTTGTGTTGGGAAGGTATCGACTGGGCATTTGCTATCAGCATGAACTACTGGCATTTTACTCTCCAAGGACGCTCACTATGGTAGTAGCAGCACTGAAGCCTGCTTTCACAGGAATTGATTGTTCAGTTTAGCACTAGATTTGAACTTCAGTCCTTTACATTTTGTCTCTGAGATATTGAGAGGCTTCCGGGAAGAGGTCAGATTTGTTTATTTACAAAGTGAACGACATTTTAGGAGTAGCATGGTGCTCAGCAAGGGAATATGCGAAGGTATGAGTATGCAGAAATACAGATGTGTTTATAAACAGCAGAGCCCCAAAGTCCTTCCTTCCCTACCTGTCAGAAACCTTACCTGCCCATGAAAGACTCAGATGGGAGGCTGCACCACATCGCAACAGCCTCAGACTGCATCCTTCAAATGTTTTATCCACCAGAAATCTTTGGAAAGTGTGATAAGTCATGCCGGAGGCTGTCATGAATGATAGAATACACAGTAACAGGGTTGTGGCTTACTGCCTGTCAGCTAATGTGTGTCTGCTGGAAGATAGACTCTGATCTCGTCAATTGATGTCAAATGATTGAAGTCAAACACACTCGGTTGGCTTTTTTAGAATGCAATAATGTCAATTTAAAGGAACTTCAGTGGCCCCAAATCGTGTTGTACATGATATCTGCTCGGGTTTTTTTGATCGCTCGCTTTTATCTTTGTGTGGAAGAGTTTCATTTCATACAACTTGAGCTGCCACATAACCCTTATTAACATTCCACTCTTGCTTCCTCTGAAGGATCATGATTTGAGACTCATGTTACATATATGCATATTTGGACACTTTGTGCATACACGTATGTTAATTTTATTTTTTCTGATTTATTATTATTGGAAGATACATGCCTCTTACACAGATAACATAGCTAATTCAGAATTTGGTCTGAACTGAGGAACAGAACTCAGGTCATCACGTGAATAATCTATACTGGAATACATAGATTATTTTAAATTGTGTCAGTAATTCATAGGCAGAACACTTACAGTGAGATGCAGAGATTCAGCAGTGTGTCAAGTCCTGAGTAAGTCCACAGTGAATCCATCCTGTGGGGTAAATTACTTTTTATAGTATGGGCTTAAATAAAGATTGGGCAGTCATTTGCCACAACTAGGAAAAGGAATGGTGGAAATAAAGAGACAAGCATAAGGATAGGTTTACTGATATGAAATGGTAAGTACTTAATTAGTGTGAATTTTGTGTTTTCCAAGGGCTGTAGGTGTTCTGAATGAACATGATGTGCTTTCTTCACTTCCCAGCTTTATTCCTGCAGCTGTTGATTGTTTTATTGGAGTTTAAAATGAAAGGAAAAGGAGGAAGGAAGGCTCACCTTCACTTGCCCGTACAGAGAAAGAGACAACAGCAATGGGAGAGGGGAGTAGGAAAAATGAGGATTTAAACAGAAATAAGGGTTGAGCTTTTTTAGTTCTTTACAGGCTGCTCCTTCAGGTGGGTTTGGTTTGGTTTGGTTTTTTTTAAAACCAAATCACACTTTGGTATTCATTCCCAAACTGGATGAGTCATTTTAATGTATGTAACCTCTGTGCTGTTCTGAAATCCGACAGTTCCAGGTGTGTTTGCTGCATTTTGAACTGTCAGACTTGTAACCTTTGGATGCCTAATGGTAGAATTGTAGAATTGCTGACATTCCTCTGCAAAAAGAAAGAAAGAAAGAAAGAAAGAAAGAAAGAAAGAAAGAAAGAAAGAAAGAAAGAAAGAAAGAAAGAAAGAAAGAATTGAAACCAGCTCGTTCATTAGCAGAAATTGCCCACTGATAAAAAGAAGCGGTGTGAAGCACTGGTCACTCTTGATCCCAAAAGTAGGTGCAACTGTCACTTGTGCCACCCTAGTAATGGGAAACGGCCTTGTTTTACGAGACTGTTTTAAGACAGTAATAAAGTTTCCTGTGCAGGACATTAATTAGAAGGGTTATCAAAATAAGACAAACCCATATAATTTGTGATTGTACAAAATAAAGGAAGTTGAGGGTACCGTAGGGACCTAATGAATCACAGGATGGAAACAATCTTCTGGCTAACTAAACATTGGGACTTTGTACGAAGTCACGGGGTGTATGTACAGCTCGGCAAACCGGAACAGGCCGTGTGTTTACATGAATGGGATAAAGGAGGTCACCAAAACCACCTGGGGAAAAAAATAAAATTGCTTCGACTACTTGTTCTCTTCCTACCGTGGAGTAAATTAAGCAACACGCATCCGTTTGCAGCGAGCACATGGCACACCGCCCTGGGAGAAATCAAACTGGCAAATAAGTCTGTAATGTAGAAAACATCCTGGGTACCAGCAAGGTGCGTTTGTTAGTGTTGCTCGTGTGAGACTGAAAAGTCTTTCTCCCTTGCACGTGGTTTTCAGTCATTCCCTGTGCATCTGCATCATTTAAATGTGGTCACTATTTAAGTTCTACCGTTGCATTGCTAGGAGCAAAGTTGTTTTTTTCTTTTTTCTTCAACTGAAATGGCATCTTCAACATTAACTTTTGCCATTTGCAGTGTTTAATTTTTGGAAAGATTTTTGTGTGACTCTAAAAGGAAGGGCTGTTTTTTAAAAAAATGTATTTGTGTTCAGTTTGCAGAATACTATGGAGTATATTTTCGTTCTGAATATATATATTTTTTCTATACAGTGAAAAAATGATAACAGACTCAACCCTTTCACTGTCATTCTGTGGAGATCAGCTACTATCACTCCTGTACCAAAGGCCCTCTTCAGACACAAGACACTGTTTTCTCAATTTCTTGTTAAAAAATTGTCTTTTTTTTAATTAATATTTTTCTATTATTTTTTTGATTGGCCAGCAATTGACTTTAGGTAACTTCAGCAAATGGTCAGCATTTTGTCTTTAATATAGTAGAGTATTATAAAATGTCTTTTAAGGAGATGTTTTATGGAAAATTTAAATTGGAAATGATTAAGTCTTTTGTCTGACTTTTGATGAATTCTTGCTTTTTCTTCATTGGTAACTTGTATGAAAAGTGATGTCCTGAGTTTTCTACTCTTAACATTAGCTGTTACTTTTTGACCATCTTCAGATGTATTTATTCTAAAGCACAGAATCTACTTCGGGAGGCAGTTCAGGAGTCCCAGTTAGGGATTATGGGCTCTCTCTGTGCTGTATCTTAAGACTTGACGACTTGGTCAGATATTTTCTTTCCCATAGATCTTTCTGCAGATGGGATCTGCACGTGCCATGAGACACAGTTGCTGCTTTTTTCCTGGTCGTGCAGAGATGCTGCTCAGCATCCAGTGGTGATGGGCTTCACTGGTCTGAAGAGTGGAAAAAGTTTTACACGGCACTTAAATAATGCCATTATTAAGAATTCTAAAAAAATCAACCAGAAGGAAATTAATAATTGCACCCACATTAATTGTAGCAACATGTTCGATAGTGAAGAAAAAGATTTCCAAACTGTTGACTAGATTGAATGGAAAAACCAATGTGATCAACGGTTAAAGATTGTCTTGCAGTGCATATCAAATTTAAAGAATGAAGGTAGTGCAGGCAGCTATAATACCAGTATTTCATGATTTTTAGTATGAGTCTTCAGGCCTTTAATAACAATGATGTAGATTGATACACATACCTGTATGCATATGCTTGTGTCTATGTGTACAGGTCTGCTTCATCCACCCTTAACACATCAGATTCCTATTTAAGCTGTTGAGCAAGAGGAAATAAGTGTGTATGAAATTTCACTCATGGGGGCTTTGGAATCTATGGCATTCTTAAGTATATATGTACTCAATTACCTTGGCTTCTGGGGCTTTTATGAATCAACTGATAAGCTGATCCCAGCCTGAGTTTCCAAAATACAGATGCGTCCTCTATTTAATTATTATATATACTGTTAGGAGTATGGGATAGATTAATAGCTATTGAAATATGACCTGAGACGTTCAGGGTACAGATACCCTGTGTCCAAGGCATGCTGGACACTTAATATTGATGTTCTCTAATTTTGCTGGAGTGCTGTGAAATTCTAGGTGATTAGCTCTTTAGAAAAGGACAAACAAAAAAGCTGAAGAGTAATCATTAGGTTTTTATTGCACAATATGGTGCAGCCTGGTAAATCAATATTCTGTCAATGGTTTTACTCTCTGGTCTCCTTTATGACTGAACAGGCTTTTGAGGAGAGTATTTTTGATGTAGCCTGAAAAATATCCCAAATCATTTAGCTGGGCTGAAATAAAGGAGCAATTTTGCTGTCTGTGAAAAATCATAGTCACATTGCAAGCACAGAAGTCAAATGGAAAACTGATTTTCTTTCGTTCCTTAACTTACTTGTACAGTTCAAATTGAATATTATTCAGTCTACGAGCATTTGTGTAAAGTCTGTATTTGCACAGATAGACCATCTCATCTAGTTGTCCGATTCTAGCAGCAATTAGTAAATTAAATTAAAAGAATCTGAAACTTATCAGTGGTGTGCAACACATGGGTATTTGATTGGGAAGATGGCCCTCAGGTTAACTTGGAAAAGTATCTGTGTATCTTTGGAATCAGCTTCAGGATCCATTAAACAATGGGGTTTTAATTATACTTTTTATCACTATTGCTTTGTTTCACGTAATTGTCCAAATATGTTAAGTGTCTGGGCCTGGTGGAGGATAACATTCCTTCTGCTTTTCCTCTTAAGATCCTGAGTGGGTTCACCTGAACAAACATAAAGACAAACAAACCTGTTTCTATACCTGAGATAACGATACCAGATCGTCTTTTGTGTCAGGGGAGGTAGATGGGCCATTCTAGGATGTGACTCTCCATGTCTTAACACAGTGATTTAACACTGGCCATCCGTTTAAAATCTGGCTTTCTGAAGTGAAACGAGAGGCATCTTGCCTCTGATGGCTTCCGGCACTAGCAGTATTTTTTATTTTGTTTCGGTTTACATTGATTCTGTCAAACGAAACTATAAACTTTAAGTTGTGAGTGACACAAGCTGATTTATGGATATCTGTGGCGAAAAGAGAGTAGTGTAAAATTCTGCATGGTCTTTGAGTGTAACTCATAAACCTTAAAGGTCATCTCGGAGTGTTTAACAGAGCAAATTCATTGTAGTTTTTAAATCACCTTATCTGATTTCAAGCAAACCTGATAGTTTCAGAATAACTTTTTTTAGGAAGATTGGCTTGTTAACAGTGTTATGCAGTTACAAGGAAATGTGGTCACAGCTGGTTCTGGTTTTTTAGCTAATCCACCTGATTGGAAACAACAGGTTTTTGATATTTTTCCATTTCTTACACTGACACCTAGTGTTCAGAGGTCTTGAGTTTCTAATACTGCACTTCATTATTAATTGATAACTGCCAATACTGAAGTTCTCCACCTTTGTCAACATCTTCCATTTCTGTTCTGCTGGAAAAGAAAGCAATTGGTGAAGACAAAGGTGTTACCATAATTCAAAAAACAAATTGCTTTGGAAAAACAAATTGTACACCACTACTGGAAAACTTGGCAATAGCTATTTTATTTCTTGAAGCGCTGCAAATTTTGTTTTCTTAGTATTTAAGTGCTTTAGTTTTGGCAAATACAGCTCTTTTGTGTCTGTAAGTGTCACTGGCCAACAAAAACAGTGATAACAGCAGAATCCTTTACATCAGTATTTATTTAATTGTGGGGGATGTCAACGCTTCTTATTTCCCTGTTCTTTTATCTACAAGCCACGAGTTCTACCTGATAGGCGTGTTGATGGTAGCAATGTCCTTGAGCAGACAGAAAATAACTTACACACAAAAGCTAGCACAAACAGTCTTTGATCTCAAACTTGAAAATAAGTGGACCAATCCAAGTAGGGACTGTAACCTGTTCCTGACAAAGATGGCTACTGCAGAGAAAAATTAACTCTCTAATCTCATACCCAAGGTTTTTTGTACGTTAACTGAAGATCGATCATCACAAAAGAGAATTTATTAAGAATGTTGTGTAGCTGGATCTGAAAGTGTCAATGAATTTTTGTGTTTTAGTGATTTATTTTAGGCAGCAATGACAATTCACTAAATACTCATCTAGGTGATGATCAGCTCTTGAGGAAGCCCTGGTGTTCTTTTCCAGTTTTCCAGGATGTGGCCATAAAAACAGCCTCTTCCCATAAACTTTGATAAACTGCATTAGCCAGATGTAACTGGTTAATTCTACTACTTTAGGCTAGAGCTTTCCCTCCAGAGGTGTCTTTCTTCCTTACAGACCCATTGCCGGCACAATCTATAGATTCCTGTGCTGTTAATTGTTTAAAAGAGCCCTGTGGCTGCTCTAAGACTTTTTTTGCATGAGGTAATGGAGTTGTTGACTTGGTCAGAGGAGGACTAAAAGGAAGTAAGCTTGAGAAAACATGTCAGCAGCTCTGTACAACTGGTCGCCCCAATCACAGAGGTGATCTTCTTGAAAAAGTATATGCTTTACAGTAAGTCTGATTCTGCTGAATTATTTTTCAACACAGCTACTAAGTTCACTGGACTCCATGCAGTAGTTGTATCTGTGATTTACAAACTCAGCTCAGGTTTCACACACTCTTCGTCTAAATTCCAACACATAATTTGCCACCTTAGACTACCCATTTCCTGAGATCTTGGGTAAAGGCATTGTACTTCTTTGTGTGCACATAGCATATTAGGTGCTATACTAGATTATTGCCTATTGGTAGTTATATTCCTGTGCATTGCTCTCTTATAACAGTAATAATAACTGTTTCTCTTATCAGAGAAACAATCAGTGACAACAGAGAGAAATGTTACTTGTAGGATAAGATTGATTTGACTTCTCTCAGGCACTTATTTTCAGGGTGAGGTTGAGGTACCCAGAATGGTAGCTTCTGTCCAGGACTATAAAGGATGCCCTGGGTGACCAGCTCAGATGTGGATCTATGTTTAATAACATAACTCCAACTTGACAGAGAACTCCCCCATGACAAAAGCCTTGAAGCAATCAAATAAAAAAGAAAGAGGATAATTACAACTTGTCTGATGGCAAAAGAATATGGTAACAGTGTCAAAAGCTGCAGAACAGTCAGAGAAAATAAAGATATACTGGACTTTTGGCCAGGAAGAGGCACAGAGTGTCCCATATATGAATAGTTTTAAGGGAGGAGATTTATGAACTCGTTTTGGAGCTGATCCAAGACAGAAGAGGGAAAGTCTGTGCTTTAGCTAAAAAGTGCGTGTTCTGTGCATCTATTTTTACAGATGAAGAGAGAGAAAGAAATGGGGAAAGATTTGGAGAGACAGGCTGGATTGAGACATGGTTTCTTTAAAAGACAGTATAGGCTGAGGATGTCTGTTACACTGTGAGCAAAAATGCCACAGAGCAAAGAAAGAGTAAAGACTAAGTAGGCAGGATGCAATGCATCTACTGAGGTGGGTCAGAGTTGGGAAAAAAGGTGACATATTTATTGCAAGAGAAGGTTTTCAAGAAAAAAAACTAGCTGTAACTTTGTGGGAATTTGTATGTTCTCTCCTGTGGCAGAAAAAATTACAGAATTAAAAGAGGAAGCCCTCAAAAAGAGTAAAAGAAAGCCGGAGATTCTGCAAAGACCTGTTTACATAAGTGGGATAAAGAAAGATGAAAAGAAACCTGTAGTGGAAGGAGCTTGGGAAAGGATCCCATGACCTCTCAAAGTGTTCTATAGCAAGAGAACAGGAATAATTGAAATGAGAGTCAGGCAGGACTGGCTGGCGGCTTGGAGCTTGGTCTGGTCTAGAGAATGAGTTTGGGAAGTGGCTTTACAGGACATTAAGTGCTGATGACAGGGTAGCCGTCAAGAAATAGCAAATGGAGTGAGAATCAGCAAATGTATTGCGCCCAAATTGAGTCTCAGATGAGGCCAAAGAAAGTAGGTGGATAATGATGGAACAGGTGGAACATACGGCCATTAGTGGCACCGTACAGGAGGGCACAGGACTAAGAAGAAAGGGAGAGACAGGTTCTACATTTCAGGGAAGAATTCGTGGTGAAATGGAAAGTCTTGTGACAAGTGCTTCTTCTGTGGGCATCACCGTACACATGGAAGTCTGGATGCATGCATCTTTGCACCATTGCATACATGCAAGCTTATACGCATATGTATGTTAATAATGAGCACTTTTATAGTGCAACACAGGCTGATGCTCATCTCTCAGCTTCAACGTGCTCACAAGATATTGTTCCTAGCAACCATTCTCACAATACTTACTAATGACATCTTTTACAATCTCCAATTCTTGAGTATGTTTTTACATTGTTTACCATTTTCGGCTTGCATTGTGCCATTGTCATTCCAAACTAGGAAAAAAAAAAAATGCTGTCACTTTACTGGTGAGAAATTAAAATACAAAGAAGACGAAGTGGGTTTTCCCCATGTCAGGAAACAAATGAATGGCGGAGCTGAAAAACTTTGACTAGTTGTAGTTGAGAGGGAAGCTGTGCAAAGCTGGTTTATATTGATGGTCTACGTCTCAGCCAATTGGATTTTTATTTGACAATCCAAAGGTGTAATAACTTTTATTGTAAGAGGAAGAAAAATACATCAAGGCTAATAAATAATAGAGGACCTACTAGGGATATGCATAAATGCGTATCCTGTTCCTATGTATATACAAGCTTAATTGTGTCTCTTTTAATTTTGCTATTTAATTCAACGGGATTGTCAGGTAATCGTCCTATTGAAAGAACAGAAGAGGATAAAATTTCAAATAACTTTGTTAATCTCTTCTGGCTGTTAAAAGAAAAGATTTATTGGTCTCAAATTTTATTGCATTCTTAGAATTTAGGGATTGATTGGCTGCTAGTTTAGCTTACTTGTCTCTTCCAGTTAGAAACCCAAACACAACAGGAGAAAGACATGGCATTGAAGCTGACATGCAACAAGTGAGTGAAAGTTCACTTGGCTTTTTCTCTCGGCACCAGGTGCAAAAGTTGGCTAAAAGTGCTGTGGCAGGCAGTTCTTTTAAAGCAGTTTCTGGTTTAGTGTTTTATCAAGCCCAGGAGTGAAATATTCTGCAACTACTGCAGTTTCACAAAGCTGCTTTTTAAGGTAGAACTCTGAATTGTTTAAGTAATTAAAATGGCCCAGCACAAACATTAATCATGCCGTAACCGTTAATGAGAGGGTTTGTGGGATTTATGGAGGGCTGTATATGATGTTTTAAAAGTGTGTATCATTCCTTTATTTAATACACAACTTGCTGACATTTGCTGGATATGCCAGAGGTCCTTGAAATCTTGAGGAGCGTTTGTGGTTTTCTGCACCCCTCTTCTAAATGCTGGAGGAAGCGTATTAATTTCAGGGGAAAGATGAGTCTCTCAGTATCCTGATTAGTGACTCGACTTAATCTGGTAGGTTTTTTTCTTGAATAGTTTCTCCATTACAGCTTCATACCGTGCTTTAAAATAGTAGTTCTCTAAAGTGCAGCTTTCTCAAAGTGGGAAGGTGGTGGCTCAATTGATGACATAAGCTCCAGAAGTGTAGAGTTCAAGTGGTTTGCGTGTGGGATTGCCAAATAACACGGCTTTGGTTTGTTTTCATTTTATTACACCGATTCTCCCCCCCAGATGTCTTGGATTTCTGCGGTGCCCCCCTTCGCCTTTGATTCTGGCTCCTTGTAACTAACGATTTTCATTAGTCATCCCGCTAATACTCAACGTTTTTACCCAGCACCTGTTGTCTTCAAAGCACTTTGCAAGAGTAAGTGGTTAATCCTCACGCTTGTCCTGAATTTCACTGTCATTCCTGTTCACGTGGGAAAAGAGAGCTCCATGACTTGCCTAAAATCGCGGGATGGTTTTGACACCTGCCTGAGGACTTGGTCTGCCTATTCCTTGCCTCCACTACCTTGGCTGATCCTCTGGCCTCCCTACACGCTGAGCTTGTGGCATGCCAGTTATAAACTGAGCATTTCCTTTTGGTTAATGACACGTTTTTACCCGGATTGCTCTGGAATTTCGGTCCTGAACCTTGGAGAGGAACTATGCTGGAAGGAGCCTCAAGAGGTCATCTGAGCCATTTCTCTGATCCTGAACTAATTTTGACCTTTGTTCAGGAAAGCTCTTAAATATATGCATATAAATGGATATGTATATATTTGTATTTATGCAATTATTTACTGAATCAAGTCCCGTTTTTGGAAGAATTATGGATAACTGCTTACTTAAAGGTGGATGTAAGCCTGGCGGCAATTGCTTTGAAATACTCACACAGACTATCGTGTTTGATATTGCTGTGGGAAGTACTAGTACTACAAAGAAATTACTACTGGGAAAGGCAATGCTGTTAAATCTAGTGTTGTGACTTCTGGAAGTATTGCTTCCTTTTATTTCTTTTCCTTTTTTTTTTTTTTTTTAATGGACCTGTAGCAAAAAGTCTATTCACTGCCTCCAGCCAGGTAGTGATTTTGCTTCTATAATAAATAAAACCTCATCTAGTCTGACTATTCTTGGCCTGTCCGTCTGAAAGCTACAACTTTATGGAAACAGAATGAAATAAAGTGTTCCCTAATATGTCACAAATCATAGTTAAAACTGGAAATCCAGTCTGACACTGTGGTCTTGATTTGTATGGTTTGCCTACCCTTTTTTGTTTCTGCAAGGCAGCATATGCATTTGAAGGCTGGAGTTTCAGCCAGGATTTTCAGTCTTAACTGTGAATATCCTTCCTTGAAGAGGTTTAAAGCAAGCCTTTCAGATTGCTTCAGTATAGCTCTTAGGACTTGAATTTCCTTTGTGTTCATTTTGGTCCTTGTCCAATATTTATCCATACATTGGAAACTCCTTCAAATCTCTGTGTATGGGAGCAGTTACAATAGGAGGTGGTGGCATTTCTATTCTATGACTGTTAGAGTTGATTCAAATGATGCCTGATTTTGAACTCAGTCAAAACGCTTGCAAGCTTAAAATTCAGGCTCTTGCTCAAGCGTTACAGAGTTCATGTCCTGCTCAGAGGTCTCAATAATTACTGTGTTTGGCTGGAAAGCAAGAATTCCATTTCCTGAAAAATTTAGAGCTTTTGACAGTTGCTTTACTTTTCCACAGAAACAAAACTAAAAGCTTTTTTATTAAAAAAAAAAATAAATGTAAAAGTCTACTGAGATGGAGAGGAATCTTATCTAGTGTGTAGTCAGAAGGGTAGGACAACAGCAATGGAGAGGAAAGACCAATGTTCAAGTTGCTGCTTGCTGGAAGAACTTTAACTTGAAACCGAGTGTCCCATATGCTGAGTGAGTGCCATAAGACTGTTGAATGCGTCTTTTGATGTCATCTTTTATCTTTGTGATTCTATGTGGTCATTTCTCGCTATGATCTTAACCATAGACCTGTGAAATACTGCTCAGTACCTCTATACAAAATTGTTTGCTTCAAGGAATATGATTTTTCCACTGGAAAAACATTGCATTTCAAGGTGCTGACGAGTGCACGTAGTTAAATTATTCATATATTTCACATGTGCATTTAATCCTAAATAATACTTAATAGTGATTATTTGTAGTTCAAAAATTCAACTTAATTTTTATAAACCTTTTACTTCAGCTATAGCTGCAGGGTCTCATAAAATCTTGACTTCTTTGTGTTTATTCATTTTTAATGGTAATTAGTTCATATTAGTGGTGAACAACCTTATTTACAAAAAGGTATTTTAAACCTTTTGCAGGTTTAAGTCAGTTACATTATTATAATAAAGTACCGAATGCAGTGAAGGATTTTCTGGACAGATGATATGATTGGATGTTAGATATATCTGTCGTAATCTGATCTAGTGATGGAATTCTTTTTCTTAGCATATGCCTCTGATATTGCTTATAGAGATAGAAGAGGGTTTCCTGGTTTATCAGTGAACTTGTTGCATCAGTTCTCTGTGTTCTGTTCTCCTGAGTTGTGACCTCCATTAAAAAAAAAAAAAAGTCAAGCTTCTCCATTAGAATAAACTCAGTACTGTAAAGCTTATTTTCTTCTATACATCATCATGAAGAAAAACACACTTTTTCCAGAAATCAAATATTGGCTTCTTCCAAATTCTTGCTAAACTTCCCATCTATTCTAATATCTCCCCATACATCCATAGCAGTTGAATTTCTGAGACTATTTCCATTCACGTTGCATGTTAGGCTTGTGTGTGTGTCTGTCACTTGCTGTCTGTCATCCTGGACTGTAAGCTTCATGTGACAGTGTCCTTCTTTCTTACGTGACTGTGTGATGTCCAACATTGCCAGTATCAGGAGCATCTTGTTGTATGCTGCTAAGATAGAAATAATAGACAAATGAATAAATATATAATAAAGATTAATAAATAAATGAAAAAGCAATTCATTGTATAATTTAACATCTTTGAAGATATTAGAATTTTAAGTTCAGGACTTCAAATGACTCCAAGTAGGCTGTTGTGATGTTTTGGCATGAGTATGGTCCAATATTACTAAACTGTCTAAGCTACGTAGGATTCTGTCTTGTAGGACTACGTGTGATTGAAGCAGCTGATTAAAATCGTGGTAATGGAAGGTTTACATCTCACCATTATGCATTTTGTGCATATAATATGTATACACACTTGTTTTAGGGAGAAGAAATGGGATAGTCTTTGTTCATAGATTTAAATTGCTATTTTGCTCATATATGCTAACTACAGCTCCTACAGACCTTTTTCGCCCTCTACGTACAAAAGACAGGTAAGAGGTATGTCTAGCTGGGTTCCCATATCAAGTCCTTCTTTATCATGTAATTTTGGGATGTTTCTTTGTTTTGTTTTGGGGGAATTTTTTTTTGGAGGGGTAGTGGTGTGTATGAGCAGTTCGGCCCTTCAGCAGTTGCAGTAACAAAGACTTAATGTTATACGAAAGTCAGAGTGCAGATCTGGAGGATGGTTAACACAGAGTTTACATTTCATACTCTAAGGGGATCCTAGTGCCGTTCTGCCGCTGTGTGCAGTGCGTTTCATTAGCGTTGGAGACAGCAGGAGGCTATTTTGTGGAAATGTTTCTGTCACTGTCAGTAGAAACATGCCCGTCTGGTTGAAAAATAGCCTGTGTCTTGCCAGTTCCCTGCATCTGAGCAATTGCAGTAGGAGGATGTTAATCTTAGCCTGTCACAACCCATTGCAAATCTACATTTTTACTAAACTCCCGTAAGGATGGGAGGCACGACTGTGTTCTTATGCAAAAGCTGCTACCGTTCCCAGATGCAGGAAACATTTTAATTAGTGTCTACTACTATTTCGTAGTTAAGTGTGCTGGAACTGCCAGCCAGGCTCTGCAAAGGGATGTGAACCCCATAAGGTAGACCCGAGTCATCCCAGAGCTCTTTCTGTCTGTTTTGCTGATACTTTTTTTTATTATTATTATTATTTCTTTTTTTTGCATGCAAAAGAATGTTTTCTGGTGTTTACGTTGTAGATATCCATGCCGTGTAGAAACCCTGAGCACATCTGCTCTTAAAGTGATGTCAGGACCCTTTCTGAGATCTAGTTACCTAATGGAAAATATAATTTCATACGTCCATGGTTATTCTTTGAAAATATGTTCATGTCAGTGGCCTTTCCTGTGTCTCCAGGTTCCTTATTTGGTTATTTTCCCATTGTAAGGTTGGGCTGATGGTTATAAACCTGTATTTGGTGGACAGGCTGTTAGAAATGTTTTTGGAATGAGATACTTAATGCCCTGGTTGACAAGAGAGGGTATGCATGATTTCATAATGGAGAGAGAAAGGCAGGATTCGGGTCTGGATTCAGATACATAAATTCAGGTCTACACGTGTCTGCTATAGATACCTAAGTACCCGCTGTAGCCACTGAAGCAGAGTCAACTCTGTAAACAACTGCTGTCCAGTCACCTGAGTAGCCCCCAGGCTCCTTCTACTGTTTGGGAGCTTAGACACCTATATACGTTATACGTGCATAGTTTGAGCTGTCAATCTCCAGCTGAATCTTACTCCAAGATTCCCATTGCAAACCTCTGAAGTGAAGTATCATAGAATGGTTAGAGTTGGAAGGGACCTTTAAGATCATTGAGTCCCAACCCCCCTGCCGTGGGCAGGCACACCTCCCACCAGACCAGGTTGTTCAAAGCCCCATCCAGCCTGGCCTTGAACACCTCCAGGGATGGGGCATCCACAACCTCTTCCCTGGTCAACCTATGCCAGTGCGTCACCACTCTGCTTCTGTGATACTATGATTTGGATCTCTGCTGCCTGGAGGAAGGAATTGAGCTCATCTTCTGCCGATGACTCTGCTCTCTAGGTGATGACCTATAAGGGACTCGCTTTAGGGAGCATTTTGGGACTGTTTAGTTTGAGGAAGAGGAGGCTGAGTGGAGGCCTCCTCACTCTCTACAGTTACTTGAAAGGACATTGTAGAGAGGTTAGTGCTGGTCTCTTCTCACAGGTGATTAGTGATAGAAGGAGAGGGAATGGCTTCAAGCTGCAACAGGGTAGGTTTAGGCTGAACATTAGGAAAGAATTTTTCCCAGAAGGAGTGGTCAGACTCTGGAATAGGCTGCCCAGGGAGGTGGTTGAGTCCCCATCTCTGAATGTGTTGAAGAGTGGTTTAGATGTGGTGCTGGGGGATATGGTGTAGGGGAGAACTTTGTAGAGTAGGGCTGATGATCCCAAGGGTCTTTTCCAACCTGAATGATCCTATGATTATTTGCCTCCATGTATATTTTTTAGTTGAAGTGGCCCTGACTTTTGAATTTTGTGCAGAGCTCAGTGCTCCCTATGTTTATTGAGGATATCTTGAGGATTAACTTCACCCAAGGAGAGAGTTGTTAAATGACAGGCTGGACCCTGAACATTTCAGTCCTACTAAAATAATGTCCCTGTGGCACGAGTTTAGGGAAGCTCAGGGTGTCAGGGCTATCAATGGACATCCTGGGCAAAAAAATATAGGTGCTTAAATTCCCTCCATATTCCACTGGGGAAAAAATGAGGTGTTTATGGATGTGGGCTACGTCCTTACGTTGGATGGATTGTAATCTCTGCTTGAGTTGTCTCTCTTGGGCTGTTGAAGGTAGATTTTGTTTCCTTCCTTTGCTCAGGTCATCAGAGCAAAGGACTACAGGGTGCACTTCTGCAAGAATCATTGGCGTCATCGGGGTGTTTGGGGGCTTTTCCCTTTCTAAATCAACAATACTTGGGTGAGATACTGAGATAATAACGTTCAGCAAATGGACCCAGTGGTGTAACACTCAAGGAGTGTTTTTACCGCTTAATTGTGATGCCTTAGCTGGTTACATCTTCTCTGAACCAGCTTTACTAGTTAACTCCTGACCGAATAATGAATTTCAGAAGGTTGGTGTTTTCTTCCTCTTGGCCAACCAGCATCCAGGCAAGGAAAGCTCATTTCGTGTTGCCAAGAAGGCGGACTTGCTTCGCTCATTCCAACAGTGGCTTCCTGACCAAACTGGTGTAGACTGGGACGGTTCAGAAAGGGGATAGGCCTGCAGGAATAACCCAGAGATCTAACAGCTGGAAAATCGTCCAGTTTAACCGAAGGCAGGAGTTAATAATTAAGATGATATCACTAGTGTATTTACTATTTGCTAGAGCCGAGCAGTCAACATAAAGCTGTCTGAATTCAAGACGTTTTTATGCTGTATGTTTTGGGAGTTTTCCACGAGACGTACCGTAGGCAAACTGGAAAAGATGTGTCGTGCCACTGAATGCAAAATGACATTCAGCATTTTTTTTTTTTTTTTGCCAAGGTGCTTTTTCCTCACAGCGTCTTCCTTATGTTACTCCTTATTCCTTGTCCTCTGAAGCGTGATGTGCGGGGAAAGCGCCCCATCTGGATGGCATTACCTGTAGGATGTGCAGCCTGTATGTATCTTCTGGAGGCCAGCGTCTAATGTTAAACAAAGGAAGCTGATTGAAAACATCTGTAAAACATTTTCGTAGTTCATATTTTATACAGTGTGTATTGAGTTACCGTGCACATGACTGCATGTCTGAACTAAAAATAATAAGGTAAATCTTTTCCTTTTATTAAAATTAGTATAATATTAATTTTATAGTTAAACTACATTTAACTGTTTCCCTGCTTGGCACTAGAATTTAATGCTGCTGACATCACTATGTATTTTACATGCCACTGAGAAATAATTGTTCATTTATTGATGCCGTGTGCTACAATAAGCACATTTGAGGTGCAGTCAAAATATAAACATTAGATTGAAATGCAATTTCTTAGGTAAAAGTGTGGCATTTATTAAATGCTAAAGGAGAGACTTGCCAGCCAAATGTGTAATGTTTCTGACCATTAAACATATTATGTGAAATAGTTATATAGAATATATAAAATGATTGTAGTACTGCCCGCTTAGGTATTATGTTGATTTATGAATTTGGTTGGAGTCCCTAGTAAATACCAAGATTGCTGATTCTAGGTCAGTATTTATTGGGTTGGTAGATTTTATGGAGAGGAAGGATTTGTGCATCCCAGAACTGACAGAGAAAGGTGTTATTTATGTAGTTAGAGTGAGAATGCAACTGTAATGTCACAGCTGAGTAGAAAAAAGTGATATACTTTCCTCATGTTCTAAATTGCTTTCTAAAAGAGCCTATAAACCCACATGTGTTACAATAGTAAATATTATTTGGAGATCTAAGAGGCTAATGCTCAAGATCTACTGTTGAGTATCACAAGGAGAAACTTCTTACCTTTCCAGAGTTACATGCAAGGTACCAACTCAGATGCACATAGCAAAACAGAGAGAGGCAAACAGTGTTCTCTGGGAAAATATTTTGAAATTCAGCAAGTGTTTTGAAAATCATTATCTTTATTGTCTATTGGAAGTGTTCTAAGATTGTGAAAGTGAAGTGTTGCTCATAAATACCACGCAGGCTGAATGGCCAAGGGCAGTTCTCTTCTCTAACATGCAAACTCCTACCCAGAGCAGTTCCGTCTGGTTTGAGTGCTTGGGTTTCTTATGTTTTTACCAAAGTTCATAAAAACTGCAAGTGAAGCAAACAATATGTTATGCACATACAGTTATTTTTAGTCAAGGAGACCGGGATCAGCACAAAAACATGTTTAAGAACAACGTTTAACGTGAACGGTTTCCACCTCATCAATTAGTGGCCTTGTCTGTACTGCGAAGTGTCTGCTATCTTATCCCTGTGCTGAAAAGGCAATGAGGTGTTTTATCGTTTGAAAAACAAAAAGTCATGTTGTTCCATGCTAGTGAGAGTTTATCTTCCTACCCTGCTTGGGGACGTTTCAGCACAGATAATACAGCTCATTAAACGACTCGGAACAAATAGCGCTCTTTTTTAAACGGTATCTTAAGACAAAATGTCTTACCATCGTCTCTTTTGCTCGCAGGAGCTTAATATGTTTGGCCGTGTTACTGTTGCATGAGGTGTTTGGAGTCGCCTGAGCTCGTAGCCCCAGAGAAGTGAGGCTACTGCCGCCGCACCTCCCAGTCCCACCGCCAGTGCCGAGGCTGAGCGTGGATTCCCAGGAGGCGCACACGCATGTTGCGAGGCACGCACATACATGTTCCAAGGCACACACACATGTTCCTAGGCAAAAATGCATGTTCCAAGGCGCACACGCATGTTGCGAGGCACGCACATACATGTTCCAAGGCGCACACACATGTTCCTAGGCAAAAATGCATGTTCCAAGGCACACACACGTGTTCTAAGGCACGCACATACATGTTCCAAGGCGCACACACATGTTCCTAGGCAAAAATGCATGTTCCAAGGCACACACACGTGTTTCTTGAGAAAAATGCGTGTTCCGAGGCACTCATGCATGCATGCTGCAAGGCACACGTGCATGTTCCAAGGCAGGAATGCATGTTCCAAGGCACACACACATATTCCTAGGCACAAATGCATGTTCCTAGGCATACACATGTGTTCCTAGGCACACACTCATGCTCCAAGGCACACACACACATGCTCTAAGGCATACATGCATGTTCCTAGGCATACACACAAGTATGTTCCAAGGCACACATTCATGTTCCGAGGCACACACACATATTGCTAGGAACAAATGCTTATTCCTAGGCACCCTCACACATGTTCCAAGGCACACATGCATGTTCCAAGGCACACACACATGTTCTGAGGCACACACTAATGTTCCAAGGTGCACACATGCATGTTCCAAGGCACACATGTGTGTTCTGAGGCACACACCCATGTTCTGAGGCACACACACGCATCTTCCTAGGCATACACACATGTTCCTAGACACACACGCAAGACATACGTGCATTTTCCTAGGCACACACAGATGTTCCAAAACACACACACCTCTTCCTAGGCACACACACATGTTCCAAGGCGCACACGCATGTTCTTAGGCACACACACATGTTCCTACACACACACGCATGTTCTTAGGCACACAGGCATGTTCCGAGGAATAAATGTATGTTCTTAGGCACACACACATGTTCCTAGGCA